>OY755039.1:102873724-103211224 GCA_963576565.1 Aspidapion aeneum
AAAATAAATTTTAGTTAAAAAAAAGGGTGGGGGTAGATTTCAAAAATTAGAGTTTACGTGAAAATATGGCGTATGTGATATCAAACGAAAGGTAATTGAGTCTGGAGTTGAACAAAATACATTTTAATTGTTTTTTTAGGGGGGGGGGTTCAAAAATTTGAGTTTAAGTCAAAACATGGCTTGTGTGTTATTAAACGAGAGGTAATTTGGTCTGGATTTGAATAACATATATTACAGTTTTTAGTTATATTAGCTCACACGTACACTATAACTATAGTAACTAGTGTGAGCTTAGGGGCCCATATATTGGCAGAGTATTTTTTAGTCTGTGGTTAACAAAAAGCGATTAATTGGGTAAACTTTTGAGCGTAAATAATTACAAGCCGGCAGCACCGCGCGGGACAAGATTCCAATTTCAACCATTTTTCAGCGGTGTATGGGTGGCTGTTTTCGCTCGGGGGCGGGAGGAATGTTTGTTCTAGTTGATGTCGGCCTTATTCATCGGGCGAAAACGTCGTTGCCCTTACTACGTGTTGCCGGTTCTATCCTTAGTGAAGTGTTATGAGTTTGTTTTGATTTGGGGTAGGTCAGTAGTTAAAAGCCGTGCCGGTCGCGTGTCCATTGTTTGTTTTTGTTTGTTTTCAAAATGGAAATAAATACCGTTGATTATATAATTAACTGTGCAAATTTAAATACGTTGATACATGAACTTCGATTACAAATAAATTCTTTAGGGCCACATGGACCGGACCTAAAAACCTGAAAAATTAACCAAAATTTTAAAGCAAGTAATAAAAAATTATAAGATGCTCAAAACTGGTTGTGCGGTTGTGAAAAACAATCCACGAAGTGATCCTGCGTGGGTTGGCAAAGGGAATGTCTGATATCAAGCACTTTAGTAAAAAGCTACAGACACAAAGTAAGTGCTACTTATTTAAATAACCACATAGAATTTTCTATACTAGGCAAGACTGATATTAGGTGCCAATTGAGTAGTGCCTATAATGTGGCAAAAATAGACATATACCTAGTAGGTTTCTCTACGGGGCCATGATAAGTCTGAAACTGGTGCTAGTCCGAGCACTTTGCGCATGTAAAAGAAGGGCGAATAGACTATAAACAAATAAACTAAAAACTACATCAAGTAGCTGCTTGTTTGTAAAATGCTAAAATAAAATTGGTAAGGTGAGTTTTTTGATCTCCTTTTCCATGCAATATAAATTTCTGCCCCCCCCCCCAATTTACAACGTCAGCAGCCGCCTCTGGTGTATACTGTCGTTAGGCAATAAACACTGCCATTAGGAGAGGAGATGGAGATATAAGCAAAGGGACACCAAAACCACAACGGTCGTGATTTCCGCAAAAGAGAAGTCGGTAAGGTCAGTACCGATTTAGATTTTTTCTCAATTTGTGTTATTTGAACAAGCATTTGCTAAAGGTTCAGTAAATTCAGCTAAAAAAGGCACAAGAGACACAAGGACAAAACATATATGTAACAGTTTCAAAATATTTATTTAGTGTTTTCCATGCAAGTAAATCGGAGTTATTTTAAAAATGTATCCTTCGAGTCCCAAACCTAAAAGACCCAAAAATAACCAGCAAACGGTTTTATTTAAATTTTAAAAATATAGAATAAATCTGCGTATAGATTCGGGATAAAATAATAATTAAAATAAACTGTAGTTTTTCAGACAGAATTTGATGCCATTAGGGATGTTTCCAACAGTCCCATTTGTAACAAGTGGGGTTACTTGAGACCCATTAATATGCAACTATTTGTGTTTTTAACCAAAACGGTATGGTTCGAAATTATAAAGGTGTATCGTTATGCAAGAAACATCGAAACAGAGCAAGAGAGAAATCTTATGATAAAGAAACTGAATTTTTTACATAATTGTCAAAAAAGATCGTAAATTTTCGTCCAGTATGAAGATTCTTTTAAAATTGATCAATACAATTAACCCATAAAAGACCAACATAATGTAAAATCTCATTGAATATAATTTGAATAAGATGCCTTAAGCAACCAATCCAGATCAATCCTGCAAAAAAATATTGCTGAACACTTTTCATCCTACAATATTGTCAGGTATTTTTAAAATATTCTTTTTTTTCTAGGGAAATAAAATAACCTAGTTTGCTTTATTTTTCATAAAAACAAATTAATTTTTGGACCTCAAACATTTTTATTATTTTTATAACTCTATATATACATAAATGTCTTATTTATCACTCCGCGCTTTTAAAATTAAAATATTATAAAATATAAAATTGAATTTCAAACACAAAGAACTAAACATTTGCGGTACATTGCCAATACTACTACGAGGCTGAATCAAATATCAACAAGCCTTTGTTTATAAACTAGTTATTTAGAAACATGACACAAAACAGACATTTTTTCTACTTTTCTACACATCCCCCTTCTCTGTTAATACACTTTTCCCAATGGTTTGACAGTTTCTTAATCAAGTTTTTATAAAAGGAAGCTGGGCGGGTATCTAACCGGTTGCGCACGAATGCCTTCACCTCTTCTTTGGTCTGAAATTGCTCGCCTCCCAGTGAATTTTTGAGTGGGCGAAACATATGAAAATCGTAAGGTGACAAATCTGGACTGTATGGAGGGTATTCCAGCACAGTTCACTGCATTTCATTGATTTTGGCCTGTGTTAAAGCTGCCGTATCAGGTCTAGCGTTGTCATGCAGGAGCAACACGTCTTGGATGGGGTGTGCTCTCCTCTTTTGGTGATAATCAAGATTTACCTGGTCGAGTAAGTTGCAGTAGTAAGCCGCCTTTATTGTTATTCGCTCGTGCAAAAAGTCGACCAACAAAACTCCTGTCCAGTCCCAGAAAACGGTCGCTAAAAGTTTGCCTGCAGAAATGTTGGTACGCGGACGACGTGGGTGACTCACGTTGTCGACACGCTTACGGCAGTCGTTAATTTCTTTGCACCAAGTTTTTCCAGGTAGCCACGAAACCGTCTTGTTTCCGAACTGTGCTCGCAATCTGCATCGAATTTCAGCAGGTTTCACGTTTTCGCGTGAAAGAAATTAAATGATTTCCTTCTTCTCGCTCATTGCGATTGCTCCTAGCCAAATGAGCATTGCGGTACTACCAGCCGCCTACATGCTCCAGAATATCCCTACTCCAAAATTATAATGGCCACGTTCATCTTGAATGACTTGTCCATTAGTAAGTTTAAAAGGCTTGTTTATATTTGATTCACCCTCGTATATACTCATTTTCTGGTATCTTTATTTATTATATTCCCAGAGATTATTTACAATTATATACATATTTTTCATACATAAAAATTCTACTATAGTTAGTACATCCTAACAAAGTATAAGCAGTACTTGGGATTGGTATCCTCATCGATGCATAAGATTCATAATTTTTTTGTAAAAAGTTGATTAAAAGATTTAAGCTTATAATTTATGCAAGCTATAATTTTTTTCTGAATTAACCTAGCCTAAAGGTCGAAAATGTGATGGTTATGCGGCATTCAAAGCTATTTGCTTGTTATTCAAAGTGGAGCAAAGTGGGCACTACGTACACACGAATTAATTGAGGTTATAAGCCACGGCATGGCGCAGACGTAACGTACGTTAGGCAGATAAGATACGTTGCATAGACCCGCAGCCCACGAGAACAACCGGCCCGGGCGCGAAAATATCACGTGACCGTAGGAGGCTCACAAAAAAACGCCTCACGGCCCACTGTAATTATAAAACATGTGTGTTTTCAGTTTTGGTATGTTTGTTTACTTCGATTTTTTTTTAATTCGGGCACGAATTTTATGTGAATTTTATCAAAGTTATTACAATAAAGCAGCCCACGAAAAAGACTGTAGTGGGCTGCGTTAAAATAATTAATGGCTAATGAGTAAATTATAAAGAAAATACCTATAAGATAAACAATGCCGCGAACGTGTAATTAGTGTTGATCCTTGTCGGTCCAACTATAAAACTGAAACCTAATATGTTGCAAACGGGGAAGAAGTGGTAAAAGATAAGATCTTGGATAAGATTGATCAAGTAATAGACATCCTTAGTGACATTTTCGATAGAGAGTGAAAAATGTGTTCAGTTTTCATTTCTTATTGAACAATTAGGTCTCTTAAAAAGGTAACCTGAGAATCGAAGATATTGTGGATACACTTTAATGTTGGCTTCATCTTTGTTTATCCAGTCATCCAGTGAATAAACGTCAATGTCTTCCGCACCCTCGCAATATAAAAAAAACTGATTTGTAAAATATTTTTAACAGATAGTAATCTCTCTGGTAGTGTGAAATATTTAAGAAGTAAGATACAGCTTTTAAAAGATCATGAGTTGGTAGTTAACTTACACTTTAATGAAATATATATTAAACTGTGTGCTGGGTAATTTTTCAAAAAATTATTGACGACCATTACATTCAGTTCATTGAGTGTGAAAACCATCTCACTTATTCACAAAATCACTTGTTTCTTTTTAATAAATTATTGTGAAATGTTTTATATTGAAAATTTTTCATTTCTAGCGAGTGTTTTTGTGGAGAAAAACTATTGTCAAAGTTTGAGAAAATTAGTTTAAGGGCACGTAAAGTTTTTTAAAATAATTTTATTAAAAAGCACAAGGATTTAGTGTCTGCTAATAAATCTTTGAATAAGAACTCAGACAAAGATGATGACACTCAAAGAAAAATTAAAAAACTAAAAGCTTAGGTTTGATATGTCCAATTTTGAAAGACTTGTATAGATTTGAAGTTACTAACGATATTATGTACCTAATATATGTACCTGAAGATATGAGAGTGCAAATTTTGTATAATTTTTTATTTTATAGATTCAGTTCTTTTATCCATAATAAACACATATATCTGGGAAAAGTGTAGGGGCAAGGGGGGCAAAATGGGGTACGGCGGCAAGACGGGATACCGCAAGTTAAGGTAAACTACGCAAGAATAAAACTTCTTAATATTAGACGTTTAAGTTGGTTTTTGCTCAACATGTGATGTTATGGGCTGTTTATTGTAAAAATTGCTTGCGCATTTTGTGATGGTGAGTACATTTTTTACAGATTTTATTTACATTGAACAATTAGTGGGTTTATGTATTATTCATAATTAAACGCGTTGCCCGTGCGTAAAATTAGCCATTTACTGTGTAGATATGATTTTTGTTTGAATTTAACTGGTGGTTTGGGACAAAACGGGGTTTTTTTATGGGGTTAAAGCGGGGTACTTTGTTATACCTAGTAACCTATACCCCATTTTGGCCCAAAAAATTTTAATTTTTTTTTGGTACCACCAAATGTTATTGAGAAAAACAAAAAGTGGGGTAAAGTTGATCAAAACAGACGAAAACTCTGTATTTTTCTTTTCTTCGGTTACGTAGGTTGGCACGTTACACGGTAAAAAAAAATTGTCTTAGATCAAATTGCTTTGAAGTAAAATAATTTGTGCTTTCCTATTCAACAAGAGAATATTTTCTTGATATAGCCCAAAAAATGTCTTGCCTCTTTATTTTAATGTGAAACAGAAATTGTTTTATTTTAAATTGGAACTGAATTAATGTAAGGCATCGTTTTCTCTGGACGCAAAATATTACTTATATGAAGACAATTTGCTTTGTTACAAAATGGAGTATACTGAAACAAAACAATTAAAGAAGAAAAATAAAGTCTCATTTCAAGATTAAATGCGCTAGTTAAATATTTTAATTCAAAACAAATTATTTTAAAGTAAAACACTTTATTTAAGAAAAAAACGTATTTTCATTGTAAACAAAATTTTTTACCGTGTAGGCGGAGCAACGTTACGTCGCCTGTAATGCGCAACGTACATTACTGGGCATGTGCAGAATGCAATAACGTACGTTACGTCAAGATACATGTCGTGGCTTATGACCCCTAATAAGAGCCCACATACTCACGATTATTAGTTGTGTATACCACTCTCACTAGAAAGCCCATAGCAATTCTAATACGGACAATACGGTGGTAGATTGGTAGTCACGTATTTTCATTTTCTTTTTAGTAAAAAAAAGTTGTCCATAGTGAGACAATTTTTTTATTTCGAAAGATTCCGGGGGTACCCAATCGCGTCGCAACTAGTCCTTAAGCTACACGAAAAAAAGTGGGGTTTTGTGATAAAAGCAACAAACTTCGCACAATTATTTCCTAAACCTAAAGGGTCAATATGACCCGCAAAACCGTCAGAAACAAATAATTTTAAGAATGTCCTGGACCATACAAAGCGGCTTCAACTAATTTTGAATGGATTTAGAAAAAAATTAAGCTACTTTTCAATTTGCTGCTAGAAAACCTCGAATTAATGGAATTTTAAAAAATAAAATTGTCGTTGGAGTCGTCTTTTTTTGCATAAATCCTGCATGTTTAGGATCAGGTCAGATCGGAGAAACACAAAAATATATTTTTTTAAAATCCTTATACATGAGAACCTACGAAACGATACCCATATCGACTATGTCAAAACCAATAGTTTTTTCGTATTGTTTCTAAAAAAAATTCGAACCCTACACTTTCCGCACCCCACCCTCCTGGGATAACAGTCATTACTTGGATTTGTATTCTGTGGGTCGGATTGACCCTTTAGTTTAAGGGAATAATTGTGCTAAGTTTGTAGCCTTTATCACAAAACCCCGCTTTTCTTGGAAGTAAGCTTAAGGACTAAACTAAAAAAAAGGCAACACTTCATGAAATTTTATTATTAAAATAAAATATGTTTTTGCCTAATTGCCACCTACGGTAAGAAACATGTTTTGAAATTCAACGTTTTTATGAATCAAAGAAAACATTTCTTGGTTTATACAGTCGAACCTCTATAACTGGAACCTCTCTATAACTCTAACCTTTTAAGTGGTCCCTGCACTTTTTATATGTATTTTATACGCGAACTGTTTTGGTTGTCCCTTTAAGTTCGACGAGGTTCGACTGTATCTTCAAAATAACATATCATAACGAAATACTTAGCAAAAACTTTTAAATAAATATTTAGATTAGTTAAAAACATGTCTAAAAACAAACTTTTTATAAAAGAAATTGTAACAATTGAATTTTTTTTGGGGTTGCCTTGGGGTTGTAAACAATATTGGTAGCCGGTGAGATACTCACTGTGTACAATACATCAAAAATCTTAATGGTCGTTTTTCCAACCCGAAATCTCTCAAGAAACATGGACAACTAATCAACAACAAAGAATACACGAGAGTTGTGTATTCATTGTCAACAACAACAACTAATGTACAGGGTGATTTTTAAAATTGCAATATCCCTGTAACACTGTAATTATTCCGAGTTGAAAGTCTAAACAAAAGCAAGTGGATTTGGTAAATTATAAACACTTCAAATGCTGCAACAGTTTCTTTTTGGTATCTCACTATTTACAGGGTACTGTAACATAACGGGATAAGTAATAATATTTCTTTATTTTTAGGATGGGGATAAATTATATTTATGGCAACCAGCGACTTGTTTTTAGATATGATCTTCAGGATCGCCGTATTTTTATAAAATGTTGTATTTGGCTAATCTGTCCTTGAGGCACCAACATCAAATCAATTCCAATTAACGTCAAGCTCGGAATACAAAGCTGCGTAGTTTTTATCGAGACAAAAAAACTGTTCGAAATTTAAAATGAAGACAATCAATAATTGGTTATAGTACACTTCACTTTATTTCACTTAAGGGGCTTATTTCAACAGGAGATGTTATTTTTTGTCAATCATTTTAAATACAATTATTCTTTCTGTTGATATTAATTTTAAAACTTTTTATTTAATTAATTGCTTTCCAGTATTTTAAGATATTATAACTTTATTTTTTTTGGTTGTAAAAACATCAAAGATATACCTTTCCTGACCCTAAAATGGGCATTTTTAATCATTGTAACATTCCAAACCAAAACAGTAATAATAAGTAAATTAAGCAGGTGAATATTTTTTCTCAATCAAGGCTAAAAAAGTTGCTAAATAAATATATTTACAACAAACAGGCAAATGGTTCTGAAATTCTTAAAGTTAAACGAGTTTGAATATTAGTAAAAAAGTAAAAAGTTTAATACCAATTTGGGCAGATATGTATGATTTGCCTACATTGTTTATATAGTTGAGAAAAAACCAAATTCCTTTTCGAGATTTTAATAAGTAATAAAATTAATTCCGATTAATGCTTTTATTAGTCATTTTAAGTTGCTATACAAATTGGTAACATGCAACACACAAGTCTTGACCACTCGTTTTGACAAATATACTGTCAAAGCGCTCTCCTATTTCAGTACCTACTAGTCACTTTTTTTAAATTAAACACCCTATATACTTTTATATTTTTAAATTCGTCTGTTTGTTCTCAGATGCTAATTAAAAAGGCTTAATACAAGAAGGCGTAATACAAGCGGCAGTGAAAGAATATTTAGATGTTTGCTGCAACCTCGGTCCCTTTATTGGCATAGCGAGAGGGTTATGAGAGGTATTTCCTTTTGGTGTACAGGTTAGGGGAAATACCAGGAAATACTTGGAAAATACCAGTGGCGCACCCAGGAATGTGTCTTGGGGGGGCCCGACAGCTAAAAAGGGCGCCTCTCAAAAATCCTGCGACCAAAAAAAAAAAAAAAAACAAAAAACAAAAAACAAAGGTTATCATGTGCGGGGGAGGCCGACAGCTACAGAGGGCGCCCTCAACAAACTTGCGACCAAAAAAAAAAAAAAAGGTCATTCTTTTCGCACCTACGCCGCTGCTTGGGGTTGGGGGGGCCCGAAGCCTCCTGATGTCAAATTTTAAGGTATTTTTCGTGTTTTATCATCAAATATGTAGAAAATATATTAAAAAATCTAAAGCTTGGGGGGGGCCCGGGCCCCGGGGCCCCCTTTGGGTGCGCCCATGAAAATACTGAGAAGTATACTAGGAAATACCGGGAAGTAATTGGGAAATACTAGGAAATACGATTGAAATTTGAGGAAATACTGGGAAATACCGTGGGTATTATACGTAGGTATTTCCTTTTGGTGTACAAAAATTGGCGATCGAGCCACCCCTCGGGGTTATGATGTATCCCACGCCTCCCCTACCCCCCAATATTAAAAAATTCAAATAAAATATATCTGATACGGCATTATGGGGTCTCGGGCCCCCTTAAGACCTATTCCTGGATGCGCTACTGAAAAAACATACCTAATACTATTACTATGTTTGGGGTTTCTAATTCTATTTTGCTTTTAAGAAACTAACACATGCCCACCCAAATTCTGCCATGAAATAACTTAAAATTTATCAAACAAATTATTGTGTGTGCTTAAGACCACACGGCAGAAGTGTAAACTTTAACAAGGCAAAATTAATAATATTGGCCCATAACATATTCTGCAAAGCGGACCGAACCAACTCTTCTGTGTACTGGCCTTCATCTGCATCATCATATCGCTCGCTGAATGGTTCTCGCAGTTAGTCGACTCGAGCCGATCTCACCCGAATGAGCGTTACCTAGCCGAGCCTGACGGCTCAGTTCAATTCACTACCCACAAAAACTGCTAAACGCGCCTAAAGAAGTTTACACTTTTTTTTTCAATTCCGTTTATTTTCAAATCAAAATATTACAATATTTTACATATATGATCATACAAAAATTCTGTTGAAATAATTGAAATGTATCGTAAAGTGCGTAAATTAAAGCATCCACGCTCCACGCACATAAAGAATGCGAGTAAGACTAATGATGTTTCCTAGTTAAACAAGACATAAATGTCTCTGTCGGTTATATAGGTTGTTAATAAAATCGATCTCTAATTGAAGGAGCCAACAGTGTGGCCAACCTACAAAGTGGCACATACACATTGGCCAGCGTGTCCTTCGCTGCTTTGGGTTTTAGTGGCCCATTCATCGCGTCGCGTGGAGTCGGAGTGTAATCCACAGAATTACACGGGGTTACCAAATTTCGTATTATTAATAAACTAAAAATAAGTGTATAAAATAAAATAAAAACCTATAAAGATGTTTTAAAAATGAAAAAGAAAGAGTCCGCCACTGTCCGTATGTAGTCAGCAGTTGCCAAAATATACCCAATACTTCAATTAAATTTTATGCGTGAAATCTCCCAATTACGGTGTTTAAAGCATCCTGCTTAAAAAATGGCAGGAAAGGGCATAAGAATTATCATATTACGGCTGTAATTTTTTTTAGCGCAATCGTCAAAAATCATAAAATAGAGGTCGTCTGCGTGAGTTTTTTACTTTTATGCTGAATTCAGTAATTTTTTTCTCGCATTTAAATGGGAAAAATTATATACTAACCAAGGTAAGGTCAATGTTTTGAATACCTACTATTACCTTTTCAGTAAAATAAAGTTTTGTGTATTCCAAAATCGGGCACTTATAGTTACTTATGTAACGAGTGTGCAAAGTGGTATTTGTACGCACGCGACGGCAGACAGCAGATGCACGAGCGGAGTTCGGTCAAAACGTCAGGGGCGGAAAAAGGGACATTATGCATGTGTTAGGTACACTATTAAAATTAAAACAACAAAAACGAATTTTGTTTCCATGTTTACGTATTGAATCGAGTTTATAAATGCATCTAAAAAGTCCAACTATTGGACTTTTGGTGGTACGGTAGTGGCAGTTAGCACCCTTAACCCTTCGTTGCACGGGTTAGGGCTGTCAGTCCAGCCAAATTTTATTTTTCCAAGGACTTTGTAACTCTTTTCTAAATTTGCACCATCTACCAAATACCTTTCACGTTCAAGAAACTTCATATATTATGAGATTAAAAAAAAAACATAATATACAAGTGAGATATAGCACTATATATCCTGACAGGCCTAACCCGTCCGCCTATGTATAGTCCTGCCATTTAAAAAAGCCACAAATAAAATTTTACAAAAAATTGGCACGCGCCACCTAATCATAATAACCATTTTGGGGTTTCCAGGAGTCTCGGCAAAAATGTTATTTTCAAATTCTTGTGTTTTAAGCACGGCTAGGTATACTTCCTTCTTTAAAGTTAAAGTTTTCAACGTACCTTATTCTATTCTATAAGTACTTAATCCCTTCTCGAAATATAACAAAGGGTTTCGAAAGGTACCACTTGCATTCTTTAATACAGGGTCAAACTTATTTTAAAATTGTTAGCGGTTACTATTTATATCAGGGATTTGAATTCATATTATTATTATTGTAATAACAATTACAAACCTGTACATTTTATTATAAGTGAGGACCTAATAAATGATATTAATAATGGCGTTTTGGCGGCTATTTGAAACACCACAAACAAATTTTTGGAGACCATTTGAGGACCAAGGAGGAGAAGAAGTGGTGGTACCATTAGAGTCTGCGGAATTTAAACTTTCTATGTAAATTTTTTATATGGCGACTTTAAAAATAAAGGTACCACTACAAACCTTTTTATAAAGAACAAGTGAAGTTAAACAACAAAAAATTATAAAAAAGTTTTCTGTGCTTTGGCCACGGATCAAACCTGGAACCTCTTGCTTTGTACGCAAACGCTCTCCCAATTGAGCCATCAAAACAATGTATAATTTGGTAAAATCTTAACTACATATATGTGTCGTTAGTGTCACAGTATAGTATTTTTAAAAATAATTTTTCGTTCTTGATGATTTTGAGTCTTGTATTATTGCATTGGTATTTAAGAAAAAACTTTTAATCTAAAGTATGTCTAGCTAAGTTGGAACCATATGGAGAACTCGTTTACTTTTAACTTTAGGAAAAAAGTTATTCTTCATAAAAAGTTCTACATGTTCTAAAACCTAAAATCCAATCATCAGATGTCAAATGTCTTTCGTCGTATACAAGGTTTGTCAAAAAATATAAATTTTGCTTAAAAGTAAATTACCTTTATTTTCGTCAATATCGAAAATAGTTGTAAATAAAAGTTAATCAGAACTAAAAACTATCTTTAAATATGCAATTATATCAATTCATAATGAAAAATTATGTCAAGTTAATTTTGACTAGTTTTTCTACATTATACAGTGAAAAGGTAATAATGCCACTATTCTTATATGTTTTATATCTTCTAACGCATTTTGACGGTTGCAATAATCCATTTGACTAAGTTACGTCTACTACAGTTTTTACATTGAAATATATATTATGAAAAAAACTGAAATATTTTCTTTTTAATGTAAATGGTTGTAATTGCATATTTAAACAAGGCTTTTATTTTTGATTAACTTTTCTTAACAATTTTTGATATTGTCAAAAATTTACTCTTGGTCAAAATTTATATTTTTTGACAAACCTCGTATGCGACTGAAAAAATTTGACAACTGACGATTGTATTTTAAATTTTAGAACATGCAGAACTGTTTATAAAGAATAACTTTTTTTCCTAAAATTAAAAATAAAAAAGTTTTAATATGGTTCTTAGTTAACTTAGCTAGACAACATGTATATAACCCATTATAACAACTCATCCTGTACCTAATGTTAGTACTAATAGTTCCTAGAGACCCTGTATGTATGACTTATTTTAGAGATAAAGAGACGCGACAAACTCTTCAAAGTCAAATTTATTTAAGTCAAAATCAAAGGATGAAAATATCGGTCCTCTGTACTCTAGCCATGTTTAGAGAGAGACGCACCTTCTGTCCTTGTCAATTCATAAGCGTCGGAAAATAAAAATAAACGATTTTTAATAAAAACTTTACAGGGGGTGACCGAAAAACATGTTTGTTTATATTTGCATGATGATTGATGTCACTCACTGCTGACAATTTAAATTATTTAAGTGGAACGCCAATGAATTTGGCAAGAAAATAACTTAACCAAAAAATGTTCATTTCAGTGACTTTGATGGGTTTGTCGCGTCTCTCTTTAGTAAAAATACGTCATACATACAGGGTCTCTAATAGTACCTATCTACTAATGATTATTATACGTATTAAGCAGCAAATGTTATTAAACGTTTTATTTTACTTCACTATGTACTATAAACAGTTCCCAGTCCGACCCATATTTTCTTTTATTTGTTTAGGATTACTTAACGGGTTTCACAATTCGAATTTTATTATGGTTTTTTTGGTGGCTTTTTGAAATGGAGGAACTTTAACTTTTGGTATATTACTTAATTTAGCTCCATCTAGCACATATGAACCCTATGAAGTTGTCTTTTATACTTTGTTAACTCATTGTTTTCGGTTCCGACCCGACGCGTCGCCGTCGCGACGGTAATATACTTTGTTAATTTATTGTTTTCGGTTCCGACCCGACGCGTCGCCGTCGCGACGGTAATAGCCGAGAATAGCCAGCATGGCTATTCTCGGGTAATAGCATGGCCTGGTTAAACTGCTACGAAATGTCTTGCATCCTTAGTTTCCTTGGTACGCTGGCGCTGTCGTTTGACTCGTTGAATGAAAAATAGGTTTCACCAATTTTTTCATTTCTATTGATTTAACTGAAGATGGCCAATGGATGAACTGCTAGATGTCGGTGCAATCAATCCTTTTGTTATTACTAGGTTCAGTAATCCAGATACACCATGTAGCAAAGACCAAAGAATTTTTCAAAAAAATTCGCAAGTGCATATTACAGCTGCCTGTGTTCAGTTTCTGAACAAAAATGAAAAAAAAAGGTTATGTTTCGATCACAACATTTTCTGCGGATGATGGTTTCTGGAAATAAAATGTATGTTTTTATAATTTCTCAGCATTTCTTCAAGGAACTTGATAAATTTAAAAACTTTGTTTTGTTCGAAAAATGAGTTATTTGGTTTTAAATAAATATATGTTAAAAATTGACAGTTTTATGTTATTTTTATTATCTCAATCATTTGAGGAAACAAATTATTTTTTTTTGCTTGAGGGTATTTCTAGATGCTTACTTTAATACATTTTGTAATAAATTTAGTTTCAAGTAAAAATTTTTTGCAAAAAAAAATGGTCCTGAGAGGCCTAACTCGTGCACTTATGTTAGTTTTAAACCTCCCGTCTACTGAAGGGTTAAAGAATCTAACCTGGCACCTATGTAAGCCTTTCTGGGCCCGTTTTGTATCACGTACCTACTGTGTTCCACTCAGAATAATTTAAATACTATACTGTATGTATGACATATTTTAAAGATAAAAATATGTCATGCATACAGGGTCTCTACTATCAAGTAAATAGAACCAAGTGGACAAGTCACAAAAGTTTAACTGCGTATGGCAAGGACTATACAGAGAGTCACAACACAATGTGCACGCACTAGCTGCTAGCTCCGTGTAAGCAATTCTGGTGTAATCCTAAAGGTTACCAGTTTTAAATTTATTTGTTAACATATACTAGTCAAAGTTCGTCTATTACCAGACTACCCATTTACTCAAATACCTTAAATCATAAATACTGTTTCAAAAAATCGAAAAGTATAGCAATCATCTTGCTTTGAAAACAATGGCAAATTTAAAGTCACAGACGCAAAATTTCAAATACGCATGCGTGCGTTTCGGCACGTAGATACACAGCTGCTGTGTGGTTGGACGCCATATTTGTTGTTTATTTACATTGGTTTGTCCTGCAAAATTGTGTTGTTTCTTTAAAATTGGTAATTAGGACGTGAATTGTGCGGGTTCTGGAAAAATGTCCGGGAGAAGTAAGTAAGTGCCATTCGATAGGTGACTACTTGTAATTTTCTTAATAATTTGTTAATAAATTTAAAAGTCAGTGGCGTACCCAGGAATATGTCTTGGAGGGGGGCCGAGGCCTCTGGAGGGGGCGAGGCCTCTGGAGAGAGCGAGGCCTCATGATGCCGTATTTTGTGCTACTTTATCGTTTTATTCATGTATTATGTGAAAAATACTTTTAAAAATCTTAGGTTTGGGGGGGGAGGCGAGGCCCCACCGTGTGTACCCATGAAAAGTGGGTTTTAGATCTTATTAAACACTCTTCATGTTATCCACAATAAATGTGCACTAAAAATGAACATAACCTTAAATTTTTGACAATTATCAAATAAACATCACTACATGTAACGGAGTATGTTCCAAAATCACCAAAACTAACGCTTGCGCAGTTACAGAATTCCTGTTTACCTGAAAAGGGAACATTACACCCGGTTCCCACCTACGAGTTTCTGGTTCGCTCACGCGTCACACACATGATCTCAATATGAAATGTTATGACAGTCATGTGACGCGTGCGTGGGCACGAGAAAGTCGTAGGTGGGAACCAGGTTTTAAGAATTAAAGGGGGTCCTGCTTCAAGTATCGCGTGTACGAATCCATGAGTATTCCCTGTATTTATGCTCTAAGATATTCTTAGGATCCAGGCCCTTTTAGTCGCCTCTTACGACAGGCCTAGGGGTTACCTTGGTATCTCCGGACTTAAAATAAGAGTTCGTAATGTACAATCGCCCACTTTTTTAATGTCTTCTTATTTTTCCTACTTTTGTAGAATACAAAGAAACTGTGCGTTCTTAAAATTAGCATCATGATTTATTAAACGATGTTCTTTAGCAAGTTTTTAAGCTCCTGAAATTCTGGCTTTCCCAGATGATTTAAGTTGACATTAAAAAAATGGATGACTGTACCTATAGTATAGTAGATATACCAAATGGGAATAAGCTATACTGACCAAGGAGAAACTTGCATACAAAGATAAAAACTAATTTAGCAAGTGTTTAGATATTAATAGAAGCATATTCTTCTCTTCATATCCTTCCTATCCTTGCTCTGCCAGCAGTGTCGTACGCCGACATAAATCCTGCGGGGGGGGGGGGGGGGGGGCTTCAGCGCGGATCGTTACTCAGAGATGAATACTAGTAAGGGCCTGAGGGCAGATCGATACATTTTAATATTAATTTTTGGGGAAAATTCTTGTTTTAGGGTCGATTTTCAGTGGCTCTCGGGTGGTGGTGGTCCCTAACCCGCCCTCCCCCTACGGACGCCACTGCTGCCTGCCATGCCGAGTCAAAAAACTTAACAGATTTTGAAGAAAATACAATGTCGAAACCGTAATGCCAACTCTGGTGTAAAATTTCTTCTTCGTTCCCACCTACGACTTTCTCGTGCGTGCCCGCGCACGCGTCACATGAGTGTGATAACATTTCATATTGAGATCATGTGACGCGTGAGCGGGCACCCACGAGAAAGTCTTAGGTGGGAATCAAGTGTAAGTATCTATTCTTATCTAAACACCTGCGAAATTAGTTTTTCTTTTTCTAAGCAGGCTTCCCTAGGGCCAGTATAGCTTTTTCCCATATAGTATGAATTTTTGCTTTACGTTATCCATGAATGTTACCTAAGATTTGTTGCCTCAAAAATAGACTAGTACGTAGCCGAATCTGGAATATAGAAATCAAGAAAAAAAATAAATAACTTGTTATAATGTGCACTTATAAAGTACTAAATGTAAGTACTTTTTTATTTTCAATAAATAAGGCAGTTATGCCAGTTTGCGTCTTTAGAGTTTTTATAATAATTTTGCGTTCGGTACACGCTCATCATCAGAACACATCTTATTGTACTAATTTTCTTAATTTGTTTAATGCGTATTATTACAAATTCAAGATGAGCTTTCGAATAGTCAGGAAGCGTTTAATTAGCAATTTTACAAAACTCGGAGGCAACGAGTAATTTCATTTTTTTCAATAGAAGCTTTATAGTTGAAAACCGCATCTTGATATAGCAAGCCGTTTTTAGGCCACGGGGTTTGGAAAGCCTGCATTTTGGGAGCGGATCTATAACTTTTTTATTTATGAAAATTTTGTTTTCGTGTAAAGAAGTTTCTTGTAGAATTAACATATTTAAACGATTTTTATTAAAGTTTTTTAGTTTTGGAGATATTTTATAAAGTTGTTATTTTTCTTAAGGAATTGTACTTTTTTTATTCCGTTGCTGAAATCAGGGTAAAATTTCCTTTAAAATAACGTATCACGCTCAATATTTAATTTTTAAATTTTTTTTATAAGTACATTGTTGTTTTTTAAATATTTTTTGTTTTTATCTTATAATTTAATTTGATGACTGGATTGAAAATATTTTCAAATAATCAAATTAAAAAATATTTAAAACAAAACAGAAATATAAATACAACCAAAATTCTAAAGGAAATTTTCCGCTGATTTTAAGAATGGATAAAAAAGGGGGTCGCTGCATAGGAAAAATTATAACTTTATGCAATATCTCAAAAACTAAGAAAGATATATAAAAACTGTTTACATCCGTTAATTATTTAAGAAAAAAATTATAATAAGGCTTTTTACAGGAAAACAAAATTTTCGTAAACAAAAAAGTTATAGGCCCTCCCCAAAATGTAGAGTTTACAAAAACACCCCGTAGAATGCTATATCAAGATGGGGTTTTGACCTTTAAGCTTCATTTAAAATTTGAGCGTCGCAAACGGGGTCAGTTTCTTAATATCCCCCATGGAAATACCCGAAACCCACCAAATACATCGAAATTGGGACACCCTGTACATATCTAACATAGAATTAAAACTAGGTATTAAGTATATTAATAGCTTTAGAAAATAAATACATAAAGAGGAGTATTTACTAATCTCCGTCACAAGCTGACCCAGGGCTATCAAAACTCACGGGCATCTTCCATTTTGTTGATGTCACATCGGGGGCTGGTTTTTTTTACTTTTTAATTTTTAATAAAATATTGAAGTATGATTAGTATTGATTTTTTTAAATAAAGCCGGTTTTGAGAATGCTTTTACTATATTCTTGCTAAACAATTTTTTTAAATTAAAAAAAAAAAAAAAATTACGGTTAAGCGCACTCGCAAGGAGATCCCTATCACGCTCGAGAAGCGGCCAGTGCGCGGTAATGTTGGTGTGTGTTGGTTTTGAAACGGTTCAGGTTGTAACCTGCAGGGAAAACTGTCGCAGGGAGTTTATTTCACAGCGATGCTGTTCTCCAGAGATATGAATTATGATATAGTGAGGTTCTTGGTGCCTCTATTTTGACAGTAAATTGATGGTTTTACCGTCTGTTTGACGTGTTCGCCTAGCAGGTGCTACTCCCGGAGGGATCATATGTGCCAACTCTTCAGAGCATTTCCTGTGATAATACCTGTAGAAGAGACCTCTCTTCTACAGGTATATATAGATCGCCCACAGTTCTTCGATGTTCGAGACTATCCAAGCTACGGCTAAGTGCGGGGTCATTGATCAGCTTGATAGCTCGTTTTTCACGGTGTTCAAAAGCATTAAGGTATATGTGAGCAGTACTCCATAGTTGGTCGAATCTGGGCTTTGTAGAGTGTCAGCAGTTGGCTTGGTGTAGACAGATGTCTTGTACAAATTAGCACCCCAAGCTTTTGGGACGCCCTTTGAGCTATATCTGCCACGTGACTGTGCCAAGACATGTTGGTCTCTGCAGTGACTCCTAAGATATTGAACTGGCTCTGCAATGTGACAGCACTTCCAGATAGCATGATGTATGGCTCACCGGTGCTGGTCTTTTTTGAAAACAGGGCTGCTTGGGTTTTCTGCGCGTTGAACTGTACAAGGTTTTTGTTGCCCCAGTCCTCTAATATCTCCAGGTCGTTATTTATCTGCGTTATTTGAGTTAGTCTAAGATGATGGAATTCACGTGCGGATAGACACTGAGTGGGTGGTATGACTGAGGAGACTACATTGCCATCATCTGCAAAGCAATAAAGTGGATTTACTGTTTTATCTATGAGGTCATTTATGTAAATCAGAAAAAGTGTTGGCGAAAGGATTGCTCCCTGTGGCACACCAGCATTTATTTGGTAAGAGTTGGCGTTCCAGCCATCCAGTGCAACATAAATGGATCTATCTTTAAGCTAACTTTCAAACCAAGTACAAAGTTTCAGCAACAATCCCATTACTTTGAGCTTGTTTGAGCAGATTTTCATGCCAGACTTTATCGAATATTTTAGATATATCTAAGGCAATTGTTCTTGTTTCGCCCCGTAACTCAATGGCTTTTTTCCATAAGTGAGTGACGTATGTAAGTAAATTGCCAGTTGACCTTTATTTTCGAAATCCGTATTGCTTGTCGTTGATAATTTTGTACTTTTCCAAGTACTTGGTTAGGTGATTGTTCACAACTCTTTCCATTACTTTTGATATCACCGGAAGTAGTTTATAATTTAACGGATCTGTCTTTTTTCCTTTCTTTGGAATAGGTTGTACTGCGGCAGACTTCCATGATGTTAGTTCGTTAGCACAATTTTTGAGGACTATCGCGGGAATGCCATCTGGAACCATTCCTTTGTTTGTATCCAACTTTTTAAGGGATTTTCGTATTTCTCTGTGACAAAAGGGTACCTCTGGCATACTGTGGGAACCCCTTTCAATGAACGGTGGAGTTTTTCGATTTGGCACTGTTAGGTTTGAGTTGTAGGAAAAGATTTTGGCCAGCATATTGGCTTTTTCCTCTGATGTTGTGGCTAAGTGAGTATTTTTATCTGCAAGTGGTGGTATGGATGACTTGGTGAAGTTTGATTCAACAGCTTTTGCAAGAGACCAAAAGGACCCAGAACTACTTGGACAACCTGTTTTTTATTCTTTGATTGTATGTTTCTTTGGCGGCGTCAATAGTAATTTTGCAACTATTTCTGGCTTCTATAAATTCTGTGTGGTTTTGAGCGGTTTTGAGCGGTTTGTTGTCGTTTCCAAAGGTTATATGCTCTGTGTTTTTTTGTACAGCCGTTTGACACTGGCTGTTGAACCAAGGTTTTGCATTTGCTCTGCGTTTTATTGTATGTGGGATATATGCATCCATTCCAGATAAGATTACTTTTGTTATTTCATTACAGCAAATAGTGGGATCAGCTGTTTTAAAGCAAACCTCTTGCCATGGAAAATCCAGGTAAAACTGTTTAAGGTCATTCCATTTTGTCGATTTATAGTGCCATATTTTACGAGGAAGTGATTGTTGGCTTGGTGGTATGAGCATTTCGCACTTTGTTATTATAAGTTTATGATCGGATGAACCAAGTGGGGGATTTACTTGAATTGTGTACGAGTCAGGATTTGTAGTTATTAATGTATAGTAATCCTTAATTTTTTAGAGCCGCTTCATTAACTCACACAAAAATTACATTTAAAGCAGAAGCGAATGTATTCGTTTCTACGTGAAAAGTAATCGGATTACCTACATCTATTTGTTTATATTCGGCACTCGGCAGACCTAAAACTTAATATAGTTATTTCAATGTCAAAAATAACAAAAAATTTGTTGCAGTGTAATTTTGTTAAAAAATCAAAAAAGTTTTACAATACAAACCAATAAACATAATCGGGATGGTGTGTGAGAATATTTCACTGAAATTTCGCGCAAATCTGTAGTGCCATCTGTAGCGCAAATCTGTAGTGCCAAATATCATAAAAAAAACGTCTGACCTCCCATAAGACCCAATGTAAAAGTCAGCCCCCCGAGAACAGCTGAATTTTTCAGGGTCGTGGCCTGTAGTTTTTTGTTGATTTGTTCTAAAATACTGAGATTTACATTGAAGTTTCTGTTGTTAACCTATTAAACTTACTGCATTGTAATATAAACCAAACCTACGCTCCACACGAGTAGAGCATATAAGATATATTTTTCAGTTTGCCTTGAGAATTGAGAAACACCGCCAACTTTTAATCTACACTAAGGAAAGATTGTGTTTGTTACAACTCAAGTATGAGTTATTCTAAGCCCGAAAATTTGGCCAATAGGGGACAGCTCAGGCTCGGAGTTGATTTGACTCTAATAGCCCAGTCATATTAGGTGAGAAAAACCCTGAAACTGAACTGAAGAACAGGTGTAAGTTGGATTTTTGTATAATTATTCCTTAGCGTCTGGGACACATCCCCAGATATTATTCACCAAAATCACCCTTGAGCATCGCTAGAAGTTTCTAACAATGGGGTATTTTAAGATTTTCTCGAAAACTAATAAATTTTTTAAAAAGGTGAAGAGAGAAAAAATACGCAAAATCATTCGACCTATAACGTAAAATTGAGAAAAAACTTAACCTAACATTTTAAAAAATATGTTTTAAAAAAAAATTTTATTTTTATTTTTTATTTTCTTCCTACACTGTAGTTATACTTGTTTTAAAATTTTAAGACTTTATAACATTAGGCTTGATATCCACTTGTACACAACACCATGTACTTAAATCTTGTATTTGTTTCTTAAAAGTTAAACAACTTTAAGTAAGGCCTAGCCTAAGCCTTGTTTGAATTACCTGTGCTCGGCAATTTTCGCAACTCAGAGCGTGGTTTATTTTAACTCAGGACTGAGTTGCTACAAACCCAAAAATTGCAACTTAGCGCTAGGAATTAAAACAATACACGAAATGGGTTTTGAAAATCTGTTGGAGTTGCGCTAAACCAGTTCCTGTGTTGTGTTGCTAAAACAAGGCAACCCAAAAACATCGTTATTCCAAACCATCTTACTGAGTTTTCAGAACTAATAAAACGCCAACCTAGGGTAAGGTGTTAAAACAAACCCAGGGATGTGTAAAATAAATTTTTAACACAATCTGAGTTGAAATAAACCAAAAAGCACCTACATTGTTCTAGCTACTTTCATCGGCTTGGAGTAATTCAGGGCATGAGTTGGGATAACACACGGTAATAGGTCCTGGCAACTCAAAAATTTCAACTCAGTGTGCAGCGCATGGAACAATTTTCTAGATTGCGATTTTGTTGTAGGTGTAGCATTTAAATGTATTGGTTAAACTGCTCCAAAAAATCACTGCTATTTGTCACCGTGACGCGACTGGAGCAGTCACGTCTTGTCACTGCTCCACTAAAATCGCAGGTTAGCCCATCTCTACAGAGGAGGGTCAGTTACTCTAAGTCAGACTCGTCAGTCTGTATAAAGGACCATCCTTAAATTACGTAACGCGCAATGGGGGGAGGAGGTGCCTTGCGTTACAACTCATTATTATTTTAAGAATTTTCTGTTGACAGTGCGATACTAGGGGGCGGGGAGACAAAAATGGGTTACGTAGTTTAAGAATGTGCCCTTATTGCTGATACATATATGAACTTGACACTGAAATTAATTAAATAAAGGTAAAGTCCAAAACCCAGTTGATGCTGGCCTTGCTGTATAACCGTTATTAGTAAGTCCACAGTCGATAAGACGTAACTGCTTTAAGGTTTTAGTTTGGCAAAAGATTTTGATGTTGATCCAACGTTGGACCAAACGGTGGGCGTGGCCAACATTTGGTTTCAAATCTTGCTGCGCCTCAATTACAGCTACAACTTGGCATTTCTCAATACCCATTTTATGTTAAGTTACTACTTATTATCGAAAAAAGTGTAAGACCAATTAAAAGGTAGTAGATATTCCATTCCATTCAATTGTAATTGAAAAATTTGTAAGCTGGATAAACAGTTCCACTGGCGTCGTAATGTTGCCGGATAGTTGGGACAGTTAGGGTGACTTGTCATTAAAATTTTTTGAAGGCGATTTTCCAAAATTATCACACGAGTTTTTTTATTAGTTGGGAAAAGTTACGTTCGCCTCCTCTTCCAATAATAATTTTTTCTGACGCTGCGCCGTCCCGTTGGTGAGTACTTCGCCACCTACAACCCAAAATTTTAAAATGACCACTTCATTTTTCTGTTTTTTGGTAGGCAGTTTTGCGTCGATCTATGTAAATATGCATAAACATATATTTTTTCATAATTCTTTAAAAAAAAATCAATTTAGTTTTCGAGACAAGCATTCCACGATAGATTAAGTACACAGAATTACTAATATAATAGAAAAAGCACTAGAAGAGGGAAAAGTTTGTTCTGCAGTTTTTCTGGATGAAGCACAAGCATTTGACGAAGTGTGGCATAAAGGCCTTAATTTTAAACTAAAACGGTTTCCGCCAAAATAATATTTGGATATTTTGGAATTATACATATCTGATAGACATTTGAGAGTAAAACAGGAAAACTCATACTCAAATTTAAGAGAAATTTAAGCAGGCGTGCCCCAGGGTAGCGTACTAGGCCCTTATCTATATTTATTATTCACTTGCGATATCCCAAAGCAAGAAAATTTTCACTTAGCAACATTTGCCGATGATAATGGGAAAAACTTCAGGATGCAATGACCGAAGTTCACAGTTGAACCACAAAGTGGCGAATAAAATCAAATAAAACCAAATCAATTCATGTTGATTTTACAAACAAAAATATAAATCACTTAAAAATAATAATTAACAAAATTCCCGTACCATATTCAAATCAGGCAAAATATCTCGGTATGAAACTTGATGCCAAATTGCGCTGGGTGCTTTCCAGCATGTTAAGAAGAAAAAAAAGAAGAACTTGAGATAAGGTATAGAAAAATTAACTGACTAATTGGAAGGAAGTCCAATTTAACAATTCATAATAAGTTACTGCTTTACAGACAAATACTGAAACCAGTATGGACATATGGTATTCAACTATGGGGTTGTGCTAAAGAGACTAACATTCTAACACATTAAGAAACATTGTGAATGCACCTTGGTACGTTCGAAATAGTGACCTTCATCGAGATCTAAAATCAAAGACTATAAAAAATTACGCAAAAAGCTATGAAGATAGACTCCATCGGCATGTGAATGTGGAAGCAATTCAGCTTCTAGACAATACTATGCTAGTTCGAAGACTAAAAATAGTGAAGCCGTTTGAGCTAGTAAACTAAGTGAATTACATAAAACAAAATAATGCTATAAACACAACACAATTGTGAGTTACAGACCAAACAAAGCGGGGAGAACTGTTGAGTGAACCCTAAGTGTAAATCTGACTTTTCTAGTAAATTAAATTAAAACAAAATTGCTAAATAGTCATACTGACTAGATTGTAATACAATAAACACAGTGTATTTGAAAAATTCAAAAAAAAATAATTCTTTAAACTACAAGAAAAACCTGATACATCACCAACGTTTGGTATGCATTTCACAAATTGATAAGTTCTTTCCAGCGGCGTAGCGTGGGGGGGGGGGGGGCAGGGAGTTCGTCGCCCCCCCTTCCGCCCCGAGGGTAATGGCGCCCCATTGGTGGCCGAAGGGCCCTCAGCTTTATTAAGTCGGGCCGGCAACGGCCAATTGAGTGGGCGCCAAAGGAAACTAACGACATGAGGACCTTTTGTTTTTTTTTTGATCGCAAGATGTTTGAGAGGCGCCCTTTTGACGTGTCGGCCGCCCCCTCACATATGATGACCTTGTTTTTTTTTTTTTGGTCGCAAGATTTGTGAGAGGCGCCCTTTTGACCTGTCGGTCGCCCCCTCACACATGATGACCTTGTTTTTTTTTTGTTTTTGTCGCAAGATTTGTGAGAGGCCTGTCGGTCGCCCCCTCACACATGATGACCTTTTTTTTTTTTGTGGTCGCAAGATTTGTGTGAGAGGCGCCCTTTGGACCAGTCGGCCGCCCCCTCACACATGATGACCTTTTGTTTTTGTTTTTTTTTGGCAACCAGATTTTTTTTCAGTTTTCAGAGGCGCCCTTTTGAGCTGTCGCCCCCCCCCTCCGCCGCCCTTTCGGGCACGCTACGCCGCTGGTTCTTTCGATTTAAATCATATATACCGACAAGGTCTCGAACGTAATCAAAGCCGAAGGTTAAATGTTTCACCTTCGTAGCTCGTTGGATCCAAGGTCGGCCAACAATAACTATATAATTTTTGCCACATTTTCATTTTCATTATGTTCGGTAAGGTTTTGCCTATAGGCACTATTCAATTGGCACCTAATATCAGTTTGCCTAGCATAGAAAATTCTATGTGGTTATTTAAATGAATACCACTTACTTTGTGTCTTTTTAACTTTTCGCTAAAGTGCTTGATATCACACATTCCCTTTGCACGCAGAATCACTTCGTGGAATGTTCATAACAAGACAAATAAAGCAAAAAAAAAGCATTTCTTTTTTCACAACCGCACAACCAGTTTTGAGCATCGTATAATTTTTTATAAAATTTTCTATTATTAGTTTTAATGGAACACCCGTCAGCATTACTTACACTAAAATTTTGATTAATTTTTCGGTCCTGTCTGTGTGGCCCTAAAGATTTTATTTGTAATCGAAGTTCATATGTCAACGTATTTAAATTTGCACAGTTAATTATGTAATCGACGGTATTTATTTCCATTTTATAAACAAACGATAACGAAAACAATGAATGACACACGACCGGCAATACTTTTTTCTACTGACAAACCCCAAATCAAAACAAATTCAAACGTCTTTAGTAAAGATAGAACCGGCAACACTAGAAAGGGCAACAAACGTTTAGGCACGATGATGATCAACGTCAACTAAAACAATTCACAAATTCCTCCCACCCCCGCGCGAGAACAGCCACCCATACACCACTGAAAAACGGGTGAAATTGAAACCTAACCCCGCGCTGCTCTGCCGGCTTGTAATTATTTACGTTCAAAAAGTTCACCCAATTAATCGCTCGTTGTTAACCACAGATAATACAAAGAACTAGACAATCATGTCGTAAGGGAAGATTTGACATTTTTTAAATAAATCAATAAAAAATCCTGTTTGTTGTCTAGTTTTGGGAGGGCACTGCCCTGTTGCCCTCCTTGTAGCAGACGCCACTGCAATTAAGATCAAACATTATTGCGCAAAAACGGGACATGCAAAAGGTCCCTATTGATTAAAATTCCCTTAATATAAACGACGCAACGCGACGTTGACAAAATCAAAATGTAAATGCCTTTATTTATAGCATGAAAAAAACTTTTTTTAACGATATTCGCATTTTTACGCCTGTTTTAATGGGCTGTAATTCTTCAGAAATCGGAATCTGCGTTAACACGATTTTTGCGCGTAATATCGGACAGCGTCCTTCCGTGAAACATGCTTATAGTGGTCAGTTTACTTGGATTTATCGCTATTCGTCACGCCACTTATAACATTTTTCTGCTTTTACACTTGTGGTCTCTTTTTATTATAGTAGATTTGTATGGTATTTCAAGAAAAAGCTGCAATAATTTTTTTTTAAATCTCTCTTTATTTGTGAATGTTACAGCTACATCTATTACTAATAAGGGGGACGGGGAGTGGAGAGAAATAATAAGGGGGGCAGGGCCGGACTGGGTACGTAGGGGCCCCGGCGAAGAAAAACGATTTCAAATAAGTTTGCCATCAGATTAAAATAAAATGCGCCGCAGGCAAAATTTTTTTCTTTGTAAAAAATTTAAAAGATTTAATTTTTGTGATTTTTTTGTTTTTATGGAAATTTTGTCAAAAATTGCAATTTATGTATTGGTTATTTTTTACTAGAATTAAAGGCCCTCCCTGGATTTCGCCTATGATTGTGCTAGAGAATATATATACCTAGACTCTCCAGGGCACGTATCACAAAGTAATACGTATTCTTTGTGCACGTATTATTGAATTTAAACAGATAGGATTTACCGTCCTAGCCCGCACAGCAATGGCTAAAGAAGGTATTGTTTTCGACGAAAAAATTTTTTTTTAGTTAACGCCGAAAATGTGTTATTTGGGTGTATTTTGACCTATCCTATCAATATCGTCATGATGTCTGCCTGTGTGTTTGGGTGTATTTTTTTATGTCAGTAACACGATAGCTCCTAAACCGCTAGACCGATTTTCATAAAATTTTCAGGTAAACTAGTGTTCGACACTCTAACAAGCTGATTAGTTTTTGATGATAATCCATTGATGCTATGACAGTTTTTTGACAATTCAGCAATTTATAAAATGCCAACTTTTTAACGGAGCATCGCATCAATATGCGCTTTTTAGAATATAGTAGACTACATTTTGCTCAATAGTTTGTGTAACCAAAAACTTCGTAGAGGCATTAGTTTCCGAGATATTTACAAAAAAGTGTTTTCAAGGGTGATTATCATAGCTTCACCTGTGCTAATAGGCTAGCTAGGAAGTTATCAGATCCGTCATGGATCCATTTATTTTAATTAAATTTGGGATAAAATCTAACTGTTAAAAACTGTTCAGGGTCTTAAAACATTACTTTTTTCATTAGAGTAGGAAAAATCCAAGCATTTATTTCTTTTTTATCAAAAACACAACAAAAATAACTACAACTTCTCCGCCATTATGATGCCACGGTTGCCTAAGAGTGCCATTCTACGTCAGCCAAATTTTCAGCTTTTTCAATCGTAATGTCAAAAGCATTATGTACCCATTGTTCTTATTTTGGTTGGTTGTGAAATCGGATCTCTAGATGTTCTATTATCTTTGCTCAAGGGCCGTTTAGGAAAATGCCATGTGTTCACTTGGTAGGAATAAAAACGAACACAACAAAACAGGCCACTATAGACCATTTAACAACCATAGATAGTAGTTTAAATAAAAATTAAAGTTATCATAGTAATGTATTCAGTAATACTATCTTCTTAATTGTGATCAAAGGGCCCCGGCTTACGAAATAATGACATTCTATGAACATAACAACCCGTTTACTTTTACATCCAAGCCCAAAGTAGCCCCTGGCTCTAAGTGGCCCTACCGCCAACGACCAGATTCCCGCCCACCCGCACGGGCCAATCCGGGCCTGGAAGAGGGAACTAAGTTGTTGAAGAAGAAGAGAAAGTTGAAGAAAAGATCTTAAAGCGTGTGCAGAAAGAATTTTTGAAATCGCCCTATATTTGATAAAATTATGCGAATATGGTTTTTGAAGAGGGAAGTGGGAAATGACAGGAGATAAAATGGGTGGGAAGAGTAAGGGCTACAAAGAAATATAGCAAATTAGAGGACATTTGTAATGGGTTATCAAAGGGATTTCATTAAAATCGCCTGAAATTTAGATTATTTGTATACCTTAAAGCCTACATCATGTGACAAAATGGTGTCTGAGGATCGGCATGTTGATTCCTGTGTAAAGAAATATAGCCCTTAGTACCTTCGGGATTAGTAGCAATTAAACGACCCCGTTTTTGTCAACATCGGTTCAGCCGTTTAGCCTCTAGAGCGACTGGCTTCACAATCCAAGATGTCGGCTACCAAAGTTTTAAAAAGAATTCCCTCTGAAATTAAGAGGGATTAATCTAAAGCTGTAAGAAAATTTGACACCTCTCACTTCAAAATAACATGGTAGCGATATTTTGAAAAATTAGTTTTTCTCCGATATTTCATTTGATATGTGTACGTAGAACGTACATATGTTATTGGACATCCTGGAGACGTAGCTGGTAAGGCCCGGCTGGTACGTAAATTCTTGGAAATCTCTGGAAAGTATCTGGTACATATCAATGCGTACGTATATTCAGTGGCCTTAAAAGGACGTAAAACGTACTTTTTTTATGTACGTATCACGTACATATGTTCTTTGATATCCGTGAGATAGTAAGTCCTCGCTCGTGCGTATATCCTTGGGCGTCCTTCGAATGTACATGATACGCCTTGGTCCCAACGTACAATCTGGGGAAGTTCCTACGACATCTCTTTTAGGTCCCGGACGTACCAACGTAAATAATTTGTGTTATAACCAAAATCTTCATAGATGCTTCCGTTTCTTAGATATTTACAAATAACTGTTTTTAAGGCTGATATAGCATGAAGTTTACTTGGAGTGTGCTCATGAGCTAGAAAGGTATCAGATCCGTCATGGATCCATTCATTTTTTAAATAGGTCTTTCATTGCATCATCACCACAAATTCTCTTTGCATCATAAATATAAAGAAATGGCTCTAAATCATTCATTCCATTGAACTGTCCTTTCTGTCGACGACCAAAAAGCGTTAGTCATAATCAAAATAATGAGGCGGTGCGAATTATAACTTTTTTAAAGCTCGCCAAAATTTTGACTGCGTGGTTTTATTTTAAATGTTTTAAAAACTTAACTCGTAATATCCTTAGTCTAGGCAATAAATACAATATTCCTAACGGATTTTAACTAATGAAAGTACCTTACTAAGTAAATAAACTAGCAGGCAAAACAGAGCCAATAAGGAGCTGACTGTGAAGTAGCACGTTAGAACTGGCACCCCGACATAAAATATGATTCCAGAATGCCCCACCTCGCACATTATCATCCAGCTACTTACTCTCTCTTTTTAACTCAATGTAGTGGGACGGGCGCACACAATCTAAAAGAATTAGGCGCTGACTCGTGACGTAGGTTGACATTAGCACCCCGACATAAATTGTAATTTTGGAACATACTCATTTGCATCTCTTTTTAAAGCACAGCTTATTTTTTATTACTGTCCAACTCATAGCGCTGCACAGTGGGCTCCCGGATCTGATTTTTGACCAAAATTAGAAAAATAGGTTTTGTAACAATATTTTGTTTTGAAATGAGAAAGAAGTATGTACAATCAAAATGGCCAATCCAAAATGGTGAAGTTTCCTATTTATGAACCCGTAAGTATAAAATTTAGTGTTAATAGTCGCTAAATATGATTTTTGACTTGAATTTAAAAAAACTTATTTACCAATAGGCTTCAAGGAACTTTGGCGTATCTAAAGTCATTGAGTATGATTATGAAATCAAACTTAAAAATTATATGACGGATCCAAAAGGGCAGAGTTTTCTATTTATGAACCATGAAATGTATCAAAATTGGAACTTTGGGGTGTGTAGAGCCGATAATTAAGATTTCTGACTCAAACCTAGAAAAAATATCATGGCGGATCCGAAATGCAGAACCTTTACATTTTTAAACCGATGTGTTTTATATCTGGAACTCTGCGTTGTTTAACACCGCTTATTATTATTTTTCACTCAAACAAAAAAAAAAACTTGCATGGCGGACCCAAAATCTTTATCCTATAGACTATCCTATATTTATAAACCGATTTGTGTCAAACCTGGTACTTAGGTTATTTAAGGTTAAAGCTCACTGTGTAATGTACAACAAAGCTGCTTTGAGAAGGATGAAGAGTTTACATAATAACATAAACTAAAAATCAAACTTAAAATTAAAAATATTAAACAAAGTTAAACGATATTATTCTTTGGCTCTACCAAAAACTAACAAATAATACAAACGTAACACTAACTTTGTGGCGGATAAGAACCTGCAAGTTTAAGGTCTGCATAATCAAATAAGAATGATTTTTCTAGAAAAATTTGTTTTTAAGTCCAACAAAATAAATATTTTTAAAGCGTCCACTTTTTTATACTAGTTTGTTAAAAATCAGGTTTGGTAAACTGCTGATGATTTGAAATAGAACCGTTTACTTTAAAAGCATTTTTACCTAATTTTTCTTTCATAAACAATCCACCTGTAAAAGTTTCATCTGTAATTTTTGGTTTTTGAGATATTGCAGTTGGTTTGTATTATGAAGTGACCATCTTTTTATTTGATTTTTAAATAAGTATAAATATTTCCTTAAAATGACGTGTCACATTGAACTTTTAATTTTTTTATACATTATTTATAGTTTTTATTAATATATATTTTTCCATGTTTATTTGTTTAATTTAGCCTAAAGTGCTTTAAAAATATTAAACAAAAACTTTTGTTAAGACTGACATGCTTTTTTTTGAGTTTCAGTTTTTCTCGAAGAAATCCATTTTTACTAAATTAATAATATCTTTCATACGAGCAACTTGTGGCAGCAAATTTTAAAGTACAATTTTTGAAAAATATGTATACATACTCTTTATAAAAATAAAATTTTTAAAAACATGGTTGATGAGGGAAGCAAAATTTTTGTCCAACATTTATAAGAAATCTATCTTTTTATAGAATTTCAGAAATGCCACGCAAAAATCATTATCTGACCTGTCTACACATCAAAATTTGAATCAAAATGTACAGGTAGAAAGTCTAGTTAGGGGAAAGGGGGGCAAAATGGGAGACTTAAATTTATAGGCTTATTTCTCCTATTAAATGGTCACCATTGCGTTCGTCATTTCGAATTAAGTTGGCTAGATATGTTATCTTTATGTTCTACTTTTCAGTTTAAACGATTTAGAACTCCATCATACTTTTATTTTTGTAAAAAGTTGCCTTTGTTAAAATGGGGGCTATGTGGCGAAACAGGCCGGGAGGTTGTGTAATTTAGAATCAATATTTTTGTAAGACCAGTTTTATTAATTAAAATACTAAACAAGTTAAAAATACTTATTTAAAAAATAAAAAGTTGTAATATAATGTAAATACATTTTATAATAATTAAATTTAGTAACCAAGTCATCGCTGTCGACTCTCCTACACGAATTTTGCTTCAATTTTTTGCAAAGACAACATAAAATACGACTTTCAGTAATGCTATCAAAATTTTTTTTTGGCAAAATGTGGTATAACAAGGTACCCGATTTTGCCCCAATGAAAAAACCCAGTTTTGCCCCAAACCACCAGTTAAATTCAAACAAAAATCATACATAGTAAAGGACGAATTTTACGGGCGATGCGTTTAATTATAAATAATACATAAATCCACTAATTTTTCAATGTAAACAAAATTTTAGAAGTCTTTAAAAAATGTACTTACCGTCACAAAATTCGCAAGATATTTTACAATAAGCAGCGCACATCACATTGAGCAAAAACCAACTTAAGCTCAGCCGACCGGCACCAATCATATTGCAGAGAGTTGAACCAGTCATAAGGATAAAACATCTGATATTAAGAGGTTTCATTTTTGCGCAATTTACTGAAAACTGCGATATCCTGTTTTACCCGCGTACCCCATTATGCCCCCCTTTCCCCTACCTCTTTTTACAAGATTTATTATTATACAACATAAAATATTGTCGTAAAATGGCTTAAAATCTGGATCAAACCGCCATACAAATCTGGTACTTTACCGCGAAAAATGACACTTCTAAAAAATAACTAAAAGTTACGTCAATTAAATCATAGTTGTTCAAGGCTTGCTGGACTATCTACTCTTTTTAGTAAAGGTGTTTAGAAGTTTCAGTATATTTTTAATTTAACCCTTTTTGGTCAAAAATTAGGTCCGCGAGCCCACTGTGTGCATCAGAAAATCGACTGACGTTGATTGTTAAAATGGCATGACTGTTTTAGATTGGGTGCGCCCGTCCCACTACTTTGAGTTAAAAAGAGAGAATAAGTAGCTGAATGACAATGTGTGAGTTTAGTAAATAAAACGAGTAGACCACTGTTTAGTTATTAGACTGATGTGTGTTTGATATTATTAAGCGCCCTTACTGATACATTAGTTTAGACAGAGATGGTAAATAATCGGATAATAATGTATAAGTTCAGTCAATGACACGATTAGATTACTTGGTGGTACGTTCCGAAATCATATTTTGTGTCGGGGTGCCGTGCTACGTCACAGTCAGCGCCTTATTATTGGATTATTTTGCAAAGAGAACTGTTTATAAGATGCCATTTTGACAATCAATGTCAATCGACTGTCTTCCATCAGCGCACAGTGGTCTCGAGGACCTAATTTTTTGGCAAAAAGGGTTAAATTAAAAACATATTGAAAATCCCGAACACCTTTACTAAACAAAAGTAAATAGTCCAGTAGACCTTGGACAAAACTATAATTTGATTGACGCAACTTTCAATTATTTTTTGAAGTGTCATTTTTCCTTTTTGTGGAACGCGTTAAAAGTACTATATTTGGATGGCGATTTGATCCAGATTTACAGGCATTTTGCGACAATATTTTGTGGTGTATAAAATTCGCGTAAAATGGATCTTCTAGAGGGAGGCAAGTAATTGATTCCAATTTTGATGTGTAGACTGATCAGACGATGGTTTTCTTAAAATTTTTATTTTCCTAAAGAGTACCGATCTTTCAAAAATAGTACTGCCTATATGAAAGATATTAATAAAATTTACTAAAAATAACTTTTTTCAAGAAAAACGATTTTTTAATCATTTACAACAAAGCATGTCAGTTTTAACATAAGTGCTTGTGTATTATTTATAAGAACTTTAGGCTCACTTGAACAAATAAAAATATTAAAAAATACAAATAATGTAAAGAATATTAAAAAATAAAAAAATTATTTTCTAGTTTTTGGAACAGTCAAAGGATAATACCGTTAAACACTTTTTAATAGTTTTTAATTTTTTGGTTGAAGCTTATATTAAACAAACTCCTCCTCTTTTCCAATGCAGCTTTGTTACGCATTACACGGTGAGCGCAATTTAACCGTAAACAACCCCAAGTATCAAGTTTGACACAAATCGGTTCATATAATAGGATAGTCTATAGTCTATAGGATACAAATTTTAGTTCCGCCATGCCAATTTTTTTTTTGATAGGGTTAAAAATTATAATTAGCGCGGTTAAACACCGCAGAGTTCCAGATTTAATACATATCGGTTTATAAATGTAAAAGTTCTCCATTTCGGATAAGCCATAATATTTTTTTAGGTTTGAGTCAGAAGTCTTAATTATTGACTTTATACACGCCGAAGTTCCAAATGATACATATTGGTAAATAAATGGGAAAGTCCGCTATTTTCGAACCGCAAAATTAAGTTTTTATAAGTTTAAGTCATAACTAATAATAGCACTCCAGGGTTCTAAATTTCATACTTATCGGTTTATAAATAGGAAACTTTTCAACTGTGCATCCGCTATTTTGATTCATAATAACTTTTTTCTCATTTTAAAAGAAAATATTGTTACAAAACCTATGCCCACTGTGCAATGCTATGAGTTGGACAGCAATAAAAAATTAACTGTGCATTAAAAAGAGATGCAAATGAGTATGTTCCAAAATTATAATTTATGTTGGGGCGCTCCAAAAAGTTACTGTGTAAGGTAAAGCCAGCTAAATCTTATACAAGCAAATTTCAATCAAATCAACGTGCCTTATTTTAAAAAAATATATGCAGAGTATTTTTTTAAAATGTAATTGGAAACACTATCGAGATTTTTTTTGCAAGGCTGACTTTTTTGGCTATCTTAAAATTTTGGTAGAACTGTACCTATTCAAAATGTAAGACAAAAGATTACTCCCCAAAACAGGAGCGCGCCACAAATTTTTTTTAGATAGAGAAAAAGTGCCACCCTGTGAAACAAAGTCGTCGTGTTCGTGGCTATTTTCATAAACGTACGATAAATATACGAAAAAGCCTCTGTTAATTTAACAGTAAATATTTTAAAATAGCCAATAGTCTATTGGCGGTATAAAGTATAAATAAATCTTAAAAGAAATTTAACAAAGACTTGAATACAAACTAGACATTAAAACCCGGTATGTATCTGTTTGTATTCGTGTTCAAACAAGGATGCGGTGGATGGTGGATGCTTGGGCGGCTCGCACCGCGCTTTACTGTAACCTATATACATCGTAGATGTTTTGTCGCATTATAATTACGAAATATCGAAAGAGAGAACGATATGTCCCTATAGAATTTTACAGTACATAGAATCTGGTCCTTACTTCAGTTGTGTTCTTAAGCAGAAAATGCGAGGATCGATGTCGCCCGCGACTTTGTCATACCCCCCCGCGTCAACGGTTAGTGGTGGCTGTTATAGCACCTCATGTGCACTTCAAAATAGTGCTCTGAGAAAACTTGGCGATTACTTTCGGGTCGTATTATTTTGATTTCGACGATTTCGTAGTTACTAGAATCGTGGAAGTTTCTAATTCTGATTATTATTGAGCATTATTTGACAATTAAATTTTCTTTTTTTCCACAATGGGTGAGAATAGATTAACTGCCCTGGCAATGTTATCTATTGAGAAAAAAATGATTCAAGAAATTCCACAATTCAATGAAATGGCTATTAAAGAATTTATTTAAATAAAAAGAAATAATAAAAAAAAAACCAGCTGCTAAATTTGCTTATAAGTAATAGTCGCAGTTGAGTACCAAATTGATAGGTATACCTATAATGTACGATATGCTTCAACTTTTAGTTTTGATCCCAAAGCGCACTTACGAAATTATACAGTTTTGTATTTTCATGAATCAGGTTATTGGGTTATTTTGTACCCAACTGCGACTAGTAGTTATAAGTAAATTTAGCAGTTGGGTGTTTTCTTTTATTAATTTTTTTTGTTATTTCCAACTTTTAGGTTTAATTTTTATTCAGCCTTATAAAAAGCACTATGCATTTATAATTCATTTAGCTTTACACAAAAAGTAAGTGTATATTCTCTACGGACGCGAGCAGTTTTACTTTCCATTGAGTCAAGGTGGGGGAGGAGAGAGGGAGGAGGGAACTAGTAAAATGGTGTCGAAAAAATCTTAAAGCGTGTGCCGAAAGAATTTTTGAAATCGCTGGAAATTTTTAAAAGGTATAGCCACAATTATTACTAATAAGGAGGGTGGGGAGAAGAGCGTAAGAGGAAGGGGGAAACGAATAAAATAATGTTGGAAAAAAAGTCTTAAACCGTGTGCAGAAAGAATTTTTGAAACCGCTCTGAAAGAGAGGGAAGGGGGAAACTAGTAAAATGATGTTGGAAGAAAGTCTTCAAGCGTGTGCAGAAAAAACTCTTGAAATCGCCTTATATTTGTGAAAGTTATAGCTGTAACTATTACTAATAAGGATGGCGGGGAGGAGAGGGGAAAGGCGGGGTTGGGGGTGGGGGGACTAGTAAAATGGTGTTAGAAAAAAACTGAAAGCGTATGCAGAAAGAATTTTTTATATGGTTTTTGAATTGGGTGGGAGGAATGACAGGAAGGGAGACGGGTGGGAGCAGAGAGGACTACAACGTAACTACTGCAAATAAGAGGACATTTGCAATGGGTAATCAAAGGAATTTTAATAAAATCTCCTGAAATTTAGATAATTTGTATTCCTCTTTAAAAAAATATATCAGTAGCAATTCAACGACACCTTTTTTTGTCAAAATCGGTTCAGCCGTTTAGCCTCTAGCGTGACACAAACATCTTTACTTACATACAACAATCGAAAAACATACTCTCCTTTTCGACGTGTTGCAGTTGGGTAAAAAAGGACAGACGCCTTCATTTTCAATACAAAACGTTATTGTGAAACATAAAACTAGGTATGATATTAATTAATAAAAACAATAATAATAGATAACCAATATCTAACTAAATATCTTATTTTTTAAATATTTTTTTTAAAATTATATGATATAATGGCCCACGCAACGAGTTCAAAAGTTCGTGGCACTCAGAAAAAAATTTCGCCTGCTCCGCAATTTTTTTTGGGTGTGCGCCCCCAATGTTTTACACCACGCGCGGCCACTGGTAATAGAAATGGTAATTTTTGCTTAAAGAATAATTTCTTGTCAAAAGGGGGTTAAAGTGCTAAAGGAATAGAAATAAGATGATGATGCTTCCTAGCCTAATGAAATTGTTCCGCGAAAATTTCGATCCGCATTATTTTGACAGTTTTTAAGGCCCTTTTAACACATGGCGTGTTTCTAATTAGGTGTCGGCCAAAGAGCGCGTCTCTTAGTAAGAATGTTCGGCACGTCGCCGTCGCGACAACGACGTTCTCGATCTTATTGTTTTAAAGAGAAGTGGAAGTGTTTTTGCCACTCCTAATTTCCATTGATCTCGACTTTGACTGCTTAAACAAAACGTAAAAGTCAAGGGACAGAAGTTATATTTGCTATTATGTACACATGTACACCGAGATGTACACAGATTTTTATTGTGTCCTATGAATGCAATTATCATCAAAACTCAAACTGCTTTCTATGTACCAAAGCAGTCTCTGGTATAAAAGAAAACATGAAACATGAAAAGAAAACAAAATTTTTTTTGTTGGTATATAGTTGAGTGGCTTATAGTAAAAAATCGTGTCCACTGGGATAGTTATGTGGAAGATTTTTTAAAACTACCCTAGATCGATTGGCAATAGATCAAAAAATTTTAAGTCACCAACACCAGTATTTACTAAGACCTTAAGACTTAGCATTGTAGACCGGGTTTAAGTATCAAGTCTATAGACTTGATACCGGTCGGTTTAAGTGTATTTTTTTAATACTCACAAGTCAAATAACTGCAAAGATTTGGTTCGCCCTAATGTGCAATATTTCGTAGTAAGCATTTCTCAGTGAGTTTCATCTCATATAAATTCAAATTAACTTTAGAAATAAAAAAAACCACATAAAAATTTTGTAACCAAATGTCATTTTTTGGAAACTTAGTCCGTGCAGTCGTAGGATTCCCGTTAAAAATAGTCTCAAATTGTAGGACCACCCCTGAGGGGTGGTTTAAAGATCGAAAAACAATAGAAATAATCCATGATTGACAAAAAACTTACATGCAGAAATATTCAAAGCTAAATAATACATAAATAACTATATCTGTAGATGCATTACCGTATTAAATTCGTATCAATATTTAAATACTGTAAAAAGCACAAGATATATTAGAATCCCTTTTCAATTAGGTACTCATTAACTAAAACAATCGACCATCGGTTTAATCGTTGCTAACTTGTCTAAAAAATTAACATAAAAAATATAGCGGACAGCTGAAACTGACTTACACCGTTTTATTCGACATTTCCTAGTGACATTTGGAAGTTTAAATATGGCTACCATTGTTAAACCAAAATATTTGATTATTTTTATTTATCTATAACATTTGTGTAAAAATAGTGTCTTTATTACAACGAAAAAAGATGACCCATATCTCAAGGTATTTATGAAAAATTTATATAAATATTAAAAACTATTGCATTCACGGGAAAAATAAGTTAAACCTTCAACCAAAATGTAGACTTTTAAACCTAGGATTGTAGCACTTAGCACTGTAGACCCTTTAGTAAATACTGGTGCAAGTGTTTGCCGCCAATTTGAGTATGGGGGCCTGTGTGACATCATAAATCCAAGAAATTTTGGCTTACTTATAACTTTTGCTAAAGTTGTTTTAAAGAAAAAATTGTAAACATGTTTTTTTTGCAATAAAATACCATAAGGCAGTAAAAAAACTAACAAAGATATATATATTTTTTAAAATACTAAAAATTTACCCAAAAAGATAAAAATTGAAGTAATTGAGTAAGAGCGCCGGTTTTTACCATGTTTTTTCACAAACTTTTGCCACATTAAATTAACAGATAAATTTTATTACACGTAAATTTAGTGGGAATAAGGACACTGGTGTTCTGGTAAATATACGTTTTAATCCATCGGTAACGTTTCGACAATGGTTTTTGCCTTCATCAGACTAAAAAGGTCACAACTCATTAGTAAGATTATATTAATACATCACAATTAAAAATTATTATTCTTTTCCCAATAAATAACATTTAAAATGACCTTATTAACAATATATTCTTTTTTTTTCCCTAAATATTTTTCCCTTTTAATGTATAATATGTAACTGATTTTTTTATTTATTTATATAAAGAAATAATTATGGTTTATTTTTCTTCTTTTTTTTTATATATATATAAAAAAAAAATTTAATACAAAGGTACAAAAAATATTGTCACTATAGTAACTGATGGGTGGCTCAATAAAATACGTAGAAAGAGATCAATCAGCTATTCATATAAAAACAATAATAATATATAAAATCTGTAGCAAGCCATAATACCATGTAGAAAATAACAACAATGTACCCATTATAGTGACACCTATGTTAAAATTTACAACAAAATTAACTGTTGAAATAAATATATTTAAAATTCCGTACTCAACCTTCAGACTAGATCGTACATTGGAACAACAAAAAACAAGAATTCAAACCCATCAGGAAAACAAACGGCACAAAATTAAAAACGAAACCCAACATTAATTTGCTAATACCCATTGTCGAAACGTTACCGATGGATTAAAACGTATATTTACCAGAACAACAGTGTCCTTATTCCCACTAAATTTACGTGTAATTGAATTGCAAGGACGTGACAAGTTTACCAAAGATAAATTTTATATTTTTTGATTTGTTTGCAAAAGAATAGCATTTGAATTGTCGTTTTAATAAGCTTTATATACAGGGTGTTAATAAAGTATGTAGCCAAACTTTGGGGGGCGATTCCTGGAGTCATTTATTTTCAGAAGAAAAGTTTAAATAAGCATAGGTCCGAAAATGCATATCCAGCAAGATACAGGGTGTTAAACTTTGAAAAAAAAAATTGTTTTTTGTCAATATCTTCAACATCGTTCGCTTGATTTCATTGAAAATTGGCAGAGATATTTCTAGTATAAAGGGCCTACTTTGGCTCTAAAGAAGTTGCAATTAGCAAGTCCAGTGGCGTACCAGGGATGACCTTAGCAAATACTTTGTTAAAAAAAAGTGTACGCCAATGACTTTTTTGACATTTTTGTATTTTTTTTGTATTGTCCAATTCAAAGTACATCTTTTAAGTCTCTTGTATTTTTTTCACTACTTGCTCTGTTTTCGAGATAAAAAATAAAAAGCATTTTATTACAAAACAAATTTCACGGTGGTATAACACTCTTTTAAAAGTGATTTCTCTAAAATTTTTATTTAGAATTTGAGGGAGCATTTACAATTCATAATCAAACAGGTTATACTACAGAAGTTGCTGAAAGTGTCCTCCATTAACTTCAATACAAGAATGAAGTCTTCTTACCATTGATTGTCGAACACGCTGAAATATTCCCGGTGTTTGCCTTATTTGATCACAAGAATTAACTATCCTTTGTCTTAATTCTTCCTCATTGTTGAGTGAAGTTTGGTAAACCAAAGATTTTAAATGTCCCCAGAGGAAAAAACCTAAGGTATTTAGGTCTGGTGATCTTGGTGGCCATGACTGTGGACCCGCTCGACCAATCCAATGTCCTTCGTAATGTTCATTCAAATACTGACGTGCGACAATGCTAAAATGAGGCAGGGCACCATCATGCATGAACCACATTCCTGCTCTTACTGCCAAAGGGACATTTTCTAAAAGCTCTGGTAGCTCAAATTCCAAAAAAAACGGTAGTGGTCACCATTTAATCGCATTGGCAAAAAATGGGGCCCGATAAGGTTGTCATTTACAATACCAACCCACACATTTACTGAGAACTGTTGTTGAAAATTATCTTCAATTACTGCATGAGGGTTTTCGTCACACCAGACATGATTGTTATAAAAGTTTCTAATCGCATTTCTTGAAAAACAGGCTTCATCCGTAAATAATATTTGACTTAAAAACCTGGGAGATGCCTCTTGTTGTTGGAGAAACCAAGTGCAATAGTTTAAACGCTGGGGGAAATCAGTAGGTAGCAGAGCTTGAACACGCTGTAGATGGTAAGGGTACAGCTGGTAATCTCGTAAAATTTGCCATACAGTTACGTGATTTATGTCTAATTGACGTGCAATTTTTCTCGTACTTGTACCAGGATTTTGTTCAACGTCATGCAATACCGCTTCTTCTTGCTCCACCGTTCTAAGTACTGCAGGCCTCTCTACAGCATCGCTCCTCTCAAACGTACCTGACTCGCATAACCGTTCATGTATTCTTACAAATTTTTGTCTGTGTGGTAGAATTCGGTTGGAATGTCTCTCTGCATAAATACGTCTTGCCTCTCTTGCATTACCTTGGGCCATCCCATAAACAAAATGCATTTCTGCCATTTCTGCGTTTGTAAATTGCACCATTCTCTAGCATACGTAACTTTTAGAGCTAATTAATCAATTAATTAACACATTTAATTAGCACGTAAAAAAATGAAACGTACTTATACGATATTGTTTATCGTTGTAATGGGACTTTGTCAAATTTTCGATATTGTTGATTGTTACCATGGGACTTATGAAATTTTGACAGTTTTGTTTTTCTTTCATTCCACGACATTCCATTTTTTCTAAAAAGTCGTATTTTTAGTTGTGCTGTCTGAAAACTTATAAGAATGGCAAAAAAATTACTGCCGTACAATTAATTTTTATTATTATTGGTTAAGGTGTGCACCTAGACGCCGCTGGACTTAATAAATTTGTTTTAATTTGGACTTTTGCACCTTAACAAAATACTAGTTCCTAATTTCCCCTAAATTTTGTAAACAAAAATTACCCAGAGAAGACTTAGTATTTTTTTTAACCGTAAAATGTTTTTTCCAAATAAAATGCTTTTTATTTTTTTATCTGGAAAACCGAGCAAGTAATAAAAATAAGACAAAAGACATAAAAGATGTATTTTTAGTTGGACAATACGCCAAAAATATAAATATGTCAAAAAAGTCATTGGCGTACACTTTTTTTAACAAAGTATTTGCTAAGGTCGTCCCTGGTACGCCACTGGACTTGCTAATTGCAACTTCTTTAGAGCCAAAGTAGGCCCATTATACTAGAAATATCTCTGCCAATTTTCAATGAAATCAAGCGAAAGATGTTGAAGATATTTACAAAGTTTAACACCCTGTATCTTGCTGGATATGCATTTTCGGACCTATGCTTATTTGAACTTTTCTTCCTAAAATGACTCCAGGAATCGCCCCCTGAAGTTTGGCTACCTACTTTATTAACACCCTGTATATGTCACACTGATGTGCTCAAATGAGAGCGAAACACATGTGTCTGTGGCTAGTCAGAACACACCTCACCGGAGTTAGTAATACTTTGGTTAGGTATGTGCGGGCAGATAAACAGCTGATCTCGTAAAGAGTGAGGTTAGTTTGTTTGTTTTGCTTTGTATTCGTTGATGTGTTCTACATGTTGGTGGTGTTGTAATGGTTTAAGTTTTGATTTTCGGTTTTAAATTCGTTATACATCTTACGAATCACGGCTTGTAGATGAAAATTTATATTTTCGATGCAAGTGCAGTGTTTTTAATCTAACGGAGTATGGCCCTAAGTGTTTTCCTTGTAAAAGTTGCGATAAAAAGTTATTGTATTTTTTTTTTTTAATATTAAATAAACGGATCCATGACGAATCTGTTACCTTCCTAGCTAGCCTATTAGTACAATTCATGTGAAGCTATGATTTATCTGGCTTGAAAACAGTTTTTTGTAAATATCTCAGAACCTGAAGCTCTCACGAGATTTTTGGTTATAACACAAATTATTAATGGGATGCTCCGTTAAAAATGTAGCATTTAAAAAAAAAAATTAATTGTCAAAAAAATCAATAATGGATGTTAACCAAAATCTAATCAGCTCGTTAGAGTGTCGAACACTATTTTGGCTGAAAATTTTATGAAAATCGGTTCAGCGGTTTAGGAGCTATCCTGTTACGGACAGAAATATTATACACACACATACACACACACACAGAGAGACATCACGACGATATTGCTAAGATAGGTCAAAATACACCTAAAAAACACATTTTGGCGTTATCCCAAAAAAATTTTTTTCGACGAAACTAATACTTTCTCTAGCAATTGCTACGCAGGCTAGGAAGGTAAAAAATTATACAAATTAAATCTTGAGCAAGAAAGTTCAGGACTACCCTCGATCGATTGGATTACTCAATGTTAGGTCGCCTGGTGTTTTCCTCAAATTTAAGTGGGAGGGATTATATGAAGTAATAAATCCAAAATGGTGGCATTTTCCATTTTTTTACAAACTTTGGCTTATAACTTTCCTTACATTAGTTTTACAAAAAAATCTGTAAGTGCGTTTTTTGTTTGCACGAGAATAGCAGTTATTATAGTAAAATTTGCTTTATATTTTAAAAACTAACAAAGATATTAATTTAATCAAAAGACAAAAATCAAAAAAATATTTTTGTTACTTTTTAAAGTATGAAGCCAAATTCTTTACCATAATAATTGGTATTCTCGTGCAAACAAAAAACGTACCTATTTACAGTTCTCTGTAAAACTAATTTAGCCAAAGTGTGTAAATCCATCACCATTCGATTCATTTTTTAATTCAGTTTTTATATGTGTTTAGAATTTAAAAAGATACTTATATCTGTGTTAGTTCTTTAGATATAAACCTCATGAAAACTGCAATTCAATAAAAATAAGAATATTGTGGCAAAAGTTAAAAGCAAAATTTTGTAAAAATTTTAGAAAAATCGCAATTTTGGATTTATGAATTCACCGGCGCTCTTTGAGGCAAACTCCCTGCGGCAAACAACGATATGCGGCTTTGTAGATACTAAATTTAAGAAACTTCAACCTCTCGAACCCTACTTTGCATTTGCTTCCGTAGTCTAAAATTTAAGATCAGTGGTCAGCTCATTTCAAAGGAAGGTGTTTTTGCGCCTTTACAAGCAAACCCGGAATGGTTCTTTGTCGCTCTTTTACCATCCTTTATGGAGGAGCGTTTCGCTTCTCGAACGTATAGCAACTTCAGAAATTGCGCTTTTTACCTTTATACTTCGTCACTCGTTGTATGCTTAAGAAGAGAAAATTGTATTATGGCAAGAGAAATCTGAAGAAGCTTTTTGAAAATTGGACGCTTTTAGGCAAATTAAAAGTGTTGCCAAAATAAAAGCAATTTCAGTTGATCGTGGTGTCTCAAAAAGAATTTTCAATTTAGCTGAGTCGCTTATAGTCAAAACTCGTATCCCGTCAGATAGTTGTGGAAGATTTGTAAAAACTACCGTAGAACGATTGGTAAGCACAGTGTAGATATCTTAAGGTACCTACACTGTGGTAATAGATCACACAATTTTAAGTCACCAAGTGTTTGCCTCCAATTTGAGTAGGAGGGGCTGTGTGACGTCATAAATCCAAGATAACGGTTTTTTTCATGTTTTTTTCACAAACTTTGGCTTATAACTTTCGCTCAATCAGTTTTACAGAAAAAGTCTTCATACTAACGTTTTCTGTTCGCTAAAAAAACTAACTTTATATCTTATAACTTATATTAATTTTTTTAGAAATACCAAAAAATAAGATCTTTTTTTCCCAAAAAAAAAAATTAAGAAGGAAGTTTTAGCTTACCCCAAAGCAATTGGTTATGGTTCACTCAATTTTAAATCGTCAGGTGTTTGCCTCAAATTTGAGCAAGATTATGTGACGGTTCAGTGACTTTCTAGACCCAAGTATGTGATTTTTTCCATATTTGTTTATTGCTTTTAACTTTGCCACATCACCTTTACAGAAAAATTGCATAGGCTGTGCTTTGTTTGTAATAGAACATCAATTTAATTGTCGTTTTAATAAGTGTAATTAATACCTTAAGAACGAAAAGAGATAATGTTATTTTTTAAATACTATAAAATTATACAAATTCAAGATTGGTAAAACTAACTTTTTTTTGTTTTGGACATTTTTTACCTAGGTAGGAAGGAGTCTTAAAAAACGAAGTGTAAATCAGATCAGCATATTTGTCGATAAAATTAAAAACTTTAAGTAATATTTGCTTTAGTTTTTGACAATTGACGTTTGCTGTGACATCTTTGTATTTATGGTGTTGCATGTATAAGAACCCTTGTCTCGACAGAGAGGCGTAGTAAAATTAAATCCTACTTGAAGAAAGAAAGTCCTTCCTTGGCAAAGGACTTACTTGCGAGCGTGAGGAGAGTGTCCCTTTCCGCACGCATTTTAGTTTTGAAAGTGCCACTTTTTCGCACCTCGTGAATCGGTGTCTTTTACTACCCAATTTTAAAATAGTTGTCAAGAACCGCCCGTGTCAAGTTTTTATTGCTTTATCCGGATGGCAACGATTGGCGATCTGGCCAATAAACTGTCTAGTCATAAGTATCGTCATGTGGTGTTGATTTTTGGGCATACAAAACTAATGAATTTAATTGATGTTTTATTATATTTTGTGATTTTTGTAGTTTGCCGCAAGCCCGAAGAAAGAACTCTTGCGGAAAGTTTTTTTCCGCAATTGATTGCTGCCGAACTACTCTATCCGTCAGTCAGCCAACTGCAATTGCGTGCAGAAAAGGGACACTTTCCGCACTTGGTAGGAAATATATTATTTCCGCACGTCGTCGGACGAAAAAAGTGGCACTTTTAAAACTAAAATGCGTGCAGAAAAGAGGCAGTCTCCGCAGGTTCGTATAATTCGTAGAATTTTCTGCACTAGAAATAGTGTGGAAAATCACAATTTTCACATGCTCGTCTCGTAGAAAATAGTATATTTCATAACAAGAGAAGAAAGTGGCACATTTCTCACAAGCGTGAGTGTTGTGAACAAGAACACGAGTTTAAAAAGCTACTTTCTATCGAGTTGCGTACGCTACTTTTCCTACGAACATTTTGCTGAACTGTACTAATTTTTGTAAAAATTTGTCTTCAATTTTGCACAAATCAAATGAAACAGCTTTTTCCATAAATGTGTGGAAAAGTACTTTGCCACACATGTGCGGAAAAGTATGGTGACAGTTGACGTCATCGTACATTTTACCATTCATGTCCGGAAAACAGGCCTCCTTTTGGGGCTTTTGGCTAGAGAATAAAGTGTTCAGTTCGGAAAATTAAAAAAAAGAAATGGATCCATGACGGATCTGATACCTTCCTAGCTAGCCTAGCACAAGTGAAGCTATGATAATGAGCCTCGAAAAAAAACTTTTTTGTAAATATCTCGGAAACTAATGCTCCTACGAAGTTTTTAATCTAGTCTACTATATTCCGAAAACCGCATATTGATTTTTTAATTGTCAAAAATCTGTCATTAGCTCTAATGGATTTTAACCAAAAACTCGTTAGAGTGTCGAACACTATTTTAACTTAAAATTTTATGAAAATCGGTTCAAGGGTTTAGGAGCTATCGTGTTACGGACAGAAAAAATACACACACACACACACACACACACATACACGCGCACACAGAGAATATTGATAGGATAGGTCAAAATACATTCAAATAACACATTTTCGGCGTCATCTCAAAAACAAATTTTTTGTCGAAAACAATACTTTCAATAGCCATTGCTGCGCGGGCTTAATCTGTATTATAGCTAATAAACCTTACATAATTTTTCGGGCTCCGAGCGGCGAACATCAATTAGTAAGAAAAAGCTAAATACTATGGTTGTTTAAACCTAAATTTAGTGACGCATCCAGGATGTCCGGGAGGGGGTGGAAGAATCAAGGGGGCAACAAAAACAAAAAAACAATGCGGTTTTTTGTAAGTCTGATCTGTGAAGGCGAAAATTTTTTGAAATAAAGTCATTTTTGTGTAAAAAAATTGTTTTATTCATCTTAAAATAAGTGTTCGTTTTTGTGAAAACAAATTAAATTTGATAAAATATTGCTGTTTATGCATTGGTTATTTATTTAATGAAACTAAAGATTATAAGCTTTGTTTTAGGTAGGGGGAGGCCCGGGCCCCCTCTGGATCGGCCACTGCCTAGCCTTATGTTGATTTTATACACAACGCCCTTTTTTGGTTTAAAATTAAGAAATTTTATTTTATTTCATGACCGTCTTCTTAAAAAAAAATTGTGTGTGCTTAAGACCACAAGGCAGAAGTGTAAACTTCAACAAGGCGAATGAATGAATGAATGTTCCTCTCACAGTTAGTCGACTCGAGCCGACTTCCCGAATGAGCGTTACATAGCCGAGCCAGACGGTTCAGTTCAATTCAGTACCCACAAAAACTGCTAAGCGCGCCTAAAGAAGTTTACACTTCAAAAAATCCGATAACCAAAATAAATCGGTTCAGTGTTTTTTAAGATATCAGCGGATTGGAGTGGTAAGTCTGAAGGGGCCCCAAATATAGTCAGCCCACTCTTTTTGAGATCCTATCTGGTCCCCAAATACAAACAACTTTTTTAAGGCCCCAAAGTAATTTTTTTTGTGGCCCCTTCAAGGGCCCCTTGTGCCGGGGGCCCTCAGCGATCGCCGGCTAGCCGACCTGGCCAGGCCCGGACTAGCCTGGTCGGGAGTGCGGGGATCCCCGTCGGGGCCCCGGGGTAGCTGGCGCTAGGGCCAGGGGCTACTTTGGTCAATGAATGTTACTATTTGGTAAGCCCTTCTTCAAAATTAAGCAGATAATATTACTAAATACATTACTATGATTATCTTAATTTATGTTTACACTATCTGGTGGTTGTTGCATGGTCTAAGTGACCTTATGAAAACTGCCTAAATGTAGGGTCACTGCATCCTGGAAGTCTGGCGTCTCAGGATGTTGTGACCCTACCTAAATGGACCATCCAGTGACGTTCTTTTGAAATAACCTCCTCTATTGTTGTGTCCGTTTTTGTTCTTATAAAGTGATCACGTAGCGTTTCCCAAGACTGCCCTTGAAAAAAGATTATAGAACATCCAGAGATTGGATTTCACAACCAACCAAAATAAAAACAGTGGGTACACCATGCGTTTGACATAACCATTGAAAAAGCTAAAAATTTGGCCGAACTAGAAGTGCACTCGTAGGCAACCCTTTATGCAGCCTAACTAAACTATACTTTAAGGTTAGCGCGGCCCTATTACGAGGGTCGATCAAATATAAACAAGCCTTTTAAACTTACTAACGGAAAACTCATTCAAGATGAACGTGGCCGTTATAATTTTGGAGTAGGGATATTCAGCAGCATGTAGGCGGCTGGTAGTGCCGCGATGCTCATTTGGCCAGGAGCAATCGCAATGAGCGAGAAGAAAGTACATAGCAGTGTTGCGCAAAGAATAATCATTAAATTTCTTACACGCGAAAACGTGAAACCAGCTGAAATTCGATGCAGATGGCAAGCACAGTTCAGAAATAAGACGCTTTCGTGGGTACCTGTAAAAACTTGGTGCAAAGAAATTAACGACGGCCGTGAGCGCGTCGACAACGTGAGTCACACACGTCGTCCGCGTACCATCATTTCTGCAGGTAAAGTTTTAGCGACCGTTTTCTGGGACTGGAGAGGAGTTTTGTTGGTCGATTTTTTGCACGAACGAATAACAATAAACGCGGCTTACTACTGTAACTTACACGACCAGGTAAAGCTTGATTATCGCCACCTTGCAATTTTCATATGTTTGGCCCACTCAAAGATTCACTGGGTGGCGAGCAATTTCAGACCAATGAAGAGATGGAGGCATTCATGCGCAACTGGTTAGATACCCGCCCAGCTTTCTTTTATGAAAACCGGATTAAGAAACTGTCAAACGAAAGTGTATTAACAGATAAGGGGGATGTGTAGAAAAGTAGAAAAAAATCCTGTTTTGTGTCATGTTTCTAAATAACTAGTTTATAAACAAAGGCTTGTTTATATTTGATCCACCCTCGTAAAATGGCGGAGACTGTCAGTTGTAGTTATTTTTGTTATGTTTTTGTTGAAAAAGAAAGAAATCCTTGGACTTTCCCTACTACAGTTAGATTTTATCCCAAATTTAATTTAAAAAAACTGGCAAAAATGCAAATGACGGAAAACAGTGTTGACAAGACTTGAGATTTCTAAAGCAGATAATGAAATGTCAAACTGAAACGTCTGTCGGCGGCCATTTTGGATTCACCACTTTAACTTTAACCCGCCGAGGCCCTTACGTACCCTGTCCTACCCTGGACCTGGCAAGTCTGGCATATTATTGTCGTATGAAAAAGTCATTACATATTTCTCTAGGTGTTGCTAAAATTCTATGGTCTCGAGTAATCTCAAACAAACTGTCAAACCGCTTCTTTTGTAGCAATAGGTTTCGTGTCTTCTTCTTGTCTCGCAGTAGGATGGCCCATAATTTTAAACATAACGGAAGGTTGTACGCTGATTCTGATGCTGAGCTTTTGTTCAACAAATTTGCTTTATTTTGTCATGAGATGGCTACTTTGTGGCTAGAAAATAAAAAAGTAACAAAAAAAGACGTTTGATAACATAGAATCCTAAATCCAACTAAAGTTCTCACAGTTAAGAGGGTCCCAAATTTAATGGTTTTGGATAGTTTCGGGTACAGAACCCCCAGCAATACTAGCTGCGTTCGGTATTTGCAACTCAGACGTGACGGATTTTTGGTCACGTGATTACAGATTAGTCTGAGCAAATTGGAATTAACGAACGATCCAGATCAAATCAATCAAATTTTTATAAATGGTTATAACCTTAAATATAACCAAAAATATTATTTACTGAGGACTAGCCATTGTCTCACACCAAAACATCTTCACAAAATTGGGATACAAAATAGCCCAGACTGTAGCTGTGGTAAACTGGCAGATATTAGCCACATTATTTTTGATTGTCCGAACACTTTTCAGATTGGTCCCCTGCTGTATCAAAAAGCGGCAAAAGAATATAATGGGCCTGTTAGCATTGAAAATATACTAGTTGATCCAAATCATAAGATTTTAGAAGAAATAACACATAACTTGAAAATCAACAATATAAAATTATAAAATAGCATGTCGTAATAGTTAACTTGCTTGGCTTTTTATTTGTTTTGTTTTTATCTTATTTTCGCTTTTGCGTATCTTTTAGCTAGATACCTACCTTTTTTCCTAGGCTTTGGTGTGTTAATGCTCTGGTAGCCTCAGAGCGAGAAGTGTGTCTAACCTTTTCCTATCCTTTTTTTTAAATAGAAGCTACATCAAGAAAGGCAACGATATCAGATTTTGAAGAAGTCGTTAAAAGGAAGAAGCTCAAAGCAGACATTAATAGAACTTCAACCCAAGTAAAGCTGGGAGGCCGTCTCAGAAGAGACGCGATCTCATTGAAATCCAGAAATTGAACATAGTGCAACTCACGCCCAGCTATAATTTTGACAACATTTTCCTGTGATGTCGGAAATTTATATAATTTGTTGTCTTCAACATCAAATAATTCAATTTCAATCTTTTTACATAAAAAAATTATTTTTGTAAACAAAACAAATACACAACATACGTCACATTCTCAGATTAATCTGTTTCGTCGATCAAAATGTACGGAGCAACCAGATTTACGTCCGACTAGTCTGAGCAGAATTACCGAACGATTCAGATCTACCTCCCCTAAAAAAAGAAAAAGATTAATAAAACAGTTTCACGGGCAAGACCTCAGAGGTAAAGGTAGCTCGGGAACGCATTTCTTCCTCATTAGGCTTCATTCAGCCCGAGCATAACCATAAAATGGAAGGAGATGAAATGATGATGTGGGTAACTGAAAAAGAAATATGAAATATGGTGTTTACTGAGGAGAGACCAACTGTCAATTTGCAGCTTCGGTCAGGGTTACCTTGGTTTTGAGGCTAATTTTGACGTCGCGACGGAGATATAATCTGCTTCCAGAAAACAGCCTGAGCCCTGGATTTTTTAAATTTGAAGCAAGTTCACGAGGTAAAAAGTCTTAACAAAACAGTTTCACGGGCAAGACCTCAGAGGTTTTGCTAAGACTTTTTACCTCGTGAACTTCCTTCAAATTTAAAAAAGATTAATCCGACGTAAATACCGAACGCAGCTACTATAGCGCACAAACAAAATCCACGCAGCCTATTACTGCACGAAAAATACACTTCGATAAGCCTATTACACAGAAAAACTCATAGTGCATAGCATGGCGCATAGAAGTTCAACCTAACGGACTTTTCTAATGCAAAACCAATATAGACGGATCCAGGATTTCCAGGGGGGAGGGGCCAAAGTGGCAGCAAACATTAAAATATTTTTTATTAACGATTTTTGATAGATCTGAGGTGTGAAATTTAGTATCTTAAGGAGATTTATAGCGCCGAATTTTTTTTAAAAATTAAGTAAAATTTGTGACAAATTTTAAATAAGTGATGCAGCTAAACTAAAAAAAAAGTTATATGACTGGGAGGGGGGGGGGGCTCCGACACATCGGAGTTAACCCACTCTATTACACGGTTAAAAAAATTGTCTTAGATTAAAGCAAATTGCTTTGCAGTAAAATAATTTGTGCTTTCCTATTCATCAAGAGAATATTTTCTTGATTTAGCACAAAAACTGTCTTGCCTCTTTATTTTAATGTGAAACAAAAATTGTATTATTATTAATTGGAACTAAATTAATCTAAGGCACTTCGTAGCTAAAAAATTAAGCAAGAATTCTAAATGACTTATATGAAGACAATTTGATTTACTACAAAATGAAGTATACTGAAACAAAACAATTAAAGAAGAAAAATAAACTCACAATACAAGATTAAACGCTGCGTTGAACTTAAAAGAAATATTTTAATTCAAAACAAATTGTTTGAAGGTAAAACAATTTATTCAAGAAAAGAACGTGCTTTTATTGTAGAGAAATTTTTTTACCGTGTGTGATGCTGTTATTAGTATATTTGTAAATATATTTATATTTTATCGAATTTAGTAGATATCAAGAAGTCAAATACAGTAAAACCTCCTATAACAGGACACTCACGCTTTCGTCGATTTTGTCTGCTTATTGGAGGTGTCCGCTTATGAGAGAGAACGATTAACAATTACCGGTGCTTGAGTTTTTCCGATATTAAATTTTTCAGCGATCTTTCGTGCTGATGGATGTTACCTCTCCGAAGCGTTAACAACTTTTTTCACGTAAACTTAGAAGTTTTTTACTAGGCGCCAATTCAAAGAGATCTATTACTACCAACTGAACAATAAAAATAAAACACAGGAGTCCCGCCGAATAAAATATGTTGTAAATATGGCAGAAGTATCCCACTAAGTACAAAATCGTAAAAAACGTTAAATAAATGTTGAAAAAAAATGTTTTTTTTCTAGCAAAAATTTTGTGTTAAAATTAAGTCAACTTTTGACATTAAAAAAACATGTAGAAATTCCTAACGAAAATTTCATGTTAAAGCATTACCAAAAATATATTTCTTAATAACGTTAAGAAACCAGCATTTAAAAAACCATAATTTTATTAACAATAAAAATAATTTCTTAGGTTTTCTTGGGCATAGGGAATGGAATGAGAACCAATTTACCTTATACGACGTTTCGACCTTAACTTGGTCTTTTTTAGCCCTACGAACAACAAGCTTTGTTTAAAATTACTTACTCAGATTTGGTTTTTCATCCAGTTAGATGTCTGGTGAGTAGGCAGCATAGCATTCTATCAGTAAAAATCCTAATCACAACTAATTTAATTTTAAAATGTTTCTTAGCTAGTAAAAATTCTTTGGCTTTGTAATTGTTTTTATTTGTTTAAGTAACGTTATGTTATTGTTTATTTTAAAATCATAGCTCTTTTTGAGCGAGCATACCAGTTATGTGTACGTGGTATTAAGTCGTATTTTCGCGAGAAAACCAGATCCAAGTCCGAAGGCAAACAGATCCTGGTTCTCTAGCGAAAAAGCGATCATAGAACGCTATGGGCTATAGGTGTGCTTAGAGTGTACTAACTAGTATTACAGTTATTTATCATCGAGTTAAAATTTCACATAAAGTTAAAAAGATATTAAAATATTCAACAAATACTAGACATGTTAAAAATATTTAAGCCTAAAACATATACTAACAATCTCATTGATGACTAGGAAACTATCAGGTACATTTAATTCACTAGAGCTTTTTTCGTGTTTTATTTTTCGTTTTTTATGTAAGTTGAGAATATTGCTGTAAACGGGTGCTAATCCCTCAGTGTCAGTTTTCAGATTAACAGTATTATTCATGTTTATAAAAATCATTTCGCCAATGAGCCTCTTATGGAAGTTTGATTCCCTTTGAGAGTGCAGTTTTTTCTGCCTTATAGTCTAAGAGCCCAGTAGGATTTTGGGCTTGAATTGCAAACCGATACTCAAATATTTTAGTCGATTCGTAAAAAAAATGGAGATACCTGCGAAAATCCTGCACAAACAACACGCCATCACACAACATCGCATCTTTGTTTGAAGATGGCGAAAATAAGTTTGAATCAAATGTACGTAACTTTTTTATTATTACATCGATTTTACTCAAACTAATTGTGATTAGCTTCTCCTACAATTGCCTTTCCAAAACACTATCAATATTTCGTTTTTATTTGTCTCTATACTGTAAATTCTGCAATTTCCTCAAACACACTGTTTTTATTTAGGTTTTTGATTTTTTAAAGAAAACTACTGGTTTTGTAAGGATGTATTCATGGTGGGTCTAATATTTGCTGTAGGTTAAGCGGTTCTCGAGTTACACTCAAAAAACCACTAAATTTCACCAAAGTCATGAAAGTTACTAAAAAACTATACAGATCAAAAAAAGAATGATAAGCTAAATAAGAAATCAACTCATTTTCGAAGGTATCTTCATATTTTTTGGGACATAGTCTTATGACGAATCGACTAAAATATATGAATATCGGTTTGCAATTCAAGCCCAAAATCCTACTTTTTGTCATTTATAGTTATTTTTATGTGGTTGTAATCTACCTTTTAAATATTATCTTGTTTGGCGACAATATACAAGATTCCATGTGTTTAATTACAAAATTAAACAGATTTTATTTTTTTACCATTTTTCATAAATCTTCATTTTTAGTTAAATTTATTATTTAAACACAGGTGATCTTGAGAAATTAGGTTTTAACAACATAAACTAACCTTCTCAAGTTTACCTATTTAAATAATATAAATTATTTAATTTATAAAACAACACATTATATTGAATTTTATATTTTATAATTTATCACGAACTATAACAATTTTTTAATATAAAAAGAGAGGATTTATCTTAATAAAACAGATTCAACATTTGATAGTTGTTCTCACTATACCTACTTAGTTTACTATACCATAAGCCTTCTTGGTCATTGCAGGGAGTGAGGCTGCTCCCTGGCAGTAAACTTTTACTTTAATCCCGCGGCTTAACCAAGCCGAGTTAAGCAAGTGTAATTGTCAAGCGCAGCTTGCACATTGGATCCAGCACATTGGTCCTTCGAAGAAAGAAACCACCGCCGACGACCGTAAGAGGAACACCACTACAGCCCAACCGTCCACTAGAGCGACCTTCCACCTACGAGAAAGTCCGTCCACCTGCCCGTACACTTGTCCGTCCACCTGCCTGTACGACTGTCCGTACACTTGTCCTGTCCGGAGCCACTACGAAAGAGAGCTTCAACCAGAGCGACCTTCCACGAGAAAGTCCGTCCATTCTACAAACTTCAAAAAGCCGTCCACCTGACAGTACTACTATCCGTACACTTGTCCGAAGCCACTATTCAAGAGGCTTCAACCAGAGCGACCTTCCACGAGAAAGTCCGTCCATTCTACAAGCTGCAAAAAGCCATCCACCTAACAGTACGACTATCCGTACACTTACCCGAAGCCACTATTCAAGAGAGCTTCAATCAGAGCGACCTTCCACGAGAAAGTCCGTCCATTCTACAAGCTGCAAAAAGCCGTCCACCTGACAGTACGACTATCCATACACCTGTCCGAACCACTACGCAAGAAAGCTTCAACCAGAGCAACCTTCCACGAGAAAGTCCGTCCACCTGCCTGTACAGCTGTCCGTACACTTGTCCTGTCCGAAGTGTACTACTCAAGAGAGCTTCAACCAGAGCGACCTTCCACATGAAAGTCCATCCATTCTACAAGCGTCAGAAAACTGTCCATCTGCCCGTACGACTGTCCGTACACTTGTCCTGTCCGAAGCCACCACTCAAAAGAGCTTCAACCAGAGCGACCTTCCACGAGAAAGTCCGTCCATTCTACAAGCTGCAAAAAGCCGTCCACCTAACAGTACGACTACCCGTACACTTGTCCGAAGCTACTACGCAAGAGAGCTTCAACCAGAGCGACCTTCCACGAGAAAGTCCGTCCACCTGCCTGTACGACTGTCCGTACACTTGTCCTGTCCGAAGCCACTACGCAAGAGAGCTTCAACCAGAGCGACCTTCCACGAGAAAGTCCGTCCATTCTACAAGCGTCGAAAAACCGTCCACCTGCCCGTACGACTATCCGTACACTTGTCCTGTCCGAAGCCACTACGAAAGAGAGCCTCAACCAGAGCGACCTTCCACGAGAAAGTCCATCCATTCTACAAGCGTCGAAAAAACGTCCACCTGCCCGTACGACTATCCGTACACTTGTCCTGTCCGAAGCCACTACGTAAAGAGAGCCTCAACCAGAGCGATCTTCCACGAGAAAGTCTATCCATTCTACAAGCGTCGAAAAACTGTCCACCTGCCCGTACGACTGTCCGTACACTTGTCCTGTCCGAAGCCGCTAACCTTCATAATTAACAAGCCAACACCAACATAAACAAAAAAATCATTAAGAAGAAACCAGTACAAGAGCCAACCGACCACAATGATAGGAAAAAATCTAGAAAGAATATTGCTAGAAAGACAGCTAAGAAGATACAAAATGGGCTCACACCTTCTAGACATACATATAATGGAGTATGCGTCAGCACAAGAACTAAAAAAGCTCCTACTGCATGCCGAAGATGTACTTGAATTTTCACAAGCGATTAAAGTCAATTGGGAGCCAATAATCATAAACATAATTTACCAGAAATGGGATGTCGAGACGCACATTTTACACCATGAATGGGTAAACTACGAACTAGGCAGATTACACACATTGAAAGAAGTTCTTCAGTACTTAATTGAAAGAATTGAAGAGTTGAACAAGAGCCCATCAACTGATTTTAAGTACAATGAAATTTTTCAGATTCCAAACGTCATTATGGATCATTTAGATGATATCCGAGACATCCCAAGTATGGATGAAGAAACAGCTAAAGAATTACAACAGCTTTATGAGATGAGACGTCAGTGCCTTAGAGACATTCAAACCTCTGGGCAAAATACAGAAACTTGGGACCTACCATTGATGAAATTATTGTCAAAGAAATTGACATCTGAAGTAGAAAAGTCATACCATAGATGGTTTCAAGCGTTTGAAAACAAAATCCCCACACTAGAAGACTTTTTTCAATTTTTACAAAAAGAAATGTATGCACTTAAGAAGAAAGAAGGAAGCAAAGAAACAAAGACAAACCATAAAATAAGCAACTTTATTCAAACACAACAAACTGAAAAAAACACAACTTAGAATGTTACCCAGATCATGTATATCAGAACAAAAAATATGCTCAGATAACTCCAGTCATCTTGGTTATACAAGACGAAACCTTAGTAAGAGACACGAAAATTCAGCATGTCAAATTAAATAGCAAAGTAAAAAAAGTCCTCAATTTAAAGCCAAAAAGAAAATTGGTTCATTTCAGAATAAAAAGCAAGTCCAAACATAACCAAAAGTCAAGAAGACATAAAAAAGGGAAGAAAACTTTTAAACAAGAAGCAACAATCCTTATTAGAAAGAAATCCCAAAAGAAGAAACATTCCAACTCAAAATTTACTGAAGAGGCGGAAGGACAATGGCAAATAAGTCATAAACATTTTGCCATTGTAAATATGCAACAAAACATTTTTAAATTCTTGCCGCCCAATTTACAATTTCTTCTTGACACCTATAATAGTAAAGGAATAATAACAATAACAAAAATGGATCATAATATTTTGGAACAGAAAAAATTTGTCGCCACAGCGAAAAGTTCAACGACGTACGATGACAACAAAAACCAAAACTCAATCGATGTGATGCCTAGATTCACTGTCAGCAGTTTTAAGACACTGACTCACGTTATAAATGAAGCAGAAGTACCTATTTCGATACCTTCCTACCACATCAACAGCATTATTCAACCTGAGGTCCATACAGTCACCCGTTCTGAAGAGAGGGGAAAATGTTTAATTACAAAATTAAACAGATTTTATTTTTTTACCATTTTTCATAAATCTTCATTTTTAGTTAAATTTATTATTTAAATACAGGTGATCTTGAGAAATTAGGTTTTAATAACATAAACTAACCTCAAGTTTACCTATTTAAATAATATAAATTATTTAATTTATAAAACAACACATTATATTGAATTTTATATTTTATAATTTATCACGAACTATAACAATTTTTTAATATAAAAAGAGAGGATTTATCTTAATAAAACAGATTCAACATTTGATAGTTGTTCTCAATATACCTACTTAGTTTACTGTACCATAAGCCTTCTTAGTCAGTGCAGGGAGTGAGGCTGCTCCCTGGCAGTAAACTTTTACTTTAATCCCGCTGCTTAACCAAGCCGAGTTAAGCAAGTGTAATTGTCAAGCACAGCTTGCACACCATGTGAATGTGAAAAATGCTATGTTTGACCATTCGTTTGGCCTCATAGCGAGGCACTTACTACAAAATTATTGTTTACATAAAATTTAAAATTTTATTTTCAGAAGCTACAGATCCGAATTTCCTTAACTCAGTGGCAAGTTCACGAAAACCTCAACCGACTCTTGCTGCTCTGCGTTTTCAGAATAGAGGAATTTTATTTACGTTATTAAAGTTACCTTATCTTTAGAGCAATTTGAAAAATATATTTTTTCATTGTTAGAAAAACATTTATTTTTCAATGTTAGAAAAACATTTCTTTTTCTCTGTTAAAAATCAATATTTTTTTAACGTTCGAAAAACATTTTAAAAAAACTTTCGTTTTTTGATTATAAAAAGCACTATGCTTCATTTAGCTTTACCCAAAAACTACGTGTAGATTTTCTACGGACGCGAACTGTGTTACTAGTAAAATGGTGTCTACAAAAATCTTAAAGCGTGTTCCGAAAGAATTTTTGAAATCGCTCTAAATGTGTGAAACGTATAGCTACAACTATTACTAATATGGAGAGTGGTGAGAAGATAGGGAGAGAAAGGGGGAAACTAGTGAAATAAAGTTGGAAAAAAGTCTTAAAGCGTGTGCAGAAAAAATTTTTGAAATCGCTATATATTTGTGAAAAGTATAGCTACAACTATTAGTAGTAGTAGTAGTGGGGGGGTTGACCCGCAGGTCTGACAAGTAGGCCAGAGTAGGCCCTTTTTGCCCTGCCCCAAGTCTGTCCCTTAACCCACTCTCTGCACTTCCCTTTGATGGTCGGGTAACTCATTGGGCCTTCCTGTTCTCTTTACAAAGTCCAGTAAGTCTGCCCATTTGAACATGTGCAGTTCTGCCTCGCTCAGAGTTGGCGCTCCGAGTGCCTGTTGTCTCATCCTTGCGTAGGCCTCGCATTCTGCCACGAGGTGCCTTGATGTCTCTTCTTCCTGTCCACAGGCTGGGCAGGTAGGGTCATTCTCGACTCCTATACGTGTCATGTGCTTCCTCAACCGGTTATGTCCGGTTAGAGTACCTATCAGCAGTCCGAGGTCTTTTCTTGTCCGTCCCAGCATCCATCTAATTCTGGTCGCTTTTGGACGGTCTACGAATTCTCTGGTCTGTCTGCAACCCGTTCCTGTTTCCCAGGAGTTTAATAGCGCGTCCTGGGCCCATTTGTTGAGTCCGCTTTGCACTTGTCTTTTTGTCACGCCCAAAAGTGGCTCCGGTCCTACATAGGCGGTTCCTGCCCCGAGTCGTGCGAGTTCGTCCGCCTTCTCGTTGCCTGGTACCCCCGTATGTCCCGGAACCCAAACCAGCGTCACCCGTTTGCCATCGCTTAGGGTCTCCAGCGCCTCTGCGCATTCTTCCACCAAGCCGTCAGCAATCTTGGGTGCGTTTAGCGCCTTCAGGGTGGCTTGACTGTCAGAGCATATATATATAAGCTCCTCTTCGCTGTTCCGAACCTCTTCTAGGGTTGCCGCCATTATTATGGCGTAGACTTCTGCTTGAAAAATAGTAGCCTGCTCACCGAGCGAGTAGCTCTTCTGAACTTCTAGTTTTTCCACGTATACTCCCGCTCCTGTGGTTTGCCTCTCTGATAGTTTGGATCCATCAGTGTAGCAAACTAAAGCGCTCTCCTCAAACATCATTTCGTCTCTCTGCCACGCTTCCCTGTCTGGGATGTGGATTTTGTACCTCTTCTCGAGCCTCCAAGGTGCGTGTGCTCTGCTGACCGTCATTGACGTGAGGGGGATTTCTCTAATTGTCAGCTCTTCTATAGCTAGATGACCAGCTGTTTCCCCTCTTCCTCTCCACTGACCCGTGTCCCTTAGACGTAGGTAGGTCCCCATCGCCTCCCTCTTGATCCAAGTTGGTAGCGATGGTAGTCCCAGAATTGTCTGTAGGGCCAGGATCGGGGTAGTTCTCATAGCTCCGGTTATCCCTCTACACATTAGCCCCTGTAGGCTTCTGAGTTTTAGGGATGTGGTCGTTTTCTCCACTGCCGGCCACCAGACTATGAATCCGTATTGGATCCGCGGTCTCAGTATTGCCGTGTACATCCAGTGGAGGGTCCTGGGGGATAGTCCCCAGGTCCTGCCGACTACCCGTCGTAGCTGCCACATTGTTGCCTGGACCTTTACGATCATATTGGTAACATGTGGCGTCCAGGTGAGTCCGCTATCAAGAATGAAACCCAGGTACTTCAGCTTTGGTACTAAAGCTAGGGGTCTTCCGTACATCACGGGTGCTCTAAAACCTTCGATTTTTCTCTTTCTGGTGAACAGTATCATCTCTGTTTTACCTGGGTTAACAGAGAGTCCATTTTCTTGGCACCAGTCTTCTATGATGCGAACCGCCATTTGCATTCTACTGCAGACAACGTTAAGGAAGCGACCAACCACTTCCACCACGCCATCATCTGCATAGGCATAGGCGTCGAATCCGTTCTCTGACAAGCGTTTCAGTAGGGTGTCCATAATCAGGCACCACAGGTGGGGCGACAGGCAACTGCCTTGTGGGCACCCTCCCGTGACCCTAATTCTGACCGTTGACTCCCCCAATGTAGCTTGTATTGCTCGTTGATTTAGTGCAGATCTTACCCATTCAATAATGGGGGTTTCTGCCCCCCTCTCTTGAAGGGCGGATGTTATCATCTGCACGTTGGCCTTGTCGAAAGCCCCTTCTATGTCAAAGAACACCGCAAGTGCGTATTGCTTGAATTGAAGAGCCTTCTCTGCCTTATGCACTACTGCATGTATGGCCGAGTCAGTTGACTTGCCCTCCATGTAGGCATGCTGATTTCTGTGGAATGGGTTGTTTGCCAAGACTCCTCCTAGGAGGTGTCGGTCAACCATCTTCTCCATTGCCTTCATCATAAAAGATGTCAGACTTATGGGCCGGTAGGATTTGGCTGCTGTGTAGTCTCTTCTCCCCGCCTTCGGGATAAAGACTACGGTTGCCTTTCTCCATGTTGGAGGTGCATAGCCCAACGCTATGCTCGCTCTAAAGATTCCTCTCATGTACGGAAGGAGAACCTCGAGCCCTTTCTGCAATAGCGCCGGAAACAGCCCGTCCGGCCCTGGTGACTTGTATGGACTGAACTCGTTGATCGCCCAGGTTATGGTGGCGTCCGTAACGACTTTATCTGCCAGTTCCCAGTCGGGTTCAACCCTAAACTGTGGTCCGGCGACGGGTTCCGTTTCGTGGTCGCTCTCCTCCCCTGGGAAATGAACCACCTCAAGGAGATGTCGCAAAGACTCCTCACCGGAGGCGGTCCAGTTTCCATCAGGTTTTTTAAGAGACGTGAGTGTTTGTCTCGAATCACTACTCAGTATTTTGAGAAGTCTGGAGGTCCCTGGGAGGGAATTGATCTCCCCACAGTAAGTCCTCCAGCTTTCCCTTTTACTTCTTCTTACCTCTGTCTTAAACTCTCTTCTGGCTTCTCTGTACTGTTCCCAGGTGGCCTCCCCACCCTCCCTCATCGCTCTGTTAAGGGTCCTCCTGGTTTTCCGGCGTAGCTTGTTTAGCTGGCTGTTCCACCAGGGGACACGTCGACTCGGCAAGGGTTTTAAGGGGCAGGCCTCCTCATAGCTGGCTATGATGGTTTTTTCCAGGTCGCCGATTGCTCTTTCAAGTTGTTCTTTTGTGTCAATGTTTATTTCAAGAGGGTCCCTATTCCGGTCCAGAGTCGACAGATAGCGTCCCCAGTCCGTACTTCTTGGGTTCCTCCTAAGTTCTGGTGGTGTCTCGTCGGTCTTCATCTCGAATCTGATCATACGATGGTCAGATGTGACGATGTCCTTCGTGACCCTCCAATTGACGATCTTTTCGTAAATGTCTCGTGAAGCCAGCGTAATGTCAATGACTTCCTCGCGGGTGTTATTGATGAACGTTGGTTCGCAGCCTTTGTTAGCTATTTCCAGGTCCGAGTTGGCGAGAAACTCAAAAAGAGCCTCTCCACGTTTATTCACATCACTACTACCCCACGCTACATGATGTGAATTTGCGTCACACCCTACGATCACCGGAAATTTGTTAGACTCCGCGAATGAGATTACTCGCGCTAGTTCTGGGGAAGGTGGTGGGTGCTCACTGTCATATGGTAAGTATGCGGAACATACCACGATCTTAAGCCTATTGTTACTCACCGTTAATTCCAAGAGCGCTGCCGTCAAATCTCGGGTCCCTAGTTGTGGTAACTCCACAACTGTCAGGTCCTTTGACACCATTACGTACTCCCTAGGCCCCCTACTTTGCTACCTGAAACGATAAAAGGTTCTTGTACAAATATAATTTGCGAGGCACTGGTGCCAGTCACAGTCCGTACAAGCTCGCCTGTTGGTCCGAGACTCTTGTGCAAATTAATTTGACTTACCCGCAGTTTATCCATCGCCATGTGGGGGTTGTTACATGGGGGAGAGCAGGGGAACCCATCACTCCGTCTTTCTCTTGGTAGGCGGGTCACCGTCGGGCCCTCTGGGCGGTCGTCGCGCAGCTGCGCTATAAGTTTGCACCCTCGACACAGCGATGGTTACAAACTCATATGCGAGCCGCCAATTGACTCCCTCCAGATGCCTTATGGTGTCCACCCCTACCATGAAAGTCAATCGCCAGGCGCCTGGTCCTCCTGTGGTCTCCAGATGTCGCCAGCCCGAAATATCAAGCAGCCTGTTCTGGAGTCCTAGGAAATCCATTAACCTGGCGATGTCTACCTCCTCTTGGGACCGGATCCAAAACGTGATCCGCTCCGGCCGGGGTGCCTCATCCGACCTGCCAGGACGGAATGTGACTTCTCCGACCGTTACGATCTGGTTCAGGAGCCAGTCCCTTGTAACCTCTGAATTATCCGCTGTGATAGCTGCTCCCTCTTCCTCTCGGATTTTGCCGTCTACCCTGTCGGACATGAAGACGACCTTCATCGCCTTCCTACTTGGCTGTCCGGTCTTCCGGGACGCGGGCTCAGCCGAGGGTCTGTCCGACCCTAGGTTGTCTCTTAACAGAGGCGACCTGTTGTCGGTCACACCCCCTTCCCCTTGGCCCGAGCCCCGTTTGACCCTCTTGCTTCTGTATTCCGGCGGTGTGGTCTTCTCCGCCCGGCTTCGCTTAGGAGTGGAGGATTGGAGCCCGGAGGTACCTGGTAGCACCCCCTTGCTCACCCTCGTCACTCCCGGGCCTTTGGGTAGGTTGGCCATTGCAACCTCCTTGGCAAGCTGTTTGGCTGCCTTGGTAGTCTCCCGCTTCGCAGGACCGCGAACAACAGAACCCTTTCCCCCCCGACCGGTCGGTCCGCCACGGGCAGAGGTTGGTTTTGGAGTTCCCTTTACGGGGTACTCCTTTGCCAACTTAACCGGGCCGCCCGTCACAGTCGTTTGGGGGTCGGGGTTTGTGGCCGAGGAGGGAGAGTCCGGCTTACGCTGGTCTCTTAGTCCCCCCTCGGTCCTTCCCCCCGACTCTTTCAGAGCCTCTTGCTTCCGCTTTCTGCAAAGGGCTTGGTTCTTCTTATGCCTCCTGTTTCTTTCCCGCTTTCTCCTCAGCCTCTCCTCCACCTGTTCGGGGTTGAGAAGCTGATCACCCTCCTTTGGGAGTTGGTCAGCAGGCCCGTCCTCTTCTTTCGGAGAGTCATCCGGGTCTGCGTCCATTCCCCCGTCGGAGGATTGGAGAAGCAGGTCTTCGTCGACCTGAGTCGGCGGTGTTCCACCCTCCTCAGCGGATGGAGTGACGGGGTTAGGGGTTTCCCTGCTCTCCTCTGACGGTACGGCTTCTCTTTTGGTTTTATTTTGCTCCATATTTAAGCCTGTAAAATAAACAAACTTGTGGGTTAGTGGTTGTGTTTTTGTAAGTAATTGAGTATTTCTGTGGTGCGGCAGTCACAGGGGTCTTCTCCGCGCCATCTCCGCCTCCCCCAATGGCTAGCTAGTTCCGGTCACTTGGTCGCCGACGGCCGTAGTTAAGACCCCCCCAAAGCGCGCAGCGCTCCCCTACCAGTTACCAACTGCACTACTGCAACGCTAGGAGATTTTCACCGAGTGTCCGGGGCAGCCCCCTACGTTGGTGAGACAAGGGTGGGCCCTATGCTTCTCGGTGGCCTAGGTGTACCACTCCTAGTTTTCTGCTATTACCTGTCCCGACTATGGACTTTTATGTCCGGGGCTTTGCCACTGGGGGGGGGGGCGGAGATGCCCCAGATCAGTCCCCTGTGAGCTCTGTTGTGTAATTTGTGTTCTTGAGTGATGTTGCCGCAATATCAACTAGAGTTGTCATGGTGGCCTGTGTTGTGTTGTGCATAGCCTGTATCCTCGGCAATCCCTCCGGTGGTGGCTTCGGCCTCCTGGCCTCGCCGCCCCCACAGAGATCCCCGGTGGCACCGACAGGGCAGCATCTGCGCCTGTACTCGGGGAGGTGGATACTCGGCACATCTGGAGGTTCTGTGTCAGGTTGTCTCTCCCCCGGGATCCTGCCCACCGATTCCCATAGGAAACCCAGTAACGCCGAATCCCGTGGGAAAACCAAAAAGACTTTTTCAGAAGATCCAGTTCCACCACCGCTACAACTATTACTAATATTGGGATGGGAGAAGAGAGGGATGGGGAAACTAGTAAAATGATGTTGGAAAAAAGTCTTCAAGCGTGTGCAAAAAGAACTTTTGAAATCGCTTTATATTTGTGAAAGTTATAGGTATAACTATTACCTACTAATAAAGATGACGGGGAGGAGAGAGGGAGAGGCGGGGGGGGGGGACTAGTAAAATGTTGATTAAAAAAAAATCTGAAAGCGTATGCAGAAAGAATTTTTGAAATCGCTCTATATTTGATAAAATTATGCGAATATGGTTCTTGAATAGGGTGGCGGGAATGACAGGAGGAGAGATGGGTGGGAGTAGGGAGGACTACAAAGTAACTACAGTAAATTAGAGAAGATTTGCAATGGGTAATCAAAGGAATTTTAATAAAATCGCCTGAAACAGGTTTTATAGAAGATATAGAATTTTGAATACATATAACAATTCTTTTAAGTTTAATTAATTCAAACAAAATTGTATATTCCATTATTACAGACATGCATGTTGCGGACAGACAGAGGGTCGGACAAATGTTTAAGACACATGCAGACAGTGGGGGGTCTCACAATATAAGAAAGAATTATAAGGAGATTAATACCCCTTTCTCTTTTGATAAAACTGTCTAAGGCAACCGACATTTTGCACATGGAACCCACTGCTTAAACTTACGCTTGCATGTCGAGCACACGGAATCACTTCTTGCCTGTACACTTGGTTTCAACAAAAATGTCCAAAAATTTCCTTAGATCTCACCTACTTTTAGCGATTGTGCAACAAGGTTCTTAAAAAAACTAAACAATAAGTAAAAAAATAGCATTATAACAGTACAGTTGACCACCTATTAACCATTAAAATCCTAATAGAACGAGCAACCAATACAACATTCCACTATGTATTGACTTTGAAAACGCTTTCAGTAGCATTGAGCACTGGGCAGTAAAAGCATCTTTAATTAATAGCCGAATGGAATTACTTATACCTCCTAAGATATTCTGATGATCTCGCCTTAATAACAGATAATAAAAGAGAACTGATAAGAACTGGATACAGCAGACAAAATTCTAGGTTTGGGTATGAACTACACTAAAACTAAAATCATGACAAACACAGATGAAACACGAACAGAATAAATCAAAGAAAATAGAACAAGTAGAGGAATATTATATATACCTAGGATAAATTATTAAACTAAAAAAAGAAAACCAAACAGCTGAAATCAAGAGATGAGTAAGATTGACCTCGGCAGCATTGGGTAAATTAAGCTACAACTTAAAAAATAAAAAATATCCTTAGTACCTCAAACCGAAAGTGTAAAACCAATGTATCCTTCCTGTAGTTACCCATGGACCCCAGACCTGGACACTTAACAAAATTAAGTATAGATAAAATAATAAAAGCCCAAAGATCAATGGAAAGATAAATGTAACATGTAATGTTAACATATAGAAACAGAAATGAATGGATAAGCAATTAAACAAAAATAAGGGATGTCAGAGGAAAAGTAGCAAAATTTAAATCTGCCGGTCATAATATCACACAGAAAGACGATCGATGGAGCACAGGTATAGTAAACTGGAGACCTTGGGAAAATAAAAGAGGTGAGGAAGACCACAAATGAAATAGGCGGACGACTTGAAGAAACAAGCGGGAACTAGATGGATGAATACGACAGACAGAGAAGAGTGAAAGACATTGTGGGACGCCTATGTCTATGTGAAAAGATAAATCGATGAAGGCTAAATAGATTGACAGGGGTATAGGGGAAATTGGGGTAGGTTAAAACACGGGGAACGTTGAACCAGGTCAAATTTCCTGCTCGGCATAAACAATTTTAAAGGTGTGATTTTTTTATTTTGGAAAGCAGCTAAGCTTTTCCAATAGCCATGTTATTCTCATAGCCAATTTAAAATTATTTGTGTTGCAGTAAGCAAAGGTGGCTTTAAGGCAAGGAAAGTGTTTTTTTTATATTTTTCTTTTTTGATTAAGGGAAAAGACGTTTTTTTTGATGGATTTCGACCAGTTATAAAATATTTCTGTTTTAAATTGGCTATAGAACTGCTTCAATATAAAAATGATTCCTGTCACTGATTCGAGATAATTTGATCAAATATGAAAAAAAAATGGGGGTGCAACAGGTTGAAAAAAAATAAATGGGGTTGTTAGTTAAGTTAAAGCTTTAACAACAATAATAATATCTTTAACTTTGCTTCATTTCAATTGATATTTTTTGACAACAAATTCATTGTGTATACTACCAGTAGTATGCGATAAGAAAGGTACCAAGAGATGAACAGTAGGGACTTATTGCAATAAAGCCAGGCAGTAATTGTGCCGGTTACTATTCTGACAGTTTCGCATTATAATAACAGCTGTGTTCCTTCAAAATTAGGCCTTTGTTTATGATAAGATCCGGAATTAATAGTGCCGCCACTATTAATGGAAAATAAACGACTGGATTTATAGATTCGACTTTGGTATGTCAATTTTGAAAGATCAACTGTCAGTTTTCAATGGAAAACTGTCAGAATAGTGCCCGGCATTATTACTGCTTGGCTTTATTGCAATAAGTCCCTAGTTTCTTTGCCGTCAGTTTCTTATAGATTAATGTGTCCTGTTTACAAACTTTAATCTGATTAGCTTTTTGGGTGTCCCATTTAAAACGCTCCACCCGGGATTTCTCAAGAACTGCTGAAATTTTAAAAAATACCGAGAGACGTAGATTTTTTGTTTTTGCGGCATCTCTATCTATTGACCCCTAGCGGAGGCGCGTCTCACCCCTTGATTTTGAAAAGGGAAAGTGGGTCGAGTGATACCTCGTTGGAAATGACTTTTAATCTTTATTCAGAACATATTTTTATTTTTATTTCATGCTAGTTTTGAAGGTATTGATTTACATTGGAAACCCTCCTATATAAAAAATTATAAACTGCCACTGTAAACCACAGTTTAATACTGGATTGTCGGATTTTATAATTTTATGTTTTATCCGTAAGTTTGGGAATGGATGTTCATGACCAATCCACTCCATGGCTTTTGCGCAAGGCTGGCAACCCTTTGGAATTCGGTGTCCTTTGTAGATTCTCGTATTGCGTTCGACCGGAGGAATTGTACAATTGTTTATGCCCCAAAAATTTCAGACCTGGCATTTGAGAACTATTTTAAATAAAATCTTCTCTCAAATTTAATCAAGACTATTTTCTGGCTTTTAACAAGCCTCTTTTATATCGAGTTTTACTTCTTTTTTTCAAATCACACAAATTTTGTTTGAAGCATCCTCGAAAACTCCAGTTCTGCGAGATTCGCGCTTTCGGATTAAAATACAAGGAAAATAAAAATAAACTAAAATAAAAAAATTATGTCGGAGCGCGAAAGACTTCTTTTGTTTTGTCTACATCAGGGACGTACACACAGAGCTGTGACAAGTACATTATGAAAGTACTTCAAGTACAAGTACCAAGTACATTAATATTTGTAAAAGTACTTGAAGTACTAAGTACATTTTTTAAATAAATGAAATGCCAGAAATATCAAAAAATTTTAAAAAAGTTAAAAAATGTCAAAAAACTTCAAAAAATATCTGAGAATTCAAAAGATTTTAGAAAATTTCAAAAGATTGTAGAAAATTTCAAAAGATTTTAGAAAATTTCAAAAAATTTAAAAAACCGTCAAAAATGTAAAAAAATTTCAAAAATGTAAAAACATGTCAAAAATGTTTACAAAATTTTCAACCTGAAAGGTTTTATTTTTTATAATATTATTGTAGGTAAATATGTTCTACTTATATACCTCAATTGCATTTATTTATTTTTTCTGAACTCATCATTTTACATACCATAGAAAGGTAATGGAAAGAGATAATTTTATTACACAATAAGCTGCAACATTGATCCAGTCGAATCAAAATGTTTTTAACGTTTTATAGATTTGCAATAGGGGTGTCACAGTTACCCCGAACTCCGGGGTAAATGGGACCTACCCCAAAAGACATACGGTTGTTCCAAATAGAGCACATTTGTGTAAATCCAAATATATTTGACTTTGTATTGAGATCTACAAAAAACTCTTATTTCTTTTTTGGTGGAGCACTTGGGGCACTGTTCTTACCGTCAATAATTTCTAAATCACTAAAAGAAAGTACTATTTTTATAATAGCCCCCAAAAGTGCTTAAAAACTTGTTTAAATCAAACTAAATAAATAAGCATAACAAACGAAAATATTCAAGGAATTTTTTGAGGTATATCTAGTCAGACTAAATAAATTTTCGGGTTCTTTAAACCAACCTCCATCAAACGTAGAAATTACGTATGCTGCAAGGCGAGTAGGTAGATCCCCAAAAAGTGCAATATATCTGCACTACCGTACTACCGACACCCCTCAATAGATGGCATGACTGCTGTAGTAGTTTCTCATACTGAATGAAAATTTCACGTTCCACGAAATAATGAAAATGAAAAAGGTACCTAATATTACGATTTTTTGGGCGATTCATTAAGACGTACCTATCAATCTAAAATCTAAAATACCGGACTAAAAAGAACAGTACAGATGGCAACCCTGAAGTAAACACTCGTTTTCGGCGCATTAAAGTAGAATATCTCACCTATATCTACTTCAAGAATATTTTATTGTACTTGAAGTACTTCGAATGTACTTGAAGTACTTTGAATGTACTTGAAGTACTTATAATGTACTTGAAGTACCTTACTTGACAAAATCAAGTACATTGTTAAAAGTACTTCAAGTACCAAGTAGAATTACCGGATTTGTAGATATACTCCAAGTACTGTACTTAAAGTACTTGTAAGTAATTGAAGTACAATTTCAAGTACTGTACTTGAAGTACCTACCTGACAGCTCAGCGTACATACGAGTAGTTTGAAGTCAAACGAAATATGGTTTAGTTTGTAGAGTTAGCTTTCCAGACAGGGGCGTAACAAAGGGTTAGGCAACGAGGCAGTCGCCTCAGGTAATCACTTTCAGAGGGCAACCAAATTTTAATATTTTGAAAATTTTGCCACTCTCTAAAAAATTTAATAAGTAAATTATGTGGTGCAAAAGAAACTGAGGTATGAGAAACTGATAGAGGATTAAGCGGAGGACAAGGTCGAGAGTCCCAAAATTTCTGGGCAAGTAACTTTGCATGTTTAGGTATTTATGTTAGTTAATTGCATTTAAGTTTTTGAAAAAGGAAGTCCATTCCCCAGATATGTTTTTGTGAGCAGTTAGATCCTATGTTATATAATAGGCATACCTAGGTATTAAAACATTTGAAAACTTTTACAAATGATACCAGTTTTTTCAAAATACTTTTTTAAAAGATTTTCGGTTGCCCCCATTTTTTTTCCTTTTTCGCAAATTCGCATTGGCTTGCGGTGCCATTGTTTTCGTCATATTTGCAAAATGTTTTGCAGAACGCGATTTTTTTAGAAATGTGTTTCAATTTACAATATTTTTGCCTGCCGCGCAATTGTTTTCAATTTTCCAATATTTTTTTTAAAATGCAAACATTTTCTTCTGAGGCGCCATTTTAACCCAACAGAACTTAGTTTTACAAACATTTTCTTCGTTATATCTGCAAAAAATTTTTTTTCACAAAATAATTAATTTTCTTAAAATTTCTTCGCCATTTTTTATTAGTTTTTTTTTTAATTTTTTTACTTTGCAATTTTTTCGTTTATGTTAGGGTGTATCAAGCCATCTCACAGACCCTTATGTTGTAGTATGTTTTTAGCATTCTCTAGGTATTAAGCCTGGAGCTCAAGCTACCCCCAAATTGCCTGCCTAGTTACATAAATATTCAAAACATGTTTAGGAAAATCATCATATAATGTTGGGCAAGAATAGTGCATTGAAAACCTAAAGACTGAGCGTATTTAAACCCATGGCGAAAATGTTTTAGCTCGAGCGTGGACTTTAGCGGCTGCTTTTATTCTCCGAAGGATTAAAAAGTGTAATATTAGTACCTTAAAGAGCGACTTAAAGTACACTTTTGATCTCTAAAGTGCATAAAACGAATTTAGTTCCTATAGAGGGCAGAAAAATCTGCACGAGATGTTTGTTTTTAAATAAGAAGCAGCAATTTTTCCCTTTGCTTCAGGCAACCAAAAAGTTGGACCGCAGAAAGAAAACAAGTTGCAAACAAAAATGTTTTTAAATGCATTATTTTTAAATTTCGTTTGCTAAGCGCCTAAAACGTTGTAAAAATTAAATCGCCGACTAAAACGCGCGGCTTAATATTGTACAAGAAAATAATCGCGAGCTAAATATTGTGCAAAGCAAAACTGGCACACCCAAATTTAACCAAATGCCAAAAACCGCGTAGAGAAGAAAAAAAATTAAAGCCTAATATTTATGCTTTTTGATTAAGAATGTAACAGACCTACCAAAATAACATATTCTGTTTTTCTTGAATGAGTTCCCCTTTTAGCTTTAAAGGTTAAAAATTTGGACTGTAACCTGCCTAATCTATTTACCCATACTTGCTAACTTATGCGGCTAAGAAAATCTATTTAACCTGACCCAACCACATTCCACTCCTCATAAGAATCCTTATTCTTATTTGTAAGCTTTTCCCGAAAATATTACCAGATACCCAACAATAAAATTTGACGGATATCTTTCAAAGAACAAGCAGGCTTCAGAAAAGGTTTCAGTACAGTTGACCACCTATTAACTATGAAAATCCTAATAGAACGAGCCAACGAATACAAAATTACACTATATATTGCATTTATAGACGTTGAAAAAGCTTTCGATAGCATTGAGGACTGGGCAGTACAAGCATCTTTAATTAATAGCCGAATAGATCACAGATACATAGATTTAATATTATAATTTATAGCGAAGCATCAACATCAATCAAAATCCACGAAGGAACCAAGACAATCCGCATAAGAAGAGATCTCAGTCAGTGATAACTTATCCTCTAAACTATTTAACCAGGCCCAAGAAGATTTTTTTAAAAACTTAGATTGGGAATCAAAGTAAGCGGGCAATACTTGAACCACCAAAGATATGCTCATGGTATCGCCTTAATAACAGATAAGAAAGAAGAACTGATAAAAATGCTAGAAGAACTGGATATAGCAGCTAAAAATATATGCTTGAGTATGAACTACACACATAAACTAAAATCATAAACACAGATGAAGAAATCACGATCAGAATAAACCAAAAGAAAATAGAACAAGTAGAGAAATATTCAAATCGGACAAATTACTAAACTAAAAAAAGAAAACCAAACAGTTGAAATCAAAAGACGGGATTGGTCTGGACAGCATTCGGTATATTAAGCTACATATTAAAAAATAAAAAATATCCTCAGTACCTTAATATGAAAGTGTATAACCAATGTATCCTTCCTGTACTTACCTGTGGATCCCAGACCTGGATACTTACAAAGTCAAGCATGGATAATGTAATAAAAGCCCAAAGATCAATGGAAAGACAAATGTTACATGTAAAGCTAACAGAGAGGAGAAGTAGCAAAATTAAAGGCGAATTTGCCGGTCCTAATATCAGACAGAAAGACGATCGATGGAACAAATATATTGTAAACTGGAGACCTTGGGAAAATAAAAGAAGTAGGGAAAGGCCTATGTCCAAAGATGGATGGAAGAAGGCTAAATAGATAGATAAATAGGCCATCTTCTGGCTGTAGTGTTAAGGAAAGCAACTATCAGATGACGTTTCGGTCACAATAAGTTCCAGATTTTTAGCCTTAAAGCTGATAGGACACATAACTTACGGGAAATTAAGATGGGTTAGTTAGGACTTTTTAACAGTAATCGGCTTGTTATCATAAGTATAAAAGATTAACTATTAAAGGTAATGTTTTACAAGGTTTTTCTAACGGGCGGTTTTTGTCATCCGTGGTTTTTGTCGCCAATTTTTGTGCGCGCATGTTCTGGGCTAAGCGACCTACGCGACTTTGGTATTTTTCTTATTTCAGAGAATTTAAAAGAAATATAACATATAGAAGTAAATGGATCTGATACCTTCCTAGCCCATTAGCATACTCAAAGTGAACTCTAGTTCAGCCTTGAAAACAGTTTTTGTTAATAACTCAGAAACGGAAGCTCCTACGAGGTTTGTAGTAATAACGTAAATTTTTGAGAAAACCGTGTCCTACTGTATTCCGCATATTGATGCGAAGCTCCGTTAAAAAGTATTTTTGGATTCCGACCAAAATCCAATCAGCTCAGAGTATCCAAACTATTTTACTTGAAAATTTTAATATTTGATTTGCATACGCAGATACCGGTTGATTTATCGACCAGCAGAAAAAAAAAGGTGGGACAAAGTTTTTTTACAATTTTTTCAAAATCGGTATATTTCTTGTTACAGTTATCTGCCCTATAAAGGGTTAAACTTATCTCTGGCACTGCCTAGATGTTTTCATCGTAAAATCTAAAAGAGGCAAATAAGAAAAAACCCTACTCTACATCACATAGCCCAAAAACGCCTGGAATAAGGACAAAATAGACCAAAAAATTGTTCTCCGCATTCCTGAGGACATTTTTTAATTACTAGGAGCGTGTAAAGGCGTGGAATCTTTTGTACCTTTTTTTCATTACTTTTACAAGAATTTTGAACAAAGAAAAAATTAAAATTTTTAAGGCAACTGAAGTAATAAATATACTAGCAACCTGATTTTTCTTTATAAACCAAATGTCATTGTCAATTATTGGCTAAATTTTCTACTTTTTAAAATCATACAAAAAATGAAAAAATATTATATATTTCTACTATTTACAAGCTTTTGCTTTTTTGCAGCAAGTGACGCTACAGATTGGTGCAATTATACTTGTGATGGTATAGTAAACGTAGTCTGCCAAAGGGGGTCAGATTGCCCCCCTGGAAAAGACTGCAACGAGGTTGAAGATTTTTCCGATGGTGTCAGAGAAGCTATTCTTTACGAGCACAACAGGTTCAGAAGCAAAGTTGCCTTAGGTAGGTAAGCCGCGTAAGCAGAAGCCGATTCGCTGTAGCCGATCCGCCACAGCCGATTCGCCGCGGCCGATTCGCCGGAGCCGATTCGCTGAAGCCGATCCGTCACAGCCGATTTTCCGCAGCCAATTTGCCTCGGTGACGATTTGTCGCGTGGAAATTTCGCCGCCGACGAGGTTTACGATTGCAATTTAGTATATTTCATATTGTAAACATATTTTTGAAAAAATATTTTAAAAAATAATTTAAATTAGTTTGTCAAAGAACTGCTTTTTGAAAACGTATTATGTATGTAAAGTATATGTATTTCCAGAAAAAAAAATTTTCAGAATTTTGTTTTTAAGTAGTAGTTTTTGAAAAACTAATTTAAAAAGTATTTTTTTCTTGAAAAATTATTTTTTTTTGTGGGGACATTTTTCTTGCAAAATGTGTGTGTATGAACCGGTTAAGATTTGTATGCCATTAATTGACCAAGTTTAGATTTAACACAGATTTTGATCTCCTCTGATTAGATTAAAATTAAAGTTAAAATTAAATAAAATCGAAAAATCGGCCCGCGGCAAGTCGGCTGCGGCAAATTGTCGGCGGCGAATTGTCCCCTACCCATACAGAAATTTATTCCTTGATTTGGAAAAATTTAATTCTCAGGGGTCTACAATGTGTCCACGGGTAGAGTTCGATTTAGATTTTAATTTTCTGCGAATCGCTCCTGCTTGGTCCTAAACTAACTAAAACTAAAAATCAATTAATATAGTAGGATGATTTGATAAAAAGTGTTAAGATTAAAGTATCTTTGGTTTAAGAGATACCAGAAAAGGTTATTAAAAAAAGTTGTTTAGAATTAAAAGTTACGACTGATTCTCAATTTTTAGAAAAATCAGCTTAAAATCGTCTAAACGAAATTTTCATAATCGACCTATAAAATCAGAGTTCGCTGATTTTTTCTGAAAATTGAGAATCTGCCGTAACTTTTGAATCTAAACAAGTCAAGTAACAATAACATTTTCGAAAATCTTTTAAAACAAAGGTATTTTAATCTTAATACTTTTTATCAAATCATCCTACTAAACCACCCTGTGTATTATTTGATTTGTCTTATTTTCGTAACATTTTAGTTTAGGACCAAGCAGGAGTGATTCCTAGAATATAAGAATCTAAATCGATTTTTTTTTCATTTATCCCTTACCCGAACTCTATCCGTGGACACACTGTATATTAGGTCGCTCTGGTGTGAGTATGAATTAACCATAAGTAAAGTTGTAACAAAGAGCTGTATAAATGGTTTGCAAAGCACTCCAAAAAGTACTCCGAACACTAAGCGCTTTGTAGGAATAATTGCACGAACCAACAACTTTAGCAATACTAAGTGCTTGCAATTATCAATTAGTTAGAAAAGTGCTTAAGTCCTTATTTAAAATGCTTGTAAATTCTCTCAAATCCCAATTACCAAGCTAGTACAATGAATAGAGGAGTTTTACCCTACAAAAGGTCCGGTAGTTCTGAATTTTGGATATGTTATTAAGGTCGAAAGGGTAGTTAGAAATCTGAGTTTTCGTCACCCCCACCCCTGTGCTTCCTCCGCCATCTTGAAAAAACCATCAAAAATTGGCACTTTTTGTAGTTTTTTGCCTGTAACTTCGTTCCAGTACACTTAATCGCAAAAAGAGTTATATGAAATTTTTGAGAGGATATAATTATCTACAATCCAGTGGTTCGGTTCCGATGAACCGCGATTGTTCTGCAAGCAGTAGTAACGGAGCTAGGTAATTTCCAAAAATGACTAAAATCACGTGCTTAGGCAAATTTGTCAGATTTTTTCTACTTTAGACGGCATAAGCTCCGAAATACTTTGTTCTAGGGTAAAAGTTCTAAGAACATATCTTGTAGGGAATTTTATCAGCTACAAAATCCATTCTTTAAATGTATTTTTAAATATTGTAATGGAGTGGGAGTAACTTTTAACTTAAAATAAGTAAGTTAGAAAATAATAGTTTTTTTTAAATTTAGTGCTTTAAACGGCACGTTTTTTATTTATTTTTATTTTTTGTGTAAATTTAGTGACGTACAAAAAGGAAAGAGAGCTTAGGTGTCAAACACCTCCTTAAACTAACCACCTCTTCAAAAACCCCCCCAGACCCCCCAAATCAAACATATTTAGGTTTTCTCAAATTTTCTCAAAAAATACGCTTCTAAGAGAAAAATGTGTAATATACTTTATTGTAGACAATGAAATTTCATTTTCAAAAAGGTACAAATCGATAGGGTTTAACTATTTATAAACTCTTCAGCGGCGTCCGTTAATTGAAGTAATTTAAAAAAGTCAAGAAATATCCATGTTTTAAACATGATTTATTCGATGTTTTTTTAAACCAAGATTTATAGAACAAAATGTGTTATAAATTATTGTAGCAAATAAAATTTCCTTTAAAATGCTGTACAAGAAAGTCGGATTGGTTTCATGGTTATAAATTCAGAGGCGCCCGTAAATTTAACCAATTTTAAAAAATCACAAATTAAAATATTTTTGTTACAGTTTAACTAATTTTTCCAAAAACTAAGCCTAATTTAAAAAAATGCTATAATGTACTTTATTGACAGTAAAATTCTCTTTTCAACGGTGTATAACTCGATGGGGTTTGACTAACAACGAACCCACCAGCGACGTCCGTAAATGGGGGCCATTTAATTTTTTTTTTTTTTTAATTTTGTTTTGCACAGGTTTTATTTGATTTTCTGAAAACCATGCCCTTTATCAAAAAAATTGTTTTTTACCTCATTGTAGATAATAAAATTTCCTTTTAAACGTTGTGTAACATGGTAAAAAATATTTCATATTTACCGCTCCAGTGGTGTGCTAATTTAAAACAATTTTTTTTAAATCACCAAAAAAATTAATTCTCTTACATATTTTATTCGATTTTCTTAAAAACCAAGCCCTTTATCAAAAAATGTGTTTCATACTTTATTGTAGATAATAAAATTTACTTTTAAATGGCGTATGTATAACAAAGTCGGATTGGTTCCATTGTAATAACTTCACAGGCGCCCATAAATTAAACCAATTTTAAAAAATTTGTGATTTAAAAAATATTGTTTTAAATTAAGCACACCACTAGAGCGGTAAATATAAAATATTTTTTACCATGTTACACAACGTTTAAAAGGAAATTTTATTATCTACAATGAAGTAAAAAACAATTTTTTTGATAAAGGGTGTGCATGCAAGTACTGAAAAATAATGGAATTTCCTTCGACAGGTCGCCGGTTTGGCTTTACAAGCACATTTAAAAATAATTGTCGGTATTGACGATAGTAAATGGAAAGTTACGATACATATGGAATTTTATATGAAAAGGCACCTACCTCGGACTCTCTTGCGGCTCCAGTCAACGTTTAAACGTCCAGTTTTTCACCTCAAAATTTACTTTTTTGGGAACGTGATTTTTCTAGTGTCTTGTTGTGACGGTGGTTGGTTGCGCACTCATGGCGGCGCTGCTTGTCCTCCACGTGTGCGGTGCCGTGAAAACCCATATGCATATTTTAGAGCGCGAAAATTTAAATTATTTTAAACGCGCAGAAAAGGAAAAGAAAATGAAAATTAGGAAATTCCTTGCTTGCACCAACATTTTCCGGCCGCCAAAACACGTGTGTTTTTACTTAGTTAAGAAAAGGAAAGGAAAAAAAAATTAAATAATATTCGCCTATTAGCAATTAAACGATACAATTTAACATTAACCCAAATATGCATTAAATTATGCATGTAAATTAAAATTAAAAGAAAAGAAAAAATACTTAGAAAAAATTAAGAAAGAAAAAGAAAATTTTGCCTTATGCGTCTGGCATAGGCAAAGGACATAGTTTCACTACTGGTCGACGATATGTTCCTGTAGCTGTTTTAACGGTCACAACACGAATATGACCGTCTGAGCCAGGGTGCACGACGACAATTCGCCCAACAGCCCATTGCAATGGCGGTTTTTGTTCATTTTTTACCACGACTAAAGTATTTAGTTTAATATTGTTAGAAGCCTCTGTCCATTTAGAACGCTGTTGCAAGGTGTTTAGGTACTCCAAGTTCCAGCGTTTCCAAAAATCGGACTGGAGCCTTTGCACCAGCTGCCAGCGGGACAGGGTGTTCAACTTGGAATCAGAAAAATCGGGTTCTGGTACGGAATTCAACGGTTCCAGGGTAAGAAAATGACCAGGGGTCAGTGGAAGAAAGTCATTCGGATCCATACTTTGGGCATACAGAGGCCGGCTGTTTAGTATGGATTCGACCTGACACAAAAAAGTAAAAAACTCTTCATAGGTTAACCGTTGCTCACCTATTACACGTTTTAAATTTGCCTTGGTGGATTTAACTCCTGCCTCGGCTAGTCCGTTTAGGTGCGGACTACCAGGACTTGAAAAATGCCAGGTAATTTTTAGACTGTGACATGCTTCCTGGGAGTACTGTTTGAGTAAACGATCAGCTCCCAAGAACGCGCTACCACAATCTGAGTAAATGTCAGAGATTCTTCCTCTTCTTGCCACAAATCTCTTAAAAGCCGCAAGAAAGGTAGGGGTGGAAATATCGGAGGTAAGTTCTAGGTGAACTGCCTTTGTTGCGGAGCAGACTAAGACAAGAATATAACCTTTGGATACCTTTGCACCTCGGTACTTTCCCATTGTAAGTGGAAAGGGACCACAATAATCTATGGCAACATGTGAAAATGCTTTTACTTGAGAGATGCGTTGAGCAGGCAAGTTGCCCATGATTTGTACGGAAGGTTTAGGATTTAATCGATAGCATAAAATGCAATGAGAAGTTATACTCTCGATTGCATAGCGAGGGGAAAGGATCCAAAATTGTTGTCTCAAGAGGTAATGCAACGTTTTTTGACCGAGATGACAGTACCTTTTGTGAGTATACTCAATGATAAGTTGAGTAAGACGGTGAGAACGTGGTAAAAGTAAAGGGTGTTTTGCTGAATAAGAGAGTTCGGAAGAATGTGGTAATCGACCCCCCACTCTTAAGCAGCCTTGTGTATCTAGAAAAAGTGAAAGTTTAGGAAGTAGCTTTGCGTCATTCAAACGTGAAATGAGATCAGCAAAGATGGAACGTTGAACATGCCGAACGAGAACAATAAGAGAATGTTGAAGTTCTACCTCGGTAATATTTTCGTTAGGATATTTAGATTTCTTTTCGGTAAGGCGAAAAATATAGGAAATTATGCGTTGAATTTTCTCTAGGGAAGAGTAACGAGAAAGAAAAGTATCAAGCATGTGTGGTTCAACTGTGCATGTTTGAAATACTGATTTTCGTTCTTCCAGAATAACCTCGTTTTCCGGAAGGTCCGGACAGCGAAAATCATCAGGCCTGCTCTCTTTTGGTAGCCTAAGAAAACAAGGACCTTCCCAATACAAGTCATGTTTGACAAGTTGATTAGGCATAAGACCGCGCGAAGCACAGTCGGCTGGATTTAGCGCTGATGGAATATATTTCCAGGCCGTAGGAGAAATGGTTTCTTGAATGTGACAGATACGGTTTGCCACAAACGTTTTAAACCTGTGTGGTGAAGCCGCCAACCAGAATAGAACCACTTGGGAATCACACCATGCACAGATTTGGTTGAAGGTAAGAATATCTGAATAAGTGTTTTGAATAAAGGAAATTAGGTCGCAAAGTAAAGTGGCACCAAGAAGCTCCAGTCGCGGAAGACTGACTGTTTTCACTGGTGCGACCTTAGATTTGGCCATTACAAGAAAGGTATGGATTTCTCCGGAAACTGACTCCATTCTGAAATAGACCGTAGCCGCGAAATCTATCATAAAGGCGTCTGAAAAGCCGTGAAGTTCAATGCTACGTGGTTGATCAATGGAAAGGCGTCTAGGTAAATGAATATTTGAAAGATTTGGAAGTTCGGTTCGAAATTGATTCCAAACATTTACGATATGCGGAGGAGGCTGAGAATCCCAGTCCAGCTTCTCCTTCCACAGATCTTGCATGAGATGCTTAGAAAGTAAAGAAACGGGAGAACAGAAACCTAAGGGATCAAAAATTTTCATGATTTGAGATAAGATACCTCGCTTGGTGCATGGTTTATCTTCTGGTACGACCAAGTAGGTAAACGAATCTGAGATAGGATTCCATTGGAGACCCAATATTTTTACAAAATTAGGTTCGGATTTGTCGAAACGAATGGACATTTGTGTTTCTGATTCTGAGAATGAGGAGAGAAGTTCCGGACTGTTGCTCGCCCATTTATTAAGTTCAAACCCTCCTAGGCGCAACAGGGAGATTAACTCCGACTGAAGTTCTTTGGCAGAGGACACAGAATCCTGCCCAGTGAGCACGTCGTCGACGTAAATGTCTTTAAGAAGCACCTTGGAAGCATTAGGATACCTTTCAGACTCAAGTTTAGCTAGTTCTTGTATAGTACGAATAGCTAAGTAAGGTGATGACTTAAGTCCATAAACAACTGTTCTTAAGGAGTAGGTTTGGACAGGATCATCCTCAGAAAATCTCCATAGAATATTTTGATAACGCGTGTGCTCAGAAATAATTAAAATCTGTCGGAACATTTTTACTATGTCAGTAACAAAGGCTACAGCATGAATTCGAAAATTAAGTAGAATTTCACGGACATCATTTTGCAGTTTATGACCTGCGCACAACGTCTCGTTGAGTGAGACACCTCTGGGACTACATTGAGACCCATCAAAGACCACTCTTATCTTCCCAGTGTTCCAGACACTGTGATGAGGGATAAAGTAGGAATTATCCAAGACATCTTTAGATATAGGCGTAGGAATAGGTATAATGTGACCAGTGTCTAAATAATCTTGCATAAAATCTTTGTAAGCTTGATAATTAGCTGAGTCTTTGAGAAGTCTAGCTTCCTGAAGCTTGATTCGTTTTAAAGCGATTGGATAGGTGTCACCCAACTGGGGTTCTAAGTTTATGAAAGGTAATGGAACGACGAATCTACCTGATTCGTTGCGTGAAACTGATTGTGAAAATAATTTTTCGCACATAATATCCTCAGGACTGTGATGAACCTTATGTGGAACCTGCTCTATCTCCCAGAAGCGCTCTAGGCAGATATCCAGAGATGGTTCGATGGAAGTGTAACAGCTTATGAGTGATTGTGGATTTTGTTGCTATGAAGTTTCAACTTTATCAATCAGCACATAGCCAAAGATGCTATTAAAAGCACTAGGTTGTCCACGCTCTCCGTGGATAACTCCCTCTTGTAAGAGATGCGGAAAAAGTTCACAACCTACTAGGACATCAATGGAACTTGGTATATGGAAGTTTTGATCAGAAAGTTTGATATTGCGAATGTGATTCCACTTGCTCGAGTCGACAGCGCAAGAAGGAATCTCTGTACAAAGTTTTGGAAGTACTAAAGCCTCAAAATCAAAGGTAGGTCCCGCTTGACCTTGAGGTTTGATAAGACATTTCGTCTTACCTTTGGTATTGGAAGATGTCATTTGATTTAAGCCTTGAATAGAAGTAGAAAAGAAGCTTTTCGAAAGACCTAAACGATTTAGACATTTTTCTGAAATAAAGTTTGCCTCTGAGGCAGAATCGAGTAAGATACGAACTGGTTGGTAATGTCCCCTTGAGTCTAACATGTCAGCTACAACGGTAGAAAGTAGAAAAGTGGAATTTTTGGAAATCATTGTCGCATGACAGTTTGTGGAATGGCTTCCTGACATAGGGGTGCTATTGGAATTGGAAAGTGGAATATTAGCGTTCTCTGGAGGATATGAATTAACACTCACAGAGGGCGCTACTGGTTGTGGAACATGGAGAAGACTATGATGTCTGGCTCCACACGTGATGCAGTTGTAGGAGGTGAGGCAATTCACGGTCTGGTGAGCAAAATGTAAGCAATTCTGACATAGATTCACCTGCCGAACATAACCCATCCTTTCCTGCGGACTTTTGTTTTGAAATTCGATACATTTCGATAATGCGTGATTCGAAGAACATAGGTAACATTTTATTTTTGGATTAAAAGTTCTGTTCTGATTATTTTGTATTTGAGGGTTGCTGCGTTGATTGCTATTTTGTAAAGTATTTTGTTGATTTCTTGAATTTGAACTTTGATTTGAAATAGTTGTATTGAAAACTGTTCTGTTGAGAATTACGCGTAGTTTGAGGTTGTCTAGGGGTTTGATTTTGCCTACTAAAACTGGGCATTTGCACTACAGATTCGAGCGCAACGCAATGATTTTCTATAAACGTGTAAAGATTAGTGTAGGACGGAATTTTTGAATTGTTTTTCTCTCTACTATAGTAAAGTTCGAAATCAGTCCTCATCTTGACTTCAAGTTTTGAGAGCATCATGTTAAAAGTAAGAAAGTCCCATTCTTTTGTAGGAAAACCAAGCTCATTTAAGATGGCTAGATTCTCAGAAAATGTATCCAACATGGAACGTAATTCTTTCCCAGAACTGGACTTAGTTGAAAGAAAGTTAATAGAATTCAAAGCGGTAGTAGCAATAATTCGTTTATTTTGATACCTCTTTACTAAGGTTTCATACGCAATGTGATAATTTCTATCTGCGAGGGGAATGGTTTTTACTAGAGAAAGGGCTTCATTCAGAACAGAACTCCGCAATTGTTGAAATTTCTCTATATCACCTAAATCAGAATTTTGATGTACCATGACTTTAAATAAGTCAAACCAGTGTTGCCAGTTGTTATAATTACCATCGAAAATTGGCAACCTTGGTTGTGGAAATGATCTTGTATTTGACCTCTTAACAATATTTTGTTGGTTAGGGTTGCCTACGTAATTGACAGGGTTGGCCCTAAAAAGGTCGTAGTAAATACCCTTACATTCATAATAAAGGTTGTCAAAGTCTTTTCTAGTTTTATCCTGCTCGTCAAATGAAAGTTTAAACTCTTCGAGAGAGCCAATAATTTGGTTATGAAAATTATAGAATTGAGCATGACATTCTTCGACGTCTTCATATCTGGATTTAAACAAAAAGTGAAACGCTGTATCCGAGTTCGCTTTCAAAGCTACCTCGTGAGCTTCCGCCATTTGGTTGAAGCTCAAAAGCCTTTTGTCGCAAAGTTTTTTCTGTTTTTGCGTAGACATTTTTGTTTTTGAAAGTTAATTTGTTTTTAAAATTACCCAAAAAAATGCTTAAAATATAGCTTAAAATATAACCCGAATTTTAGCAAAAATTAAACAATTTTATTATTTTAATTTTATTAACTTTTTTCGAAAATTTTGAAATGAAATGTTTGTAAGTTTGTCTGTATGTTATTATTTGAACATATCCTTAAAAAAAACTTTTATGTCTCACCAAGGATTGAACCCCGCACCTCTCGATTCCAAATCGCACACTCTGTGCATACGTCTGAAAGTTTCTAAGAAACGTCGGTATTCAAAGAAACAACGCGCGGGATGACCCTGGTGACGGCGACACTTGCACCTGCGCGTTAACGCGACACCTGTAAAATCGATAATCAAAGGAATGTAGATGGAAGAACCGCCTTAAATTTTCACTTTCGGCGTATTGACGCAACTTTTACTAAAAATGTAATGAACAAAGCGATCAACTTTGATCAACTAGTAAACTATACGAAATATGTGCATTGACTATAGCTATTTTTGAACGGTAATAAACACTTCGATCAACTTTGAAGGAACATATCACCACAACAGGTCGTAAATTAATATGGCGTGATTACCGATAAGAAAATAGCTGACTCACTTTTGGAAATGAAATTTTGAAAATATATGGAAATTTGGAATTTTTGTAGGAAATTGGTGAACCACAGGAGTCTAGGTAGTTTGGAAAACTATTAATTTGGAGAGAAGGACCATTAAATGTGCATGCAAGTACTGAAAAATAATGGAATTTCCTTCGACAGGTCGCCGGTTTGGCTTTACAAGCACATTTAAAAATAATTGTCGGTATTGACGATAGTAAATAGAAAGTTACGATACATATGGAATTTTATATGAAAAGGCACCTACCTCGGACTGTCTTGCGGCTCCAGTCAACGTTTAAACGTCCAGTTTTTTACCTCAAAATTTTTGGGAACGTGATTTTTCTAGTGTCTTGTTGTGACGGTGGTTGGTTGCGCACTCATCGCGGCGCTGCTTGTCCTCCACGTGTGCGGTGCCGTGAAAACCCATATGCATATTTTAGAGCGCGAAAATTTAAATTATTTTAAACGCGCAGAAAAGGAAAAGAAAATGAAAATTAGGAAATTCCTTGCTTGCACCAACAAAGGGTATGGTTTTCAGAAAATCAAATAAAACATGTGCAAAACATAATTTTAAAAAAAATTAATTAAATGGCTCCCATTTACGGACGTCGCTGGCGGGTTCGTTGTAAGTCAAACCCCATCGAGTTATACACCGTTGAAAAGAGAATTTTACTGCCAATAAAGTGCATCATAGCATTTTTTTAAATTAGGCTTAGTTTTTGAAAAGATTATATAAGACTTGTAACAAAAATATTTTAATTTGTGATTTTTTAAAATTGGTTAAATTTACGGGCGTCTCTGAATTTATAACCATGAAACCAATCCGACTTTCTTGTACAGCATTTTAAAGGAGATTTTATTTGCTACAATAATGTATAACACATTTTGTTCTATAAACCTCTGTTTTAAAAAAAATCGAATAAATCATGGAAAAAACATGGATATTTTTTTACTTTTTTAAATTACTTCAATTAACGGACGCCGCTAAAGAGTTTATAAATAGTTGATCCCATCGAGTTGTACCTTTTTCAAAAGGAAATTTCATTGTCTACAATAAAGTATATTACACATTTTTCTCTTAGAAGCGTATTTTTTTAGAAAATTTGAGAAAACCTAAATATGTTTGATTTCGGGGGGTCTGGGGGGGTTTTTGAAGAGGTTGTTAGTTTAAGGAGGTGTTTGGCCCCTAAGCTCTCTTACCTTTTTGTACGTCACTAAATTTACACAAAAAAATAAAAATAAATAAAAAACGTGCCGTTTAAAGCACTAAATTTTAAAAAATTATTATTTTCTAACTTACTTTAAGTTAAAAGTTACTCCCACTCCATTAAAATATTTAAAAATACATTTAAAGAATGGATTTTGTAGCTGATAAAATTCTCTACAAGATATGTTCTAAGAACTTTGACCCTAGAACAAAGTATTTCGGAGCTTATGCCGTCCAAAGTAGAAAAAATTTGAAAATTTGCCCAAGCACGTGATTTTAGTCATTATTGGAAATTATCTAGCTTCGTTACTGTATATAATATATATATATAATATATAATTATATCCTCTGAAAAATTTCATATAACTCTTTTTGCGATTTAGTGTACTGGAACGAAATTAAAGGCAAAAAACTAAAAAACGTGCCAATTTCTGATGGTTTTTTCAAGATGGCGGAGGGAGCACAGGGGTAGGGGTGACGAAAACTCAGATTTCAACTACTCTCCTGAGCTTAACAATATATCCAAAATTCAGAACTACCGGACCTTTTGTAGGGTAACCCCCTTATTTTGGCCTCGATTCATTGAACTAAGCAGTTTGAATTACAATCCGTGGTGCTGTGGCCCAAGCATCAGCGGCGTAGCGTGCCTGAACTGGCGGGGGGGGGGGGGGGGCAACAGCTAAAAAGGGCGCCCATCAAAAATCTTGCGACCAAAAAAAAAAAAGCAAACAGGTCATCATGTCTTTACATTTCTACTTTTCTTTGCCGCCCTCTCAATTTGCCTGCTACTTACTGGATACTTACTGGACTAACGGGTCGCTTCGGGCACCCATGGGGCGCCAGTACTCTCGGGGCGGGGGGGGGAGGCGACAAACCCCCCCCCCCACGCTACGCCACTGCCAAGCATTATAGTGCTTGAAGGATTTTTTAGGCACTTTCAAAGCAATTATTTCCCAGCCTCGCGACATTGTTTAAAAAAAAACTTGAAATGGATAAAAAAAACACTGTTTTTAGGAATAGAAGATATGATACCGAATGAAATGCAGGGTGCTGCCAATATGATGGTACTTTCTTGGGATCCAGATTTGGAAACTGCTGCAAAGTGCCACGTTATGCAATGCTCTAATACTCAAGATCCTTGGTGTCGAAATCTATCCAATCACTATGATGGATTTGGTCAACTTGGTGCTTCTCTAGATAGGTCTCAAGGTAAGTCCACAAAACCAGGATTTTTTTTTTAATGGATTTAATAATAATAATAACAAATGTTTATTTATATACTCCAAAAGATACAATATGCAAAATTGAGGATAAAAATAGCTGCACAAAAACAAACTTATCTCCACAAAAGTTTCCTTGATCGTGGGTTTATCTGTTCCTGCACAAAAACTTCCAACCAATATTCTAAACTAATTTTAATATAATTTGAAAAATACAAAAAAAGGAAAATACCTACTAACCTACAAAACAAAGAAAAACGGTAAACTACAAAAATTTATTAAATAAATTTTAACCTGAAATTAGAAATATATACAAAAAAAATGTCTGTTTAAGTAAGTAGTAGTAGTAGTTTGGTTTTGTTTAGTTTTTTTTTAAACCATTTAATCTTTTGCTGTTTGTGAAATCAATGATTAAATCAAATACCTTAAAGCATAAATACTGGTTCGAGAAATCAAAAATTGAAGCCCTCATAGCTTGCTTTGGAAACAATTGCAAATTTAAATTTGCAGACTATCATTTTCAAGTGCGCATGCGGGAGTTTTTGCACGTACGCCACGACGCCGACAGCTCGTGTGTGGCAGCAGCCATATTTTGTTGTTTGTTTACTTTTTACGGTGTCTTCGTTTGTCGTGTAAATTTTTTATTTTTTTCTGTTAAAAATGGGAAAAAACGGACGTAAAACATGTGCAGTGTGTGGAAAAATGTCCGGGAGAAGTGAGGGAGTTCCATTTCATAGGTAAGTACTTCTATTTTTACTTATAATTTGTAAATAAGGATAAGAGTGGTTTATAGATGCCATATTAAAATTAAATTGATGCTCTAACCGAATTTTGATAATAAGGTGTTTGAATATTGAAAAAATCTTTGATAGAATAACAGTGCCATAAAAAGAAATCTATTTTGCAAAACCGGCAAAAGTAGGAAGACTGGCCAAGCAAGCAAGCAGAAAAGTTGGTCTTATTTATTAATTTATCTACCTATTGCAAGATTGCATTTTCTACTGTAACTACAGTTTTACTTGGTTTATATTATACCTTCTTAACTTGGATTATTTACGAGTTCCTATAGTGGTATCATAGGTTTATTATATAGTGGTATCATAGGTTTAATTATAATAAATATTAGAATACATTAGTATGTTTTTCTATCTGTGTGAGCCAGAACATAAAGTGAAATTACCTGTACAAAATCTTGACAGGATTTATAAGTACCACTCAGGATTCTTAAGGATTAGTAAAAATTAGGTCCTGGTAGGACCTTTATAGTTTGCTTTGCTTTTTTTTCTTTTTTTGGTCATCAGTTCACATCTAGACAGGACCAATAAGGACTGACATGATCAACAAAAATATGGATTACGTAAGGACCTGTATAAAATTTTTGCTATTGGTTCGGTTCATATCAGCCCCTTGTGCAATTTACTATAACCTCAATTTTTTTTCACTTTGCTCTACTTAATTAACAGACTGCAAAGAGATTTTTCTTGTTTACACTTAATTTATTCGGTTTATTAAAAAATAAATTACAGGATTTTAATTTTTAACCTATAGATTTTTGAAATATCAAATTACTGTTTGCTTGTTTATTTATAGAGAGCTGTAAGAGGCTTAGATTTTGAAAATTTACTTCTTTTTTGTTAGGAGGATTTTTAATCATTAATTAATCTCTGGTTACCTAAATTTTGTAGTTTGTTTAAAATTATTTGTAAGTTTAACTCTCACTGTTTTTTTTGTTTTTCTATCCAGAGGTATTAGAGCATATTAGAGTTTCTTTTGTGTTATCTATTTGAACTTCATTTTGTAGTAAAAAATGAAAGTAATTGTAGATCAGTTTTTAGCAATGTTCAACTCCTTTTGCAACATTTAACCCATTGCTATTTTATTCTGCATATTTTAGATTTCCAAATAATGAGGTGTTTAGAAATAAATGGATAGCTTGGATGGTCGAAAATGGTGCAGCCAGAGAGGGGGATTGTTTCCATAACACATACATCTGTAGAAAACATTTTACTCCATTGTGTTACAGAAGCAATCAAAAACACTTGAGAAAATGGGCGGTCCCTTCAATTTTGGGTAAGTTTAATTATAAACTGGTTTAATAGTCTGGTGGAAAACAAAAAAAGGTAGAAATAAATGGTATAAGAATTTTTTTTCCGATTCTGTTGCCACTCTGGCACCCATAGGCATTTTGAAAAATTCAAGATGGCGGACATTTTTTTAGTCGATTTTTGGCCACTGGAATCGAAATTCGTCACTATTTTTAAATAATGTGCCACACAACTATGTTTGTGTCAGATATTTTTTTTTCTAATTTTTTCAGTTAAATGTTGGACTTTTTAAAATGCCCAAAAAAATTTCTTATAGCATTCATTTCCCACTTAAGGCAAACATAGTTGTTTCGCAACCCAACTAAAGCCTAGACTATCAAAAATTCTGTTGGTAATTGAGATATTTTTTGTAATAAAATAATTTTTCATTTAATTTAAAGTGAATAATAATATTATGCTAATAATAATAATTAGTAGCCTGTTTAAATGTCTTCAAATTTTGCAGTACATACTCTGTACTAAATCCCCAGAATAAACACCATGTTGGAGACAGGAGTTTTTGTTGGCATTACTTAGGGCATTACTTCAATCACCACTTGAATGATTATAAATAACTTATACCTGCAAAACAAAAGAATTATACCTAACTAAAACATAATTAAGTATATTTTTTTAGATTTAGCGGGATTCTCAATAGAGGTGGTGGTGGAGCCCACACTACTAGAAAATCTTCAGTCTGTCAATGTGGCACAGAGAGGTTAGTGAGAAGAAAGGTTTTTAATAAAAAAATATCATCTCTACCATACTACTACCTCTAGCTAAAAGTTAATTGTTTTTCAGATTTATCAGGGTTCCCATGCGAGGCAGTGGTGGAGCCCCATGTAGAGGCAATGGTTGAGCCTCATGTAGAGGCAATGGTTAAACCTGCAATTTTGGAACCAAGGGGTAGGCAAAAATGGTTTTTAGTCTACTCTCAATAAAAATAGTATTTCCTTCATTGCATCAGCTAATTGTTTTTTAGAATTATCAGAATTTCCTTTAAAGGCAGTGGAGGAGTCCTATGTAGAGGCAATGATTGAACCTACCATTTTGCAACAAAGGTGTAAGTAAAAAAGGGTTTTATTCTATTCTCAATAAAAAATTAAAATACTATTTTTTTCATTACACTTACTGTTTTTCAGATTTATCAGAATGCTCGTTAGAGGCAGTGATGGAGCCCTATGCAGAGACAATGGTTGAACCGACCATTTTGAAACATAAAGGTAAATAAAAAATGTTTTTATTCCATTTTCAATAAAAATTAGAATATTATTTCCTTCATTATATTAGCGAATTATTTTTCAGATTCATCAGAACTTCCATTAGAGGCAACGGTGGAGCCCTATGTAGAGGCAGCTGTTAATCCTGCTATTTTGGAACAAAGAAGTAAGTAAAATAAAAATACTATTTCCTTCATTGACTTCTATATAAAGTCAACTAAAGTGTAGACATAAGTAATCAATAATTACCTGTTTCTCATTAATTATATTGTAACTATTCTAAAATAATAATTTTTTTTAGAATCGTTAGATTATTCATTAGAGATGTTGGTGCAGCCCACAGGATGGGTAAATATTAAACCTGCCAGTGTGGAACAGAATGGTCAGTTAGGTTATACTATAAATAAAAACTAAAATGTCTATCATTGAAATCTATGTAAACATTAACATTTTTTTTTTAGATTTATCCAAATTCTCATTAAATGTAGTGGCAGAGTCTTTTGCAGAACCAATGGTTAAACCTCACATTTTGGAACATGAGGGTAAGTAAAAAAATCGGTTTCTATCTTCCATAAAAACAAAAACTACTAGTTCCTTTAATAATGTTCCAAAAGATAATTCTTGCGTCCATTTTGAAAAAAAAATCTTTCCAGATTTGTCATAAACCTCAACTTTTAAGATTTTAAAAAAATCTTCAGATATTTTTGTGAAATTTCGAAAAATGTTATGAGGCATTTTCTGATGTATATATTTTTTTATTTATTTTAACCAGTGGCGTTCGTGCAAGAATTGCTTTCATGATTTAAATAAATTGTTCTTTTCGTAAGTGGTCTTGGTCTTGTTGAGATGAATAAATTTATTTTTGTTATACAAAAACTGTACGTCTAACCAAAAAATTTAAGATGCAACATTTTCTTATTAAACAATAAGAATTTACAAATATTATTTATTTAGAAAAAAAAAACAGTGGCTTATCATTATTTTCTTCAAAAACACTGAGGAAAATTCCTGTACGAATGCCACTGGTCAAAATAAAAAACATGTTACATATTAAAAAATGCCACTTGATGAATAGAAAAAGAGTGTATCAATTTTCACAAAAATACCTAGAGCAGTATCATAGATATTAATAAAATATTATATTTTTCACAATCTTTAACACCATGTATCTCAAAAGTATGTATGACATATTTTTATGTATTGCCTATATTCCTGCTAATTTTTTTTCTCTTAAATGCATAATTGATATGCAGCCCAAAAATTAATTTTGACATTGAAATTACTCAAGACAAAAGAAAATAGTAACTTAAACTCTGAAATATAAAACTAGGTTAGGAATCTTGTGCTGTTTCAGGCGTTCATTTGGGTTTAAATGGGTTTTATTAAGGGCTGTAGTAGCAGCAAGAATTTTTTGTTTGTGGCAATATTTAAACATATTTAGTAGTTTTAGCTCACATATACAGTGGTGGCCAAAATAATAAGTGTCCTAAAATTGTATGAAAATCTGATCCTGCTCCAACTATAAAAAAAAGTAGAGGTATATTTGAAAACTTCAATCTATTGCTCATTTCACAAGGTATGGCGATTTTCCGCCTAAAATATTCTAGTGCCTTTTTGGCAGGTTTAAAAAAAAGCTACAAAAAAACGTTTTTTCAGTGTAGTCTTCGGCAAAAGTGACTGGTACTATTCTAAAGGGCGGTTAAAATTATGTAACTCCTAAAAATTGCTCAAAATCATCGATTTTTCACAATTTAAATTTTAAAAATATATATCTCAATTATCCCTTATTTGATCTTTATGAAATTCTCAGGAGGTATATAACTTTTACTACTCTTTCAAATAGTACTAGTAGCTTTTGCCTGAAACTACACAGAAAAAACTTTTTTTGTAGCTTTTTTTTTAACCTGCTAAAAAGGCACTAGAATAGTTTATGCGAAAAATCGCCATAGCTTGTAAAATCAGAAATAGATTAAAGTTTTGGATCAGCAGATTTCCACACAGTTTTATTGCACTCTTATTATTTTGGCCACCACTGTATACTATTACTAAAGTAGTGTGAGCTATGATGATGTGCGTGCGTGCCAAAAATAAGAAGAAAAAAAAAGCTGCTCCGATTTCAATTTTTTTATTATATATTTGCCTTTCAGATGATTTTGAAACTTTTTGTCCCGACGTCGGTCTGTCTGTATGTCTGTAACCAACGCGCATAACCTAAAAAGTGCTTGCCCGATTTTAATTAAATTTGATACGTAGGTAGGGTTTTGGCATTAGATGGTCCCATTTAAAAATGAATAAAATCTACCCGACATAAACCAAAAAATGGGTGGGGGTAGAATCGTGTGAACTTAAGGCCCATAAATTGGCAGATAATTTTATACCATCTGCAAAAAAATGTCATAATAGAACATAATAATATACCAATATATTTCGTTTTACGTTTTGTAGATGCCTTGCAAATCAAAGAAATAGCAGACTTACCTAGTACTTGCTCTAGAGGACAGAAACGTAAGTTAAAGCAAGATTAGATTTTAGATGATTTATTAGTAAATTATAAACATTTGGGACTAAAAAAGCGCTTTTTATCCAAAAGCAAAAGCAATGGGGTATTATATACCAAGGTATATAAGTGGCTCCTGCGACAAAAAGTTTGTATTTGTACCAAGTACTATAACTTTTCGAGGAATAAACATACATTCTTATCACCTGGTTTATTTGCTATTTTTTATACACTTTTTATTCCAATTTTAACTTTTTATCCCTGATTCGTCGCTCTTTATCACAAGGATAAAAAGTAAAACTATTGTCTCCAAAATGTGGTATAAAAAGTGCACTTTTTATCCCTAATGTGTAAAAATCTATAATTGACTGTGGGATAAGACTTAGTACTCTGATGGTTTGTATTTTATGAACTTTAGGACTGGGGTTCATTTATAGTTGCAAAAAGTTGCTCCCATCCGTGATAACTAGAAAATGTTCAAATTGAACGTACCCACATAGCACAATCACGTGTTTAACATGTAAAAAAGGCGTGAGAAAAAAAACGTTGATTTTAAAAGCTGCTAGAAAAAAAAGTTTATTTCATATATGAAAACAAGCTTAATAGGTCATTCATTAGCGTTATAAAAAATAACGTTGCTAAAAACTGCGTTGTAATAACGCCATTATAAAATTAAAACAACAATGTTTTTACGTTAGGTTCAAGTGATTTTTACGTTAAAATCACATAAGATTCACGCCTTTTCTACACGAATTTTAAAACGCGACTTGCATGGCTTTTCTACTGAATATTTTTGAGATTTTACTAGCAGCAGCGCCACCTATTGTCGGGATTTTTCACTTTGACGAAATCTATCAGGCAGTGCTTTGGCCTCTAAACTCCAAAATCCTTTTAAGGAACTGATTCCTGATCCTGCACGATCACGACGCATCTGTTAATAGGGACATTTTGGGTCAGTTAAAATAACAAAAATTTTATTTTGAGAGCTGTTACCGTTATTGTTACTAAGAATAACGTTCACCTTCAGGGCAAAAAATATAGATTTTTGTACACTAAAGATAAGCATAGCAAAAACGTTAATTTACTAGTTTCACACTCCTTTAACTTTTTGTTAATTTATATTTGTTTATTTATTTTTATTAGATTTATGGCCTTTTACAAACCAAACTACCGAATTTAAGTAAAAAATTCGACTGCATTAAAAAAAAACAATACAAAACTAACCTTAAAATAAATAAAATAAATAACAAAAGAGGAGCGAGAAGCTGCTAATGTGCAGACTCAGTAATGACAATAACGGTAACAAAGTGTAAAATACGCGACCCAAAATGTCCCTATTAACCTGATCAAGACACATTAATATCCTGTGAAAGTGTTTACTGTTAAAACATCTTGTTTAGCTTTAAAAAAAAACATATGGTATGTAGATAGATATATAGATATTTTGTCTTGCCTTGAGCGCCATCTTTAAAATTGTCTTGCAGTGTTGTAGTCTTAAACTAGTGAACTTTTAAGTTAAAAAAAAGTTATTAAAATAACGTGACCAAAAAAGACGCAGAAAGTTAGTAGGTTTGAGAAGTCTTAATCTAGTGGCCTTTTAGAACATGTTGTGGAGGACTTTTCAAGTGTGAATTTGGTACATGAAAATAACTAGGGTAAAAAACACGTTATATACACAGCACCAGAAACAGTACATTTTTATAGCTTGATTTCTCCTTGTTTTTAAGTTAACTTTAAGCATGTAGATTTAACAAAATAAATATTACATGGTATGAGGTTGTTTTCAAGTAAAAAAAAAACTTTGTTATTTTTGTTCACGTTAATTTAACGTTGATGTGATTTTTGTGCTATGTGGGTAGGGAAAAGCTGCCTAATATTTTCCGTTTAAAATATCTGTTTTAGGAAGAACATTTTATCTTAATGATTTTAAGAGCGGGGACATGGACAATCCTGAACTGGCCAGGAAATTCAGAAAACTTGCTATGAAAACTAATAGAAGTCATTGTAAAAGGGCCAATTACATCAAAGAAATCGACGACTGACAGCAGGAGTTAAATCGTTAAAGTCGCTTATGAAGCATCTGCAAAACCGCAACTTGCTAACAAGTAGTGCTGTAGAGCAGATTATGGTAAGATTTTTTTAGGGACAATTTTAGCAATTATCTTCTAGGCTAATATACAGTCAAATAGTATTTGGAAGATCAATGAATACCGATGAAAATATAGATAAATTGAATGAAGAACTGACAAGGATAAAACGGGACATTGTAAGCCTGTCAGAAACCCGACGGAAATCAGAAAATCGGATAAAACTGAAATCTACTATATCATAAAGGTAATGAAGATAATAGCAACTTCGGAGTAGGATTCAAAATCAATAAAGCAATAAGTAAGTACATCCATACTATTAAAGGAATCTCAGATCGCGTTGCCTATCTTACACTCAAAATGAAAAGAACATCACTTAAAGTAATTCAGGTATATGCCCCCACCTCTACCTACGATGACGAGCATATCGAAGCATTCTATGAAGACATCTCAAATGCCATGGAAGAACACAAAACCCATCTGATACTAGTAATGGGAGATTTCAATGCCAAATTAGGTAAGAGGATGAACATCGAAAAGACTAAAATAGGAGATTTTGGATATGGAGAAAGGAATGACAGACAGGGGCACAACCTTTGTGGCCTATTAAAATGCGTTGGGTGTCATTTGTGGCAGCTTAAAGACGTTGCCGCCATTTGTGACACTGTAATTAGAATAATAACAATTTGCCAACTTGTGACACTAAAAAAAACCCCTGAATAATTAAACAAATATCTGGAAGCAGAACTGTATTTTCCAGCTAGGTAAAACATTGATATGCCCGGTAACTTTTAAACAGTGGAGAAGGGGGGGTTCAGAAATAAGAAAATTTTAAGTGCGCCACAGTGTTTAATACCAATGTTTTACAAAGAAGATCTTAAATAAAATACAGTTCAACTCAAACGTTGTAGCCAAACAATGAAACTCTACTTACTTCCGAGGCTTCCAGAGTATTTACATAATTAAGAATAACCAAAAAATTGACTAATAAACAAGATAAAATTTTAAAAGATTTTTAAATGAATCACAATGACACAAATAGAAGTTCTTTATAGGTAGATGCACATTTCCAGCAGGTCACAGTGTACCTACCTTTGAGTCAGTAGCGTAGGACTCAATTATATGAATGATTGTTAAAAAAAGATATATATATACTTCCAAAATTATTCCGTCATAGGGGAGATCTGGACCAAATACCTGCTGTCATCATTCTACGTTGGGTAGAATGAGACACACAGCAACCCAGTCCAAGATCTACCCCATGAGGTAAAACAGTGTAAAGAAGAAAAGTTGGTCACTGGGTTGTACAAATGAGACAAAGCTTTAGTTCATCTTGTATAATTAGATCTGAGGAAAATATCAAATAAGTTAGGGCCAAAATAGCAGGGCACTTTAAACTTGACAGGATAATTGTCCTAAATAAATGAAATGAAGTACACAAGTCAATTTAGTAAATACGCCGCAAAATTGTGGTTATGACGTCATACCTTTACCTTGCGTTTACAAGAATTTCAAAAGTTGTACTTAATAAAAAATTATATGAAAAATTATAGCAAAAAAAATATATATAAAAAGATTATATCAAATGTTGCTTGCTCCTACGTTGGTCCTTGATTATTTTATGTGATTATACATGTGTGTTTTATTCTGTAAACCTGGTGTTGTTCTCCTCCTGCTACTCCTGTTCTGGCTTGTCCGCGCCTCCCCTCGTGCTTGCTTAGCACATGGTGCTAGGGCAGCACATGGTGGTCAAAAGGTTGTGGGATCCTTGCCCGAGCATAAAACCCTGTGGAAAATGAAATGTTGCAGTTTCCTGGAATTCGTCTATTTTGCACGAAGTTCCCCTACACCGAGTAATTTAATCAAGAACCCCATGTCGACTCAATAAAATAAAGTAGATTTAAACAGCTGAACTAAACTAATCCTAACGTACCTTTCCCAGGGTTACAAGGCTACACCCGGCTTCACACCAGCGTCCAGCACAACTGTCGATGGAAAGGACAGGGCTGTAGACAAAGGAGAAAAACAATATATAGTTTTTATCCAAAACGTGGTTTAAAAAAAATAAAAAAACTCCAAAAATTCCCCACGTCTCTTGTCGAAAAAGTACATTTCACACGAAAAACAATTACAATTTGGGAGGCAAATATTGTCTTGAAGAACTCAAAAAAATAATAAAAACAATCGAACTTACCACGCTTATTTCCCGTACAAATGGCGTAGGCCGACTTAAATCCCCTTCAAAGGGTGTGAGCGTCTCTTTTAGATTCGCCTAAAACAACGACGGCTCACAGTAAACCGTCTGTGGTATAATCCGCAACTACTGCAGTGCCAATAACCACCAAAAACAATGCGGCACCAACAGACGGCCACCAGCCCAGCCAAAATTCGTTAGGAAAGAGACAAGGCATTCCGTCGAGAACACAAAAAAAATGAAGCCGCTGGAAACCGCTTCGTAAATGTGGTGGGGACAGTAAAACGCACAGTACCAACCTAATTTTCCCGGTTAAATTCAAATAAGGATGCAAACCTATTTATAAAAAACGCTCCCACCAAAAAATCACTAAATGCGGTTCGCGAAACTGGAGGAAAAACCCGCAGTTTTCAAACTAACCAATGAGGAAATACACCAATACTTCCATACCGGTATATAGGGGGCAGCATCGACCAAGGGGACATAGAAAATACGTAAAACGCACCTTGAGGTGTTGTCGGATCTATTTCCACCTTTGGAATTTTTATAACAAGGACGTCGAGACACCCTCCATACATAGACCGAACATTTGCCTACCGGGCCCCTGCCAACATAGCAAGTAGGAGGAAAATAACCAGACGGACTATAAGAAGCTCAGCATTGAAACCATCAACTGTAAAATCAATTACTGGAGATCAGAGCTTGCATCAAACCCAGGAATATTCCAACACTCAACCAATTCCCATATGAGTAAAGCAATACTGAGTGTAGAATTTAGTTGTATTTTAGTTACAGTCTTAGTCAAAAGTTTCCTTTGCTCTTTATAAATGTTTTCTCTAAGATTCATATGGTTTAACGCCATTTTTGTAAAACATTTCTACATTAATAAAGTTGAACCTAAAAATACACACTACTGCTTAAACTCGGCACAAGAGTGTTCAGATGTTAAGTTTGCTCACCACTAGCTAGCCCTACAAAGCCCTTCAATCCGACTAACTGAGCTAGTTATTAACTTTACATAACTATGATTATATTTAAATTTATATAATATAAAAATACGATTTTGTTTACCCTTTTAGTCCTGGTTTTTATTCCTCGTTTATCTTGCATTTACAAAAGTGCATAACTCGTTTTTATTTAATCCTTTCCCTATCAAATTAATAAAGATATCAAAGTGGGCGGAGCCTCGGTTGTTCCTGGTCGACCCGTGGACCCAAATATGTTTTCGTGCTATCAAAACTAGCTAATCCGTGAAGGATATGAGGTTCGGATTGTCCCAATATCCTCGAAAATAAACATAAGCGAATGAAATGTTCATCTAAATGTTTCCTTCCTGTTACTGAAACCATTTGTGATGCGGCAACGCCGCCATTCCCCAGCAGAACAGCTGTTTATTTTCATGAACGTCAAAGAAACTCACGAAATTCCCCAGATAAATAAAACAATCAAAAGTTTTAATGTGATTTTTCCGAAACCTGTGATCCTAAATTCCAATTACGATGTCCAGATAATACGGTGTGCGCAATGTCCACAGTAATTTGATGGAATGTCTCCTTTATAAGGTAACTTTTTGGACACTATATAACCTCCAAACCTAGCTCTATAAAATACCCTTAATTTGTGTACAGAAAGACGAGTCGAAGAGCCTTGATTATTTACCTAAATAAACAAATATGTAACGTTGCCTTAAACGTAAAAATGACACGTTACATAATCCCCCCCCAACATCAAGACGATTAACCTATAAAGGTTAATCGGAGAGGTCCGCTGCCGACTTAAGGTCTTTGGCATGCCAACTCCCTGGCAGTACTTTACCCGATGGTTCCTGAAGCTCAAATATCCATGGAGAAATTTTATTCCTAATCACATAAGGACCAACGAATTTCGGTGCTAACTTCTTCGAGAAAAACTTCGCAGCATCTGACAACACATAATTTTTCTTCCAAACAAGCTGACCCACAACAAAGTTGGGTACCCTTGTACGCAAATTATACTGAACTACGTTTTTCTCTCCTGCCACCTCTAACCTTCTCTTAACATCCACATAGAGCTTCCGGAAACCTTCGTTCTTACTTTCAGCTGCAGATTGTACACCATTCTCTTCAGATAACAAAACTGGGTTGGAGTAATCTTTTCCTGACAGACACATATTCCCACCAAAATTAACAAAGAAAGGAGACATCCTGGTTGTCTCATGGGTTGCAGTACGAATCGCGCAGGCAAGTTTATGTATTTGTTCGTCCCACTTTCTGTGGTTGTCTTTCACATAACAACATAACATGGTTTTTAACGTACGATTCGTCCTTTCTGTTGGATTTGCTCTGGGGTGATAATATGGATTATACTGAATTTTAACCTGATAACTCTCAGCAAAACGCTTAAACTCGTTACTATTGTACTGAGGGCCATTATCACAAAGTATCAAACGGGGTACTCCGAAGACCATAAATACTTGCTCCTCAAAATGCTTGACAACAGCTTGAGTAGGAGCTGTTCGCATTGGAAAAACTAAGGAAAACTTACTCAAATAGTCCGTAACGACGAGAATCCAGCAATTACCCTTTGTCGAACGAGGTAAAGGTCCACATAAATCTGTTGAGATAATTTCCCAAGGACGAGTTGGTTTTGGGTAAGATATCATCTGATCAGATACACCTTGTGTATCACCTTTATGAGCTGCACAGACAAAGCATCTCTTTACAAAAGTTGCCACGTACTGGCGCATTTTTGGCCAATAATATTTTTCTGCCAGTCTGTGGAAAGTTTTATACACACCCATATGTCCTGCGGTAGGAGGATCGTGAGCTTCTCCAATAATTCTACGCCTATGATCTTTGGGGACTACCTCTTTCCAATATTCGTTAGATGGTGAAAGTTGAGGGTATTCTTGTTTGACATATTTATACAACTTATTATCAGTGTATCTCCAATTCATAAATTTTAACGGTGATTCTACGACCCTCTTTACCATATTTTGGTACCATCGATCTTTATTTGCCGTTGAAGCGTCTCTGGGCTGCGAAATTGTATCAATCAAAGGTACTGCGCGAGACAACATGTCCGGGACAACTAAAACTTTCCCTTTCCGATGGATTACTTCAAAGTCATATTGCTGCAATTTTACAGACCAACGAGCAAGTCTTCCACTGGGCTCTTTCAAGCTATGAAGCCATTTTAAACTAAAATGATCTATTATGACCTTAAATGAGATCCCCTCAATATATGGCCGGAGCTTCTCTATCGCCCAAACCAATGCCAAACATTCTCGCTCGGTGGTCGTGTAAACACGTTCTTGCTTAGTCAAAGATCGACTCAAATAGCATATGACTTTGTCTCCCTCAGGATAAGGCTGCGTTAAACATGCTCCTATTCCATATCCTGATGCGTCTGTTTGAATGACAAATTCTTTGGTATAATCTGGACATGTAAGAATCGGTGCAGTCACTAAAAGTTCCTTAATCTTAATAAATGCCTTTTTGCAGTCTGGAGTCCAATCGAACTTTTGATTTTTCTTGGTTAGAGCTGTAATCGGAGCTATTATCGCTGAAAAATTCTCTATGAAACGTCTATACCAGGAAATTGTACCTACAACTCTACGAAATTCTCTGACAGTTCTTGGCCTCTGGAGCTCTAACATGGCTTTAATTTTATTAGGGTCAACTCGGATGCCTCGAAGGTCCACTACGAATCCTAAATAAGTCATTTCTGGCCTACATAGTTGGCATTTCTCCCAACTTACCGTTATCTTTGCATTCTGCAATATTCGTAGGACTTCCTCAAGAATTCTAAGATGTTCAGAAAAGCTCTGTGTGACAATTACGAGGTCATCGAGATATACGTACACGTAGGGGTCTAAATCGTTTCCTATGATGCTATCTATGAGTCTCTGCCAAGTTGCAGGTGCATTATGAAGACCAAAAGGTAAACGCTTAAATTGGAAGAGACCTCGTCGATAGATGAATGCTGTTAGTGGCTTCGATGATTCTTCCATTGGTACTTGCCAATAAGCGCTTTTGATATCTAAAGTTGACAAGTATTTAGCATCTTTCAACTTGTCAAGAGCCTCGGATACGAGTGGTAAAGGATAACTACCACGCGCCGTCACTAAGTTCAATTTGCGGTAGTCTACACAGAAACGATATTTCTTTGTGTTTTTCTTTTGTACCATTACCACTGGTGAAGCCCATGAACTACTACTACGTTCTATCACATCCATTTTCAGCATTTCGTCGATTTCGTCATCAATAAGTTTCTGAATGACCGGTGAGACCTTATATGACCGTTGTCTTATCGGTGCTGTATCTGTTGTAATCTTATGCTCTACCTGTCTGTACATCCCAGTGAGTCCCCCATAATAGTCTTATATTTAACGACCAATTCCTCTAGTCGTTCTGATTCATAAGGTGTAAGAGTTGTTTGTTGGTCTGATGTTTCTAAAGAACAAATCACATCTTTATTATCGGCAAAGTGCCACTCATTAGTACTTAAGTTCGGTACTATACCCATCGAAATCCAAAAATCTAATCCCAAAATCAAAGTGTGTGGCAACTCAGGAACGACGACGACCTCTATTAACCTAAATTTATCCTGAACTCGCATAGGAAGCTGCACTGTCCCAATACTACTCGTGCTTTGACCATTTGCCACAATACAACTCATCTTCTTTGTCGTATCAAGTGAAAAACCAAACCTCTCGATGATTGACCAACCATGATTCCCTAAAAAGGTACGTGAAGCCCCGGAATCCAACAAACCTAATAACTTATTTCCGAGCACATCCACTTCTAAATAAGGCCTTTCATCTTTACGAGCATGACTTATCACATAATCTAAGACGTACGTTAGCCTATCGGTCGATGCTTGTTCAGGCTGACTCGAAGGTCGACCGCCTACGAGCGCCTGGGTCCGTTTCCCTGACGATTACAATTACGACATTCTCTGACTGTTACCCCGGCCTGACCACACGAATAACATTGCTTACCTCTAGGTAATGCGCACCCGATCGCCATGTGCCCTGTTTGGTTGCATCTATAACAAACAACGTCCCTATTCGCCCTACCAGGTCTAGCACCTTGTGGTGGTTGTCCCTCTCTGTCATTTACACTAGACTGACCACTAGCTGGTTGTTGTCTATCTCTATCAGCTCTAGCAGCGAAACTGCTTGCTGGCTGTTGTCTATCTCTGTCAAATCTATCAGCATGATGATTTGAATTCCGTTGGTTAGATGTCGCGGTACTTGATGTTTGAATTGCACTGACTTCTGTTGGAAAATCGTTACTGTCGCTCTCTACGTCAACGTAGGCCAAGTCAGGTTCGATTGATTGGTTTTTCCTAGGAGTAAAATTCTCCTCCTCTAACCCATATCTCTGGTCTATTCTACGACACAAATCCTTTAGATGTGATAGGCTATTGACCTCAGTAGCAATCAACCCATTCTTATAGATGTCTGCTATATTTCTGAAGACGATTGCTAATTTTGCCTCTTCAGAAACAGGACAGCCAAGTCTTTGGAAATATGTGTTCATGACAGCAATATAGGTCCCTATAGACTCTCCAGGGCCTTGTTTACGTTTTTGGATCTCCTTCAATAGCTTCTCGCCATATGAAGAAGGAAGATACTCTGCCATGAACCTCTGTTCCAGCTGTTCCCATGTATGAACTTCTCTTCGAACATCTTTATAAAAAGTATAGGCTGACTTTTCAAAAAGATGCCTGAGTTCAGTAACACCTTTTTGCTAACTCCTCTAGCCTGACTCAACTCGTCCACTCTCTCAAAAAATGCGGTGACGGAGATCGTACCCCTCTCGCCTGTAAACTTAAGGTTCCATTTATGCGGAGGTACAGGTGCAACGTGATATGAGGTACCAGGATCACTTGAAATGAGACTGGTTTGGTGTGTTGCCAGCATTTGTTGAGTGGTCTGCGCCTCGACTCGTTGATTGGATTTCAGATGCTTCATCATCATCTGAGGTAACGCCAACTCTTAGTAAATCTGTTGCTTGGCTCTGCAACCTCCCAATCAAACTCAAAGTTTCCGCAACCAGTATGCCTTTCGTTTAGCTTTCTTCAAAGTTAGACGGATTCATGTTATTTATCCTGGCCAACACGTGTTCCAACCTTACAGCGATTTTTCTAAACTCTATCCCCTTGCTCGTACGAGAGAACTTCTCTACCAGCGGTACTAGACTATCTAGCTTCTTCATGCAGCTAAAAGCATCCTGGCCAAATTTAAAGGGATACGGAGGGTATCTCATACTTGCATCAGTCTTTTCTCTTTGTTTGATCAGCATAAGCTGTTGTTTCATCTCTTCCACCGATCCAATAGCTATGCCTCTCCATGTTAACTCATAGAATAATTCGTCCTTGACTAAGTACCTTATGTCAGACAACCGACTCAAAGAAATAGCCATGGTGCCTTTTATATTGAAGCTTTAAACTTCAAAACTCTTAATTATACCTCCCAATTATAAAACTAAACCACGCAATAACAAACACAAAGTTCACTTTAAATTCACTAGTGAAAACCACTATAAATTTTCTCACAAATGTAGAAAATATAAAACTTAAATACGGGCAGACGCGAACAAAACCGAAAAACACCGGAGCAGTAAGAAAATAAAATTGATTTGTATTTAAAAATGTAATCATAGTTTATATTAAGTATTTGTACAACCAACTATGACGTCCAACCTTGCAGAGAAAAATAACTACTTAAATCCTAAATTAGAATTAACAAGTAGCCATAAGAAAGTTAAAAGAAAATAAAAGAGAGACAAGAGCTTTGGCAGTGTTTAGGTTTTATGTTCCACTTCCGCGTGAGTAAAACCAAAAAAAAATAATTGCGCTTATCCTAGCTGGACTGGATTAAAATTAAAGTCAAGTTATGTTTGTTTACCTCAGCAACCGAATAGATAAATTTATCCCTAAATGGAACGTACAACAGACTACCTATAACAAAAATCCCAAAGCTGTTGTACACAGTTAACGCTAGGGTATACTCCTGCTATTGCAAAACGGCTCCACTAATAAACTCCTCAAAAAAAAAACCCAAATCGCCGTATACAATGATTTTTCTAAAAAGAATAAATCAAAACCCACTTTAACCTGCTTACCTATTCTGAGTCTACACGAAACTTGCATTGCTTAAGGCAAAATCATCCCTTAATATATAAGTGAACGCAATAAACGTCGGAACAGATGTTCATGTTATAGAAATCGTAAAATATGCTCAATTAAAAAAAAATCCGCTCGCTGAAATTGCGTCGAATTAGACTAGTAAGGATGTTGTGTGTAATTAAAAAAAATTTAAAGAAAATTTAAAAAAAATTACCGATGGTAATTAAAAATTTACACAAATAACGTCTTGGTAGGACTGCAACTCTCTAATAATCGTTAAAATGAAATTCCCAAAATTTTAACTAAATTGATGCATCAACCCATGGTCAAAAAGACCCTAGGATCGTACCGGAAGGTGTCCAAAAAAATTTTTTTTTTAAAATAATAATAAATAAAATTTTGGTGTTGACCACAGTAACCCAATAATAAGAAAAATGAATTGGCTCACTAAAATTTCCAAAATATTACTCTACCCTGATGGTACTTTGGAGTAGGGAGAAAAAAATTAAAACAAATGATGATAGGTTGTTAAAACGCGAGTGTTTGAAATGATATTATATTTTAATTCAGAAAAAAATATTTAAATAAACTGGTAAAACCATTGTAGGGCAAGGTACTACTATGCACCAAAAAAAAAAAATTTCCAACAAGAAAATCAAGTTTCCTTCCTAAAAAAAAATATTTAAAAAAAATATTTAAAAAAATATTTTCAAAAAAAAATTAAAAATGTTTAAGTGGGGTTGCAGCTCCTATTGACGATTTTAAAAGAATTAAAATAAAATTAGCACTAGAAAAATCTTAATAGAGTTATGTCATGCAACAGTTTTTGTTCTTTTCCTTTAGAAAACAGTTGTAGATTTCCTTTCCTCTCCCAAAACTGTGTGAATGTGAAAAGTGAATGAGCTAGAAAAATTAATTTACTATACAAAAAAAATATTGAAAATTAAATTTACTTAAGAATCATAAAGTAGAAAAAATCGTCATTGCAAAAAACCAATCAGTTTAGGAAAAAAAAAATATATTTATGTTCGAAAACAACCGATGTTAGTATATTTGTTCAAAATTATTACTTAAGGGAATAAGTAACGTTAGCACTTATTTACTGTATCACTATAATAATGTATAGAACCTAAGTTTTAAACTCTGCACTCAACTCAGTAAAGAACTCTCTTGTGTGCACTTTAAAAACACAAATATGAAAACAATTTCAAGGTTCACCTATAAGACCGTTGTAAAACTAAATCTGCCTACTCAAATTTATATACACACAACATCCAATAAAAAAAATTTACTGCTTAATGCATTCTCAGATCCTTATTCCTGGAGTTCACGAGATATAAAATTAAGTTGGGCCCTTTCCACAACTATTATTCAAAGCAAAAATTACCAAATGTCCAAGGGCTAATGAGACCCTATCCCCTACAAATGATATTTTGAAATGAAACAGTTGGGAATAATCCTGCGTAAAAACCAGACAACAAAAATCAAGAAGCCAAAACTATTACATTAATTTTAAAAGAGCATAATAACCTCCCGGCCCCAATTAAATTTTTGTTATCTCAACAAAACTCGGCCTAAAACAAAAAAACTTTTTATTAGACATTTCCCCTATTCCCTAAGTATAATGTCAATAAAACCCAAAAACTTGTGATTTCCATTCCAATCCCATCTGTACCCTATATATTTTTTAAACGGTCAAACGCCCACAGGCGAAACCATATCTTATTTCAAAGAAAGGTGAAGATATTTTGAAGCACCCTGTGAAAATAGGACACTATTATGAAAAATTGTTCAGATCAGTGTTCTTACTAATTTTTAACCTAAATATATCTAGTTCCCTCATGTGCATGTTACTATTTTAATTCCTATCATAATTAAATAGATCACAAAATTTGTCTTTCTCCGCGAATCTGCAAGGTCCTGGAAAATGCGAGATTCAGCCTGTAGGCCAAATTTGGATGTATTTTAATTTAGCGAAAACCGAAGTTGTGAAATCCTAAAAAGGTTAGCAGGAAGTCCTCGTTCCTCGATTTCTACACTCCAAACCAAACATTCCTTCCATTTCCACCCAGCTCGCGGGAGGAAAACCCCTAATTATTGCAATACAAAAGGTACTACTATCATATTATGCATAACAAAAAAAAATATATGCCCTCTTCATTGTTTAGTCGCATCAAAGAAAACCTATTGTTTTTAAATTTATTCTTAGGTTGAAATCTTTTTTTAAAAATCAATCATCTTAAATTTATTGTTTAACCTGAACACTTTCCCATTTATTCCACAACAGTGTATTGTAATTTATAAATTTGCTTCATTATTTGAGGTCACCAGTATGAAATTATTTTAAAATTAAAAAAATTGAAATAAAAAAAATTATTTCCCAATTGTCCGCAACTTCCAAGTTTTCATCCCTAAATACCTAGGTACTTTCTCAGTCTAACACCATCCATCTTTATCCAACATAACGCTTTAATTTCAGAAGCAACAAAACGAAGGTGAAGTGAAAAAGCTAAGCAAGTAAGTTGGAAGTTGCTTTACAATGGGCGCAGATGACAGGCTCCTTTAGGTACACGCCACTGTCCTGAAATGCAAACTATCAAAAAACTGAAGACTAGCATATCTGCCGTCAAACAACATTTGGCATGAAATAAAAATAATTCCATATCATACCAGTATCCTCCAAAAACAAAACGTTTTTTACTATATGACCCAAACACCTAACCAATAAATCTTATAACCTTATTTGAAATTATGATTCGGAAGTAAAAAGATTTATTTATTCCTGCCTGATCAACTAAGACAAAAAAAAGTTCCCCTTTTGCAACTCAAGAAGTTCCCGTTTGGTCCCCTAAAAAAATATAACCTGTCTGGTCACCCTTTAAAACTACGACCACTATACAAACCGTTTAGACCAAACAAGAATTCGAGAAGTTATGTTTACCGAAAAAACTAATATTTTTAAGAAAAATTAAATTATTTAAAAAAGTAGTAAAATTTTGAAATATTTTTACCAATTACCCCCGCCTAGCATTTATATTTAGTTGAAAGTCTCTCATAAGTTCACTGACCAATTTCACTGCCTCACAATGACATTACTTTTTCTTTCTGAACTTTACAAGTAAACTAAAAAAAAATCAAAAAAAACTTATATCTATATCTGTGTCAGTTAAACATTTCTTTTGTGGTATTATATCTAGTTGGGCTTCAAATTCATTTTCTCTGTATTCAATCCGGAGCAGGCAAAACTTCTCAAGGCTCAAACATAAATGTTTGCCCTCCATTGGCCATGACCAAGCTATGACCTGAACTCAGAAAAAAAATACAGAAAAGATTATTGTGAACCAGAAAAACTCTAATTAATAGAAATACCCGTAGGTCATTTTTAAAAAATGCACTCCAAAGCCCAACGCCGTATTTTCTACCAAAAAAAAATTTACCAGTCACAAAACACAACTAGACAACTAAACCAAAGACCAAAAAAACTGTCCTACAAAAAAAATACCCAAAAACAATGTTAACTGGACCTCTGGCGTGGATGTTTAGCCAATGTGTTGCTCTAGGGATTTTAGCCTTGTGTTTCCTAACCTCCCGAGCCGACACTAGTAGTAGTAGTAGTACCCTCCTCTGACCCGATGTAACTGAGTGACGTAAGGTGTTAAATGCCATTAACAGTTACCACCAAAAACAAGAAAAGAGAATGACGAAGCAAAATAAACTCATTTTCCTTTTCTTCCATTACTAATTAATACTTTCAACTAAACAAAGCTACCAGCTGTTAAGCTATATTAACTTTAAAACAACTCAGCCAAGAAAAATTTGTGTGAAACCCTGTAAAAATATTCCAATTTCCAAGTGGTGATATCCCACAAAAAATTAAAATCACCAAAAAAAATAACTTGCTGACCTAAATAAATTGACTGCACTAAAAAATAATCTGTGAAACAATTTCTATCTTATCACAAGCAGGAAATAATAACATATTAGTAGTAGGCAACCTGCAAAAAAAAATTGTTAGAAAAAAACACACTACCTATCATATATTTAAAACATAAAAAGACCCTGTCTGGAGGTCCATCCACCTATAAATCAACAAAAAATTGAAGTAAATTTACATTACTGTTCTTAAAAAAAATTAAAACATGTTTTTTCTACAAAAAGCTTTAAAGAATTAAGCCATGAGTTGGACTCCGTTCAATAAAAACTCCTATGTTTTTTTTTATCCACTTATTCTTCCTTAATAAATAAAAATGAATCTTTTATTTTCCAAGAAAAAACTTGTGAAGATAAGTTAATAAAAAAAACTATGAGGATCAACAGAGCAACAACGCATTTCAAATCAAAGCTTAAATTACCAAAAAATATTTAGAAAGTGTTATTTCCAAAAACCAATGATCTTGTTTTTTATTAAAAAAATGATTGGGTGTCAAAAAACACCGACAGCCTTTAACCTGGCTTTGGCTGTACCACAAAAAAAATTTTCTGTAAATTTTTTTTTTTTATTTTTAATAATTTTTTTCTTTTTGTTAAAAAAAAAACCAAAAAAAAATTACATCAGATGTTAAAAAACTAGCCAAAAACTCACGTAGGGCGCCAATTTGTGGCCTATTAAAATGCGTTGGGTGTCATTTGTGGCAGCTTAAAGACGTTGCCGCCATAACAATTTGCCAACTTGTGACACTAAAAAAACCCCTGAATAATTAAACAAATATCTGGAAGCAGAACTGTATTTTCCAGCTTGGTAAAACATTGATATGCCCGGTAACTTTTATACAGTGGAAAAGGGGGGGTTCAGAAATAAGAAAATTTTAAGTGCGCCACAGTGTTTAATACCAATGTTTTACAAAGAAGATCTTAAATAAAATACAGTTCAACTCAAACGTTGTAGCCAAACAATGAAACTCTACTTACTTCCGAGGCTTCCAGAGTATTTATATAATTAAGAATAACCAAAATAAACAAGATAAAATTTTAAAAGATTTTTAAATGAATCACAATGACACAAATAGAAGTTCTTTATAGGTAGATGCACATTTCCAGCAGGTCACAGTGTACCTACCTTTGAGTCAGTAGCGTAGGACTCAATTATATGAATGATTGTTAAAAAAAGATATATATATACTTCCAAAATTATTCCGTCATAGGGGAGATCTGGACCAAATACCTGCTGTCATCATTCTACGTTGGGTAGAATGAGACAGACAGCAACCCAGTCCAAGATCTACCCCATGAGGTAAAACAGTGTAAAGAAACCGCTAAAAAATATAATCTCATCTCTCTTTTGTCTCCGCAAAGTTGGTCACTGGGTTGTACAAATAAGACAAAGATTTAGTTCATCTTGTATAATTAGATCTGAGGAAAATACCAAATAAGTTAGGGCCAAAATAGCAGGGCACTTTAAACTTGACAGGAAAATTGTCCTAAATAAATGAAATGAAGGACACAAGGCAATTTAGTAAATACGACGCAAAATTGTGGTTATGACGTCATACCTTTACCTTGCGTTTACAAGAATTTCAAAAGTTGTACTTAATAAAAAATTATATGGAAAATTATAGCAAAAAAAATTATATAAAAAGATTATATCAAATGTTGCTTGCTCCTACCTTGGTCCTTGATTATTTTATGTGATTATACATGTGTGTTTTATTCTGTAAACCTGGTGTTGTTCTCCACCTGCTACTCCTGTTCTGGCTTGTCCGCGCCTCCCCTCGTGCTTGCTTAGCACATGGTGCTAGGGCAGCACATGGTGGTCAAGGTTGTGGGATCCTTGCTCGAGCATAAAACCCTGTGGAAAATGAAATGTTTCAGTTTCCTGGAATTCGTCTATTTTGCACGAAGTTCCCCTACACCGAGTAATTTAATCAAGAACCCCATGTCGACTCAGTAAAATAAAGTAGATTTAAACAGATGAATTAAACTAATCCTAACGTACCTTTCCCAGGGTTACAAGGCTACACCCGGCTTCACACCAGCGTCCAGCACAACTGTCGATGGAACTGACAGGGCTGTAGACAAAGGAGAAAAACAATATATAGTTTTTATCCAAAACGTGGTTTAAAAAAAAAATAAAAAAACTCCAAAAATTCCCCACGTCTCTTGTCGAAAAAGTACATTTCACACGAAAAACAATTACAATTTGGGAGGCAAATATTGTCTTGAAGAACTCAAAAAAATAATAAAAACAATCGAAGTTACCACGCTTATTTCCCGTACAAATGGCGTAGGCCGACTTAAATCTCCTTCAAAGGGTGTGAGCGTCACTTTTAGATTCGCCTAAAACAACGACGGCTCACAGTAAACCGTCTGTGGTATAATCCGCAACTACTGCAGTGCCAATAACGGCCAAAAACAATGGCGGCACCAACAGACGGCCACCAGCCCAGCCAAAATTCGCTGGGAAAGAGACAAGGCACTCCGTCGAGAACACAAAAAAAATGAAGCCGCCGGAAACCGCTTCGTAAATGTGGTGGGGACAGTAAAACGCACAGTACCAACCTAATTTTCCCGGTTAAATTCAAATAAGGATGCAAACCTATTTATAAAAAACGCTCCCACCAAAAAATCACTAAATGCGGTTCGCGAAACTGGAGGAAAAACCCGCGGTTTTCAAACTAATCAATGAGGAAATACACCAATACTTCCATACCGGTATATAGGGGGCAGCATCGACCAAGGGGACATTGAAAATACGTAAAACGCACCTTGAGGTGTTGTCGGATCTATTTCCACGGTTGGAATTTTTATAACAAGGACGTCAAGACACCCTCCATACATAGACCGAACATTTGCCTACCGGACCCCTGCCAACATAGCAAGTAGGAGGAAAATAACCAGACGGACTATAAGAAGCTCAGCATTGAAACCATCAACTGTAAAATCAATTACTGGAGATCAGAGCTTGCATCAAACCCAGGAATATTCGAACACTCAACCAATTCCCATATGAGTAAAGCTATACTGAGTGTAGAATTTAGTTGTATTTTAGTTGCAGTCTTAGTCAAAAGTTTCCTTTGTTCTTTATAAATGTTTTCTCTAAGATTCATATGGTTTAACGCCATTTTTGTAAAACATTTCTACATTAATAAAGTTGTTTCTGAACCTGAACCTAAAAATACACACTACTGCTTAAACTCGGCACAAGAGTGTTCAGATGTTAAGTTTGCTCACCACTAGCTAGCCCTACAAAGCCCTTCAATCCGACTAACTGAGCTAGTCATTAACTTTACATAACTATGATTATATTTAATTTTATATAATATAAAAATACGATTTTGTTTACCCTTTTAGTCCTGGTTTTTATTCCTCGTTTATCTTCCATTTACAAAAGTGCATAACTCGTATTTATTTTATCCTTTCCCTATCAAATTAATAAAGATATCAAAGTGGGCGGAGCCTCGGTTGTTCCTGGTCGACCCGTGGACCCAAATATGTTTTCGTGCTATCAAAACTAGCTAATCCGTGAAGGATATGAGGTTCGGATTGTCCCAATATCCTCGAAAATAAACATAAGCGAATGAAATGTTCATCTAAATGTTTCCTTCCTGTTACTGAAACCATTTGTGATGCGGCAACGCCGCCATTCCCCAGCAGAACAGCTGTTTATTTTCATGAACGTCAAAGAAACTCACGAAATTCCCCAGATAAACAAAACAATCAAAAGTTTTAATGTGATTTTTCCGAAACCTGTGATCCTAAATTCCAATTACGATGTCCAGATAATACGGTGTGCGCAATGTCCACAGTAATTCGATGGAATGTCTCCTTTATAAGGTAACTTTTTGGACACTATATAATCTCCAAACCTAGCTCTATAAAATACCCTTAATTTGTGTACAGAAAGACGAGTCGAAGAGCCTTGATTATTTACCTAAATAAACAAATATGTAACCTTGCCTTAAACGTAAAAATGACACATTACACCTTAATGAATTATCTAGAGGAGAAACAGCTTTATGCAATGAACTCGTTCTATAGAAAGAAACCGCAACCAAAGTGGCTCAGCCCTAATAGAATAACGAAAAACGAAATTGATTACATACTGACTACTGATAAAAATATCGAGAGATGTAACAGTCCTAAACAGCTTTACAACAGGCAGTGATCACAGGATGGTCAGAACGAAAATCTGCATTGATAGCAATTTCGAAATGAAAAGAAAAATTAATAATAACAATGAACAACTTGACATGAATAAACTTACACAAAATAAAGCTATATACAAAGAAAGGCTAAAGGAACAGCTAACCCGAAACTTAGGATGCGAAAATAAAAATATAGATGAAATAAATGTTACGCTAACAAGAGCTATGACCAAAGTAGGAAAAGACATCGCACAGGAAGATAAAAAGAGGGAAAATTGTATATCAGAAAGAATAAAGACTCTGATGGAAAAAAGACGGACCCTCGAGAGAGAAGGAAAAAGAACATCTATAGAATACACATAAATAAATAAAACTATAAGAAAAATGATAAAAGAAAATAAAAGAAAGAGCAAAGAAATTAAAGTTGAGAGAGTTATCGAAAATAACAGAAATATGAAATGTCTAAGACTCTAGGTAGATACGAAATTATTAAAATAAAGAATATTAACGGCATAGAATCTAACATTAAAGAATTATACCAAACAAAAAGGGAACTATCACGAGAGACCATGAAGAAACTCCAAACAAAAATAAAGAACATAAACTCGGAGCTACAACCTGAAATAAGCAAAGCGGAAATACAGAGAGCATTAAAGAAAATAAAAAATAACAAATCACCTGGAAAAGATGGAGTAACGGCAGAAATGCTCAAGTACAGTGGTAAAGCTGTAGTTGATAGCCTCTATATTCTCCTAAATAAAATATTAAAAGAAAAAATAATCCCAAACCACTGGAAATAATCCATAACCATTATTCTACACAAGAAAGGCGATAGAGCAGACCTAAAAAGCTATCGACCTATAACACTCCTCAATGTAATTTATAAGCTTTTCACGAAAATATTAACAGATAGAGTAACAACAAAATTTGACCGATATCAATAAAAGGCACAAGCAGGCTTTAAAAAGGGTTTCAGTACAGCTGACCAGTTATTAACTATGAAAATCCTAATAGAACGAGCCAACGAATATAACATTCCACTATATATTGCGTTTATAGACTTCGAAAAAGCTTTCGATAGCATTGAGCACTGGGCAGTAAAGGCATCTTTAATTAATAGCCGAATAGATCACAGATATACAGACTTAATAACCAATATATAGAGCGAAGGAACAACATCAATCAAAATCCACGAAGGAACCAAGCCAATCCGTATAAGAAGAGGTGTTACACAGGGTGACACAATATCTCCTAAATTATTTAACCAGGCCCTATATTAGTTTTATATTCTTTGATATATAAAATCTGTCTTTTTGTCTTCATGAAACGTTATGGAAAACTCTGAAAATGTCCAGGAAAACTCCAAGTCTAAGCATATGTCAAGTCTAAATCGGAAAATGTTCGGAAAACTCGAAAAATATTCGTAAAAACACAGAAAATGCTCGGAAAACTCGATAAATCTTCAGAAAAATTCGGAAAATGTTCAGAAAAATTCGGAAAATGTTCGGTAAACTCGGCAAAACTAGGGAGATGTTCGTAAAAACTCCGCAAATGTTTGGAAATCTCGGAAAACTAGGGAAATGTTCGGAAACACGCGAGAAATGTTCGGAAAACTCGGAAAATGTTTGAAAAACTCAAAAAATATTCGAGAAAATCGAGAATTGTTCGGTAAAACTCGGAAAATGTTCAAAAAATATATATAAAATATTCGGAAAACAAGGAAAATGTTCGGAAAAACTGGGGAAATATTCGGGAAAATCTGGTAATATTTAGGAAAAGTTCAAAAATGTTCTAAATAAGCCTAGAAATGTTTAAGTTATGAGCGAGGAAAGTGTCGGAGTAGATTCACCTAATCGATTTATTACTAAAAAAAGTAATTTTTTTATTCTGACACTTCGATCTTGTTGGATTAATGCCTAGTGTTCCTACAACTCAATTTAAACGTGATGGTAATAAAGTAAGATCGATTGCGCGGAGTAATTGGCTGCTGGACATGCAAAGAAGACGCTACGGATACAACTACTCTCATAATAAAACTTGGAGGATATGCGTCAATTGTGAAGCGAAAGATAAAACCGCGTTTTACTTCCCGGCATAATCTGAAAGACATCAAGGAGGAAGATGAGGAGTATTTGAACTCGAGAAGTTAAAATTGTAGGAGGAATTGGATCATACTGAAGGACAGAAGAATGAGTTATATGTAGACAAAAATGCTCGCGGCTAGGCCTTCGCCTTCGTACTACTACCAGTAAATAAATATAATATTTCTGTTTTCTTTTTCAGATAAACCTGCATTATCTAAATTTACGTTGCAGTCCTTTGCTGCAATAAAAAAAAAATTTAAGCCCAAAAATAAGCCGTTTTTGTGCAACATTGATGAGATGAAATTAACAGAGGATATTCATTGGGATGGAAGCGAGTTTGTCGGGCAAGTGGATTTAGGAACTGAGATGAAAAGCCGAGACGAAAATGGGCAAAAGGCTGCATATGCCCTTGTTATAATGGCTGTAGGAATAAATAGTCATTTTAAGGTTCCCTTAGGCTATTTTTTAGTCAAAAGTTTATCTGGCGAAGAACGAGCCAGTTTACTAAAACAGTGGTTAAAATGGCGCTATAGCTACCTCAGTTACGTTCGATGGGGCAACTTCAAATTTTAGCATGGTACATTGTCTTGGGGCTGTTACCGATCCGTGTTCGAAAAACTTTAAACCATATTTTCCTCATCCGGTGACAAAGGAAAATATATTTGTGTTTTTAGATCCGTGTCACATGCTAAATTAATGCGCAACACGCTCAAAGACACATCACCTCTTTTGGACTCGGATGGTGGCAAAATCACGTGGGAGTTTATAGGGAGATTGGTGGATCTTCAGCAGCATGAGGGGCTACGAGCCGCCAATAAATTAACATCTCGGCATATATCGTGCGAAAATAATAAGATGTCTGTGCACTTGGCAGCACAAGTGCTCTCCCAGAGCACTTGTGATGCTCTAAAATACTTAAGAGAAAATAGTTACCCACAGTTTGATGATGCCGGGGCAACTGCTGAATACTGCCGACAGATAAACAACGCTTTTGACATCCTTAATTGTAAATCAAAATTTAAAAATTTGACCTTAAGGAAAAAGCCGAAATCATTAAGGATTACATAAAGGGATTAAAAAATACTTTTGGCTTTCCTCTTTTAAAATCAGCGAGGAAAACGGGCCCCAAAGGTTTTATAATATCGCTCACTAATATTTTTGAACTTTATGAGTATTATAACCAGAGGGGTGTGGAGTATGTTTTATCATTTAAAATTTCCCAGGACCCTCTTGAAACTTTTTTCAGCGCTTTGAGGATGAGGGGAGGTTGGAATAAATTTCCAAATGCGGTCCGATTCAAAAGCGCTTATAAAAGACTTTTGGTGAAGAATCAAATTAACGAATTAGCACATGGAAATTGCGAAAGCGACGGATTGGAAATCCTGACCGTCTCGTCATCTTTAAAGAGTAGAAAACTAGTTTCAAACGATTCTTTGGAGTAATATCCCTACATTATCTGTCGACAGCCAGAAACAATCGATTTCATTGGAATTGAAAATTTGACTGATTTTTCGGTTGACCTGGAATTATCAGATTTTGTGGAAGATGTTGCTAGATATATCGTCGGGTACATAGCAGCAAGACTCAAATACCGCAAATTAGTAACTTGCGACGTGTGTTTAAAAGCCTTAATTGATGTTAAGTGTAACTCTGTACATGTGTCAAAATTAACAGTTTTAAAAGATAGAGGTCCATTTCTTCATCCTTCCAAAGAGGTGACAAAAATTTGCCTTGTGGCGGAAAGAACCATTCGGGGGATACAAAATGACTTGCTAAAATTCAATAATAAAATGTTCCATTTGATACAGAAGAAATGGATGTTCACATTCTGAGTCAAAATTTTTTGGACAATCACAGATTTCAATTAGTGAAACTGGTAATTGAATATTAAATTAAAATCAGATTTCACCATTTTGCAATTACCCAAAATTTAAATAAAAATGAAAAACAAAAACATAGAGATTTGGCAAAATTTTAAAAACACTATTGTCCTTTCGTCGCGTCTCTATTATTTCGTATCGTCTATTTATTTTATACACTTTTTGCTTCATATTTTCAATACATTAGAATTTAAAGATATTCCTACAGTTTCTGTCGCATGCTTCACTTCGCATATCTTGCCATTCTTCTCCTTCAGTCGGCTTAACTGTATCCATAATGCGTGGCAGTCTGTATGCCTTTTCTAATTATTAAGGTTTTTATTGTGTCGTGGTTTTGGTTTTCGATTGTAATTTTCTCTCTGCCTACACAATTTTGATTGTCATAAACTTTCCAATTGTCTTGCTGTATTATTTTTTTATGTGTCCCCTTACTAACTTATTTGCCAACTCTTACGTACTCCTTTCCTGACGTCTTACTATTTTAGACATCTTTCTTTTATTTTTACTAGTTTTCTCTAGATTTTTCACGCTTTTAACACTCTTGTTGTTACGCCTTTTTAAAATTAATTAGTGCATTATCTGTTTTCAAACGTTCGACGGGTATCTAACAACCTCGTAAAAAGCAGTTTTGGTTTAACGTTTTACAATACCCATATTTTTTTTTATTCGGAAGTCCTTCTGACTTAATGGGTATATATGCGAGAAAAATCTTGGTTTGTACAAGTCGTTTTTCCATTTTCACTTTCAAGTCAAAAAGCTTTTTTTTTATTTGTCAAACACGCTGTGTTATTACAATCTAGTCAGTAAGACTAATTAGCAATTTTGTTTTAACTTTAACTTACTAGAAAAGTCAGATTTAAACTTAGGGTTCACTCAACAGTTCTCCCCGCTTTGTTTAGTCTGTAACTCACAATTGTGTTGTGTTTATAGCATTATTTTGTTTTATGTAATTCAGTTAGTTTACTAGCTCAAACGGCTTCACTCTTTTTAGTCTTCGAACTAGCATAGTATTGTCTAGAAGCTGAATTGCTTTCACATTCACATGCCGATGGAGTCTATCTTCATGGCTTTTTGCGTACTTTTTTATAGTCTCTGCTACAGTTTCGATTTTTAGATCTCGATGAAGGTCACTATTTGGAACGTCCCAAGGTGCATTCACAATGCTATTTAATACTTTATTTTCAAATCTCTGTAAAACTAGAATGTTACTCTCTTTAGCACAACCCCATAGTTGAATACCATATGTCCATACTGGTTTCAGAATTTGTCTATAAAGCAGTAACTTATTATGAATTGTTAAATTGGACTTCCTTCTAATTAGCCAGTTCATTTTTCTATACCTTATCTCAAGTTCCTCTTTTTTTTCTTAACATGTGCTTTCCAGCGCAATTTGGCATCAAGTGTTATACCGAGATATTTTGCCTGATTTGAATATGGTACGGGAATGTTGTTAATTGTTATTTTTATGTGATTTATATTTTTGTTTGTAAAATCAACATGAATTGATTTGGTTTTATTTAATTTTATTCGCCACTTTGTGGTCCAACTGTGAACTTCGGTGACTGCATCCTGAAGTTTTTCTATGCATTTTTCAATAGATTTTTCTACCGTCAATAAACCAGTATCATCAACAAATGTTGCTAAGTGACAATTTTCTGGCTTTGGGATATCGCAAGTGAATAATAAGTATAGATAAGGGCTTAGTACGCTACCCTGGGGCACGCCTGCTTGAATTTCTCTTAAATTTGAGTATGAGTCTTCCTGTTTTACTCTAAAAAGTCTATCAGATATGTATGATTCCAAAATATCCGAATATTGTTTTGGCAGAAACCGTTTTAGTTTAAAATTAAGGCCTGCATGCCACACTTTGTCAAATGCTGGTGCTACATCTAGAACAACTGCAGAACAAACTTTTCCCTCTTCTAGTGCTTTTTCTATTATATTAGTAATTCTGTGTACTTGATCTATCGTGGAATGCTTGTCTCGAAAACCAAATTGATGAGATGGAATAATTCTTTGTCCTTCTATGATGGGTTTTATTCTTTTAAGCAATAATTTTTCATAGAGCTTGGATATAATTGGCAGCAAAGATATTGGCCTGTAAGATGACACGTCATGGAAAGGTTTTCCCGGTTTTGGAATCATGATACCTTCTGCAACTTTCCACAGTTTGCTTTCCAAAGCGAAAAGTCGGTATTTTTATCATCTGTAAGTTCATTAAGAAAATGGTTAATAGATTCATTTTTTATTACTAGAATTTCTCGCCTAATGCGCTGCGTCATGTTGTTGAGATTTGTTTTGTCCCGAGGATCAGGGCTTTGCTGCCACTTTCTTCTTAGTTTCCTTTTTTCCAATATAAGGTCTCTAATTTCCTTTGGATAGTTTTTTCCCTTAAAAATTCTCTTTGGTTTTGGACTGTTTTCCCAAGCTGCTTGTTGAATATTTGTAACAAAATATTCAACTTCTTTATCGATTTGTTCTGGCGTTTGCAATGGTACTGATAGGTGTATTTTTTCTGAAAGCCTTTGTTTAAAACTAATCCAGTCAATCAGTTTATTAACGAGTGAGATATTTGCTTATTTCTTTATTATGTTTTTACTAAGAGTTAAAATAATAGGTGAATGATCTGAGTGTAAATCAAAACTTTCTTCTATATCTACACAACTTATATATTTTTTACTATAAAAAAATCAATTAGATCTGGAATTTTTTCTGGATCTGTTGGATAGTATGTGGGCTTACCAGTTGATATCGGCTCACATTGATATTCACTAATAGCTTGCAAAAGTTATTTTCCTTTAGAATTCGTCAGTCTAGATCCCCAGTAGGTATTTTTTGCATTAAAGTCACCTCCAATTATAAAACGGTTTTCTAATTTACTGAGAAAATTAAGATATTGATTTTTCTTTAGTAAGTGCCTTGGTGGTACATAGACAGTACTTATGACGAGTGTATATGTTTTGGTTTCTACACTTACTAATGTAGCTTGAATCTCTATGGTTTTATATCCGATCTCCTCATAGTGTGATATATTTTCTTTAATTATTACAGCACTTCCCCTTCTGTGCAGTATTGCTAGGGTGGTTCATATGTGAGACTGGTTAGTGAAATGCGTTGCTGACACAAGACAGACGTCAACTTTTTCTATGTCTTGCTGATGTTGCAAGAGACCATTGGCATTCCAAGCTAGAATTCTAAGATTACTGACCATTTTGAGGCATATTGGTAGCTCCGTTATTGCTACTTTCTAGTTTAGTTAATCGCTCATCAAGTTTGTTCAATTTCTCCAAAATTAATTGTAGTGTTTGTTTCATAGTATTTTGACTACTGATATTAATATCAGGTATAGTAGCTGTTGCTGCTACTTGGCTGTATGTCCTTGTCACAGAGTTTTGTGTGACTGTGTTTCTTGTCTGTTGGTTTTGTCTATTTGTACTCACGTTTAGTATGAGATTCGGTTTTTTAGGTTTATTTTTTAATTTTTGTATTTCTTTAGCAACAAGGCATCCTCTGTAGTAGCCTCCACAGTGGATGCATTTTGGCTCAGATTTTTTTGGTTTGGGGCATTCTACAGTAAGATGTTTCCCCGTGCATTTTACGCAACGTGGTTCTTTAGCGCAATATTTTTGCGTGTGTCCATAAGATTGACATTTTTTGCATTGAGAGACTAATTTTGATGTTTTTAGTGCTTTTATTTCCACTTTAATCCCAAGGATACTGGAAATTTCAAAAATTTTGTTGATATCTTCATCATGGCTAAATTTGAGCATAAACATGTTAAGAGGTTGTCTTGTTCTCCATTTCAGTTTGTTGCTGGCTTCCAGTGCCTTAAAACCTTTTTTTTGTAGATCAGCTACAATTTTTTGTGGGTCACATGAGAAGTGTAGCCTATTCGCTATTACTCTAATTGGCCTTATTTGTTTGTTTTCGTATGAGTGCCATTGATGCCTTATTTCATTAAGCATTTTAGTAACCATCCGATAGCTGTCTGCGTCTTGTACATTTATTTTAATATTTTCGTTATTTCAAACTTTTATTTTAACTCCTTGTGTGATATTTAACTTTTCATAAATATCATTAAAATTATTTAAGCCATAGTTTAACATTATTTTTTGTCTACTTATACTATATACATTAACATGATATCTATCAGTTTCTGAGCTATAAAAAGTTGGGTTATAATTTTTTTAATTCATAAATCTTCTTGAAATCAAGGTAAAAGGCAAATAATTTTCATTAACAGATACCATTGATTTTCCATAAACTCATACTTATTGAAATTGGTTTTCTAGTGGCGTTCAGTAATATCTAACAATTAGAAAAGCTAATCATTTACTATTAAAAATATATTCATGGGTGTGATAACTACCAGTAAAACGTTTATAAAAAAAACCAAAAGAAATACTTTAAAATTATATGTAATTTTTATGTCAACTTTTTATACCCTATTTTTTGATCAGTGGTCTTCGCTGATGGTGTAGGTGATGTTCTAAAAAAACATCTAGTCACTATTTGTTCAGTTTTTGTATTTGCACAACTTTTAAATTCTACATCTATCCCTAATTTTACAAAAAAAAAGGTAGGGAACCGACATACTATATTGTACTAATACTACCTCCAATAGCAGTAAAAGAAAGCATCAAATATACCTACAATCGTATGGATGCTTGACTTTTTATCGTTTTTTTTTTAATTTTAAGTACAGAATTTGCAACAGAACAACTTGGTGGTTTTTAATTAGTGATCTAGCCCTTAATTTATCATCTAACCTAACCTGACAGATTGTGTCAGATACACGTCCAGCCTTGCCTAACAGGGTAATACATTATTTGTGTCATTAGCCACTCCATTTCATTTACCTAAAATCCTTTTCAGTATATGGTATTTCCTTCCCTTAGAAATTTTCAGTGTTCGAAGGTCATTCCATATATTCTGTTTTTTGTAACATCAAACATTACTGAACCATTGAATCTAAAAATAAAAACATTACCATACTTTACAAAATTTTAACCACCAAATCCCTGACTCTGAGTACTGCCTTGGCTAATGATAAACTGAATAGTTTTTTGAACTAGATACTTTTAATTGGTTTTCCCTTCTTGGGTAAAAATACTAGTAGTTTAATGAGAAAATTAAAACGTATTTTTGTTTGCGTTTATGTCGCAAAATTAAATATCTGTAAGCACACTTATAAACTTCAAGCCAAAAGGGGTAAGACTTTCGTGGCAATATTGATGTAATTTAAATTATGCACCAACCTTTAAGGTATGGTCAAAAGTAGACAAAAAGTGCCTTGGTGGTACATAGACAGCACTTATGACGAGTGTATATGTTTTGGTTTCTACACTTACTAATGTAGCTTGAATCTCTATGGTTTTATATCCGATCTCCTCATAGTGTGATATATTTTCTTTAATTATTACAGCACTTCCCCTTCTGTGCAGTATTGCTAGGGTGGTTCATATGTGAGACTGGTTAGTGAAATGCGTTTCTGACACAAGACAGACGTCAACTTTTTCTATGTCTAGAATAACTTGCAAGTCTTGCTGATGTTGCAAGAGACCATTGGCATTCCAAGCTAGAATTCTAAGATTACTGACCATTTTGAGGCATATTGGTAGCTCCGTTATTGCTACTTTCTAGTTTAGTTAATCGCTCATCAAGTTTGTTCAATTTCTCCAAAATTAATTGTAGTGTTTGTTTCATAGTATTTTGACTACTGATATTAATATCAGGTATAGTAGCTGTTGCTGCTACTTGGCTGTATGTCCTTGTCACAGAGTTTTGTGTGACTGTGTTTCTTGTCTGTTGGTTTTGTCTATTTGTACTCACGTTTAGTATGAGATTCGGTTTTTTAGGTTTATTTTTTAATTTTTGTATTTCTTTAGCAACAAGGCATCCTCTGTAGTAGCCTCCACAGTGGATGCATTTTGGCTCAGATTTTTTTGGTTTGGGGCATTCTACAGTAAGATGTTTCCCCGTGCATTTTACGCAACGTGGTTCTTTAGCGCAATATTTTTGCGTGTGTCCATAAGATTGACATTTTTTGCATTGAGAGACTAATTTTGATGTTTTTAGTGCTTTTATTTCCACTTTAATCCCAAGGATACCGGAAATTTCAAAAATTTTGTTGATATCTTCATCATGGCTAAATTTGAGCATAAACATGTTAAGAGGTTGTCTTGTTCTCCATTTCAGTTTGTTGCTGGCTTCCAGTGCCTTAAAACCTTTTTTTTGTAGATCAGCTACAATTTTTTGTGGGTCACATGAGAAGTGTAGCCTATTCGCTATTACTCTAATTGGCCTTATTTGTTTGTTTTCGTATGAGTGCCATTGATGCCTTATTTCATTAAGCATTTTAGTAACCAGCCGATAGCTGTCTGCGTCTTGTACATTTATTTTAATATTTTCGTTATTTCAAACTTTTATTTTAACTCCTTGTGTGATATTTAACTTTTCATAAATATCATTAAAATTATTTAAGCCATTTACCATAATCGGTGGAGATAATGGAGCTTTTTTAACCTTAGTAGGGGGTTTTTCATTTTGTGTTTTATTGGAGGGCTCTCCAGTGCCCGAGCTTTTTTGTGGTGGTGAGAGTAAAGTATCCATTCGACGTTTTTTCCAACCTTTTCTTTTTTGTCTGAGCACCTCAGTTTCTGTTGCCAGATCGTCCTCATCAGTAATGTAGTCCATGTCAGACTCTTCTTTTTTTAGTGACTTTTGTCTCTAAATGTGCAAATTGTTTTTGCATACTTTCCAGTTGACTTCGGAGATAATCCACTTGTACACTAAGTGAATTTTTTCCATTTGCTATATAAAACTTCTTCATTTTGTGTTCTAGCATGGCTATCCTGAAATAATTCGGCATTATCCATTTTTTATTGATTTTGTTTGGGCTTTTCGCTAATTTTTAAAACAACCTTCACAGGTGATGGTACACTTTTTTATAATAAACATTGTTTATAGATATTTAACACAGATTTTTCGCGCGCGCGCGGTTTATTATAAACAAAACAAACCCCGTCTTTGACCTCGTTAGCACTATTATGCAGGTACGATGCAATACAACCGTACCGAACTGCGATCGAACAAATACTAAGTCAAAAAGCTTAATTATTTTTCCATGTCTTTCATTTAGCACAAATTCCACTAATTTCCCTATAATGCCGGCAGTCTCTTAGTTATGGTAGCCCAACTAACAAAACTATAATTTAAAAAAAAGCATTATTAATGAAAAATTTATTAAAAACTTATATTTGCCTGTAGCGAACCTAATATATTCAAACATAATGTAAGTTTTCTATAAGCCTTTTGTTAACAAATGCTTTTCTTTAAAAACACAGTTTTGTTTGTTCAACTTCGCTAAGATAAAGGCCTGTATTCTTCGTGTCAGTGACTTTTTCCTTCACCAGCTTTATAAATTTTCGCCTCATATTAAGTTTTATTTGAAAAAATAGTCTTTGTATGATAAAGTTGACTGTTAAATCAAACAAGGTAAAATATTTTTACTAATTTTATTTAAAACATTACAACCGCCTTGTTTCGTTAACATTAGCTTTCATGATTAGAGTTTTGCACTTGATAAAGTTACACTATCTCAGCTGGCACATTGTAAAGCGGAACCGTTGTAAAGTGTAGCCTCAAATTCATGTCTCATGAATAAATATTTATATTTTATATCATGACACTTATTTTTTTCTCTCTTTCGTCACTTAATGTAATATGGATTTGAGGCTACACTTTTAAAAAAATATTTTTTCTTCCTCTAAGGAATTACCTCTTTATATTTACAGAAATAATCTGTATAGCATAATAAGTAGTAGTATTTGGTGGTTTTGGCGGTTAAGATTTTTGTCACCATCTAACATGACAAAATCTGTAACGTTTCTTGTTTAACTATTAGCATCGTGTGCAATAAGTTTTGGGACCCCTAGATACCTTGAAGGTGACGATTTTAGAAAACTTACAAAACTGGGTAAATTTTTCTACATAGGGGCAACTATCACCTTGTAAAATAATTTAGAGGTTATTTTGAGGTCAACATTTGTTTTTAAATGGAATCTTTTTTTGTGATTAAAAGATGATCTGCTAGTTCCAAAAATGTATGCGTGTTAACAGCGTATTATATAAAACATTTTTTTTTTTGAAAGATAAAAGAGAGACAACGTCATGTGGGTCCTGGAACTTTACAAACATAATGTATGTAATAATAATAATGACTCTATAGTGTAGCATTTGGTAGTCGTAATAAAGCTCTAACATTTATTGTGTAGTTAAAATTTTTGCCGGCATCTAACACTGCATTTTGTCTCGCTAATATGTGTATCCTTATAAAACTGAAACAGAAACTTGTATCTAGTAAATATATTTACGTGTGTACATTTTTTTGTTCTTGAAATCAAATATTTTTGTGATTTGATAAGTAAAAGATAATTTTTTTAAATAATTCAATTTTTTTTCAAGATAGACAACAGCCAGACAAAATGTTAAATATTTTGCATGCATATTATATTTGTAGATATACTACCCTAACATAATACTTTGGAGTACTAATTAAACAAAGATGTGATGTATTTATTAATACAGATTTGTTATTTACAGGACAGTGTTGCGTCGAAAAACAGTGTTTTGAAATTTCTTCTTTATTAATTACTAGTGCATAGTTGTAGAATAAAGTTTGTAGGAAATTAGACATCAATAAAAAGAATTATACTCATCCAAAGTTTGTTAATTATTTTAAATGATATAAACATTGCCTATGAATCGCGTAATTTGGTTCGAAAACGTTACCGTAAAAACTATTGCTTCGAAAACCATTAGTTTAAAATATATTAGTTCGAGATGTATTTAGTTTAAAACCATGGGTTCACACTAGTGTTTTTGGGAGCAATGCTTTCAAAGCAAGATTTTCGAACAAAATTCCGCGACTTATCTTATCTATATATGAATTCTCTATGCATATATCCAATAGCTTGAAAATAATGACGATTATCAGGCCTACAACATTTTGTTTTTCTATCACAATTTTTGTTAGGTACTTGATAGTTTGGCTTATTTTGGGCTATAATGAAAATTTAAGACCTTTCATACCCTTACAAAAAAACAGACACTGGGGTGTTAATCTTTTTGAATGAAATATTTTTATTTATAGATTTAATTCTATTTACATCTTGGTTATGTTCATGCTGAACAAGACTCAATAAGGCTAAAGACTATTCTTTATTATATTACTTTTAATTTATCATTTTTATAATTAAAAAATTCGCAACATACCGTCAGAAATTAATCAAGAATGTCTGTACCGCCAATAAATTGAATTATATTGATGTTTTTGTGGCCATTATACAGGATAATATTTAAATATGAAGCCAAACTCCAAGGTGTTTCTTAAATTTTTTTTGACATCCTGTATCTTAAAAACTATTCCTAAAATCACTCAAAGAAGCAGTTCAGTTTGGCGGACCATACTTAAATAACGCCCTGTATAAGCGTTGAAGGGAACCTTAATATCTCCTAGGTTGGTATATTTGTAATTTTTAACATAAAAATATCTACATTAGTTTTAAATTAACCAACAATTTTTTGATAAACTTTAATTTGTAGGATATTTTTCTTAGAATGACAATCTCCACTTTTTCAGCTGTATCAGCTCTAGTGTTTGGCAAGCTTGGAAAAAATTGAATTAGTTTAACATTATTTTTTGTCTACTTATACTATATACATTAACATGATATCTATCAGTTTCTGAGCTATAAAAAGTTGGGTTATAATTTTTTTAATTCATAAATCTTCTTGAAATCAAGGTAAAAGGCAAATAATTTTCATTAACAGATACCATTGATTTTCCATAAACTCATACTTATTGAAATTGGTTTTCTAGTGGCGTTCAGTAATATCTAACATTAGAAAAGCTAATCATTTACAATTAAAAATATATTCATGGGTGTGATAACTACCAGTAAAACGTTTATAAAAAAAACCAAAAGAAATACTTTAAAATTATATGTAATTTTTATGTCAACTTTTTATACCTTATTTTTTGATCAGTGGTCTTCGCTGATGGTGTAGGTGATGTTCTAAAAAAACATCTAGTCACTATTTGTTCAGTTTTTGTATTTGCTCAACTTTTAAATTCTACATCTATCCCTAATTTTACAAAAAAAAGGTAGGGAACCGACATACTATATTGTATTAATACTACCTCCAATAGCAGTAAAAGAAAGCATCAAATATACCTACAATCGTATGGATGCTTGACTTTTTATCGTTTTTTTTTTTAATTTTAAGTACAGAATTTGCAACAGAACAACTTGGGGGTTTTTAATTAGTGATCTAGCCCTTAATTTATCATCTAACCTAACCTGACAATTTGTGTCAGATACACGTCCAGCCTTGCCTAACAGGGTAATACATTATTTGTGTCATTAGCCACTCCATTTCATGTACCTAAAATCCTTTTCAGTATATGGTATTTCCTTCCCTTAGAAATTTTCAGTGTTCGAAGGTCATTCCATATATTCTGTTTTTTGTAACATCAAACATTACGGAACCATTGAATCTAAAAATAAAAAAATTACCATACTTTACAAAATTTTAACCACCAAATCCCTGACTCTGAGTACTGCCTTGGCTAATGATAAACTGAATAGTTTTTTGAACTAGATACTTTTAATTGGTTTTCCCTTCTTGGGTAAAAATACTAGTAGTTTAATGAAAAAATTAAAACGTATTTTTGTTTGCGTTTATGTCGCAAAATTAAATATCTGTAAGCACACTTATAAACTTCAAGCCAAAAGGGGTAAGACTTTCGTGGCAATATTGATGTAATTTAAATTATGCACCAACCTTTAAGGTATGGTCAAAAGTAGACAAAAAGTTTAAATGACATTGTCAAAAGTTATTTCTTTCTTTCTGTTTCCAACTTATTTATCCAGTTTTAAGGGTGAGGAAAACTGTGAATTTTAAAAATGATAAATTTGACGGTCAAATAATTTTGTGATTCATTATGATCAAAAAAGGTTTTATTGCTTTTTACAAAAAATTATTGGTTAAGGAGATGCATTCTGATCAAATAACCTTTGCAATAGGTATAAATTTGTCAATTTTTAGCTCACACTACTACTATAAGTTAGGTGATCCTAATTTTTTCGATAAAAAAAAAGTTGCTCCGATTTCAAAAATTTTTATATATCTTTGCGTTTCAGATGATTTTGAAACTTTTTTGTTTTGCTGTCTGTCTGTCTGTCTGTCTGTGTGTCTGTCTGTATGTCTGTCTGTCTGTATGTCTGTCTGTAAGGACCAACCCGCATAACTCAAAAACCGCTTGTCCGATTTTAATGAAATTTGGTACCTAAGGCCGTGATGGTCCCAAGCCAAATAAAAGGGTGGGGGTAGATTCCAAAAATTAGAGTTTATGTGAAAATATGGCGTGTATGATATCAAACGAAAGGTAATTAAGTCTGGAGTTAAAAAAAATGAATTTTAGTTTATTTTAAAAAAAAGGGTGGGGGTAGATGTCAAAAATGAGAGTTTAAGTGAAAATATGGCGTGTGTGATATCAAACGAAAGGTAATTGAGTCTGGAGTTAAACAAAATACATTTTAGTTGTTTTCTAAAAAGTGGGGGGTAGATTAAAAAAATTTGAGTTTAAGTCAAAACATGGCTTGTGTGGTATCAAACGAAAGGTGATTGAGTCTGGAGTTGAATAAAATATATTTCAGTTTTTGATTATATTAGCTCACACTATAACTATAGTACCTAGTGTAAGCTTAGGTGCCCATAGATTGGCAGAGTATTTTTAGGAATTAGCCTGATTATAAACTATTAAATTTACAAAAAAATTGGAAATAGGTTTTTGCACATATCTAGAGGATCCTTAATAAAAATAGAGCATAGTAATATTAACACCACATTTTTTAAAATTAAAAAAAAACATAATTTTGGTAATAATTTTAAGTATTTCTATGTTTTTTAAATAGTTATAATACTTAATTATGACCTTTATTGTGATGCCTAATTTTACAAAATTTCGATTATGTTATAATTTTTAGGGAAGTTATTACAAGAAATCAAAAACAAATGTTAAGTTTAACAACTTATACCTTAAAAAGAGATGATGGAAAATGTAATAGGAAAATACTTCTTTTGACCTTTTCTACCATCTATCTAAACCAGGAGTGGCCAACCCGCGTGCCACAGGGAGACCTTTCAGAGTTGCATGCCAGGTGTTTCACAAATAAAAAAATTACAATGTGATTAAACCAAACCCAAAACTCACACTAAACAGACTAAACTAAACTTATTTTTTATGTTGCAGAAAAATGTGATGTTTTGGATTTTTTGCTGAACCTAGTAGTTCCTGTTTTTGATAATGAAGTAGTGAATAAAATTTTTAACATAAAATTAGAAAACACAAAATATTGTGCCAACTAAGGGCGTCGATAAGGGGGTGCAATGGGGGTAGTTATCCCCCAAGAGTATGTAATAGATTGGAAACTAAAATTGTATTATATTACAGCTTGTGTTTTTTTTCATTTCCTGATTTACCCCATTCCAAGAAAGAAAATCACCCCCACCCCCAATACATCTGGAGGAAAAATTTTGAAATTACTACAGTAATATTTGTGCTGATAAAACTGAAGGGAGGATTGGTTGCCAATTTTTGTACACCATATAAGACATTGCAATACCCAAGCAGTAATGGCAGCAAAGTGCAATTAGCATAGGGTGTACACCAAATTACACTCACCAATCCACCCCTCGGATATAGCTCAATACACAGAAAAAAATATGTTATGGCTACTTATACTTACTATAAGCTCTGTTTCTGTTACATTGTGAAATTTTTTAGATATTCTGTGTGTCTTGAAACAGAGGCATAATTTTCCTGAATGTCTATTTGTTTTATTTTTAGTACCTACCAATGTAGATATAATGTCTTAAGATCTCTGCCTATCAAGCTGCATTTTTTTTTCAGAATGGGCTCATTAGGTTGATTTCTTCTCCCTACAAAAGCAAGCAATTTTACTGTAGAATAGTTTTACTTAACCCTCCCTTCTTTTCAAATTAAATTATTACTTAAATTATTGTCAGAGAAACTAGACAAATAGGTATGTAAATTTATTTAACAAGAAAAAGGCTTTTATAAATGAATTGATATAACATTTTCCATGATACTCGTTTGTTTGTATGTTTTTGGAATTATATGTTAAGCAGTTTTTTGAACATTTTAAACTAAGTTCTTAAACTTGTCCTAGACTTAATTTTTTGCTATATTCTAGTCTATATATCCCCCCCCTCCCTCGTATCACATTTTCCAGAAAAAAACACAATCAAAAAACATTGAGTGTAACACAAGGCCAAACACCATCTCCCCCCCCTAGAGTGTTACCTAATTTAAGGACAGGCCCTAAGGACTACTAAGGATTAGTTAAAATTAGGTCTTGGCATTTTTCTTTTTTGGTCATCAGTTCATGCCAATCCGGATGGACAGGAACAACAAAAATATGAATTATGTTAGGACCTGTACAAAATTTTTGCTATTGATCGGCCCCTTGCCTTCTACTGTTACTTTGACAAAAAAGAGAGAGACAAATAAGTTAAGAATAAAATTAAACAACACATTTTGACTAGGACGAGTATGAACAATACTCAAAAGAAGTACCTTAAAATGTAAAAGTATATTGCACACTTTCACTGAACTTGTAAATTAAATGTGAACCCAGATGGCTTTATAGTCCTTGCCATATGCAGTTACACTTTTGTTACTTTGACATGAAATAAACATATTTCCTCTTTGACATGAAATAAACATATTTCCTAATCCGAAATATATTAAAAAGTAAGTCATGTTGGTACAAAATTAAAGAGTAAAACTGTCATTGTCTGGATAAAAAGATGCTGACTGTAAGTTGATAAAAAAATGCACACATAAAACAACTCAGAGACATGCCATTTTTTTTTTAATTGTTACTGTCAGTATGGATGATAAACAAAAAGGTTGGAAATGTCACAAAAGTGTAACTGCCTATTATAGCAAGGACTATAGCTTTTCAACCACAAAAAGAATTGGCATTTATCATTGTCAATTATTGTTTTTTTTAGAGACTTTCTGTTTTTGTTTATATCATTTCCACAAATTTAAAACTGGGGTTAAGGCTACTCTCTAGCCACACAGCGATACATACACAACTTGGCTGCCTTGAAGTAGTTAGGCTGCATAGGTAAGATGACCAACTGTTAAGGTCAGTTCAGCCTCATAAATTACATTAGATTAAATTAAATTAATTTACATTAGCTTACCCTGAGCCAAATCAGACTAACTTAAGAGGTTCTTTTGTGAAAGTGTTGTTTTTTTACATAGGAAGGTTCCTAAAGGCATAAAATAAGGTGTTTACAGAAAATACAAGTGAAAAAAATCCAAAAAACTGTAAAAATTGAGAAAAATTTTCTCTTAATTTAGTCTAATTTGGCTTAGGGTACGTTAATTTAATTTAATCTAATGTAATTTACGAGGCTGAACCGACTTTTACTGTTTTATACCTGTTACTGTAAAAGAGTTACAGAGATGAATTAAACAAAAAATGAGAACTAGAACAAATATTGGCATAGCCATAAATCAACCTTAAAAAAGCATCTTCAAAAGATAGAGAATGTCTAGAAACTGTTGGCAATCTAGCTATGACTTTTAAAAAAACTGATTCTTACCTAATTCTGATTCCAAATATTCCCGGCCATAAATAATTTTTGCAATTAGGTGCAGGCTAAAAACATCATCAAAAACACCATAAACAACACCACAAACGCTCGAAATTAATCTCGGAACGGGAACACATGGTATACCAGAACCGGAATGGGACAACTGGGCGCCGCCAACTGGGCGCCGCCAACTCGGCGCCGCGAACTGGGCGCCGGGCCAACTCGGCGCCGGGCCAACTCGGCGCCGCCAACTGGGCGCCGGCCAACTCGGCGCCGGACTAAAATTTTTTTTTTTGATAAAATGTGTAGATGAAAAATAAAATATATTATTTATATAAAAACATCTTTAAAAAATCCTTTACGCAATATTTTTTACAAGCTTTTATTTAGCTTCAGATGTTCTGTCTAACTAACTATCTATCAAATCTTGTGAAGCGTTTTTGACACACGTAGTGGTCCCATGACAATACAACATTAAAAAAAATATATCCTCCCACCCCTACCCCCACCCCCTTCCATAGAAAAATGTTTTTGACACACTTCCCATTATCCGATTTGGATGAAATTTGGTATTCACATAGTGGTCAGATGACAATACAACAATAAAAAAAAATATCCTCCCACCTCTACCACCACCCCTTCCATAGAAAATGCGTTTTTGACACCCTTCCCATTATCCGATTTGGATGAAATTTGGTATTCACATAGTGATCCGATGACAATACAACAATAAAAAAAATCCTACCACTCCTACCCCCACCCTCATCTATAGAAAAATGCGTTTTTGACACACTTCCCATAATCCGATTTGGATGAAATTTGGTATACATATAGTGATCCGATGACAATACAATATTATTAAAAAAATATCCTCCCACCTCTACCCCAACCCCCTTTCATAAAAAAATGAGTTTTTGACACACTTCCCATTTTCCGATTTGGATGAAATTTGGTATACATATAGTGATCCGATGACAATACAATATTAAGAAAAAAATGTCCTCCCACCCCTATCCCCACCCCCTTTCATAGAAAAATTAGTTTTTGATACGCTTCCCATTATCCGATTTGGATCAAATTTGGTATACATATAGTGATCCAATGACAATACATTATAAGAAAAAAATATCCTCCCCCCTCTACCCCCACCCCCTTTCATTGAAAAATGAGTTTTAGACACACTTCCCATTATCCGATTTGGATGAAATTTGGTACACACGTAGTGGTCCCATGACAATACAACATTAAGAAAAAAATATCCTCCGACCCCAGCCCCACCCCCTTCCATAGAAAAATGTTTTTGACACACTTCCCATTATCCGATTTGGATGAAATTTGGTATTCACATAGTGGTCAGATGACAATACAACATTAAAAAAAAATATCCTCCCACCTCTACCACCACCCCTTCCATAGAAAATGTGTTTTTGACACCCTTCCCATTATCCGATTTGGATGAAATTTGGTATTCACATAGTGGTCCGATGACAATACAACAATAAAAAAAAATCCTACCCCTCCTACCCCCACCCTCATCTATAGAAAAATGTGTTTTTGACACACTTCCCATAATCCGATTTGGATGAAATTTGGTATACATATAGTGATCCGATGACAATACAATATTAATAAAAAAATATCCTCCCACCTCTACCCCCACCCCCTTTCATAGAAAAATGTTTTTGACACACTTTCCATTATCCGATTTGGATGAAATTTGGTATTCACATAGTGGTCCGATGACAATACAACATTAAAAAAATATATATAATTTTGACGATGTTATTACGATAAGATATCCGTATCAATTAACACAACTATTTGCAAGAATCAATCTAGCAGAAAAATGCAGAAGTAAATAAATAGAGTTTATTCTAGATTATAATGAAATCGCTGATCGTGAGTTATTTGGAAACTCATTTTTCTATTGTGGGAAGGAGAGGGTGGGGGTAGAGTTAGAAATATATTTTTTGTTTGGGCTGTATTGCCATCGGGCCTTTATGCATATACCAAATTTTATAAAAGTCATTTGAAGTGAAGTGTGTCAAAAACGCATTTTTCCATAGATGAGGGTGGGGGTAGGAGTGGTAGGATTTTTTTTCAATGTTGTATTGTCATCGGACCACTATATGTATACCAAATTTCATCCAAATCGGATAATGGGAAGTGTGTCAAAAACTCATTTTTCTATGAAAGGGGGTGGGGGTAGAGGTGGGAGGATATTTTTTCTTATTATTGTATTGTCATCGGATCACTATATGTATACCAAATTTCATCCAAATCGGATAATGGAAACGGTGTCAAAAACGCATTTTTCAATAAATGAGGGTGGGGGTAGGAGTGGTAGGATTTTTTTTTCAATGTTGTATTGTGATCGAACCACTATATGTATACCAAATTTCATCCAAATCGGATAATGGGAAGGGTGTCAAAAACGCATTTTCTATGGAAGGGGTGGGGTGGGGTGGGAGGATATATTTTTTTAATGTTGTATTGTCATCGGACCACTATGTGAATACCAAATTTCATCCAAACCGGATAATGGGAATTGTGTCAAAAACTCATTTTTCTATGAAAGGGGGTGGGGGTAGAGGCGGGAGAATATTTTTTTCTTAATATTGTATTGTCATCGGATCACTATATGTATACCAAATTTCATCCAAATCGAATAATGGGAAGGGTGTCAAAAACGCATTTTCTATGGAAGGGGGTGGGGGTAGGGGTAAGAGGATATTTTTGTATTGTATTGTATTGTCATCGGACCACTATGTGAATACCAAATTTCATCCAAACCGGATAATGGGAATTGTGTCAAAAACTCATTTTTCTATGAAAGGGGGTGGGGGTAGAGGCGGGAGGATATTTTTTTCTTAATATTGTATTGTCTTTGGATCACTATATGTATACCAAATTTCATCCAAATCGGATAATGGGAAGGGTGTCAAAAACGCATTTTCTATGGAAGGGGTGGGGGTAGGGTGGGAGGATATTTTTTTTAAATATTGTATTGTCATCGGATCACTATATGTATACCAAATTTCATCCAAATCGGATTACGGGATGTGTGTCAAAAACAAATTTTTCTATAGAAGAGGGTGGGGGTAGGGGTGGGAGGATATTCTTTTTATTGTTGTATTATCATCGGACCACTATGTGTATACCAAATTTTATCCAAATCGGATAACGGGAAGTGTGTCAAAAACACATTTTTCTATAGAAGGGGTGGGGGTAGGGTGGGAGGATATTTTTTTCTTAATGTTGTATTGTCATGGGACCACTACGTGTGTCAAAAACGCTTCACAAGATTTGATAGATAGTTAGTTAGACAGAACATCTGAAGCTAAATAAAAGCTTGTAAAAAATATTGCGTAAAGGATTTTTTAAAGATGTTTTTATATAAATAATATATTTTATTTTTCATCTACACATTTTATCAAAAAAAAAATTTAGTCCGGCGCCGAGTTGGCCGGCGCCCAGTTGGCGGCGCCGAGTTGGCCCGGCGCCCAGTTGGCCCGGCGCCCAGTTGGCGGCGCCGAGTTGGCGGCGCCCAGTTGGCGGCGCCGAGTTGGCGGCGCCCAGTTGTCCTAGACCGTCTGTAATGGGACAACTGGGCGCCGCCAACTCGGCGCCGCCAACTCGGCGCCGCCAACTGGGCGCCGGGCCAACTCGGCGCCGCCATCTGGGCGCCGGCCAACTCGGCGCCGGACTAAAAAATTTTTTTTTTGATAAAATGTGTAGATGAAATATAAAATATATTATTTATATAAAAACATCTTTAAAAAATCCTTTACGCAATTTTTTACAAGCTTTTATTTAGCTTCAGATGTTCTGTCTATCTAACTAACTATCTATCAAATCTTGTGAAGCGTTTTTGACACACTTCCCATTATCCGATTTGGATGAAATTTGGTACACACGTAGTGGTCCCATGACAATACAACATTTAGAAAAAAATATCCTCCCACCTCTACCCCCGCCCCCTTTCATAGAAAAATGAGCTTTTGACACACTTCCCATTATCCGATTTGGATGAAATTTGGTACACACGTAGTGGTCCCATGACAATACAACATTAAGAAAAAAAATATCCTCCCACCCCTACCCCCACCCCTTCTATAGAATAATGTGTTTTTGACACACTTTCCGTTATCCGATTTGGATAAAATATGGTATACACATAGTGGTCCGATGACAATACAATATTAAGAAAAAAATATCCTCCCACCTCTACCCCCACCTCCTTTCGTAGAAAAATGAGCTTTTGACACACTTCCCATTATCCGATTTGGATGAAATTTGGTACACACGTAGTGGTCCCATGACAATACAACATTAAGAAAAAAATATCCTTCCACCCCTACCCCCACCCCTTCTATAGAAAAATTTGTTTTTGACACACTTCCCGTTATCCGATTTGGATAAAATTTAGTATACACATAGTGGTCCGATGACAATACAATATTAAGAAAAAAATATCCTCCCACCCCTACCCCCACCCCTTCTATAGAAAAATGTGTTTTTGACACACTTCCCGTTATCCGATTTGGATAAAATTTGGTATACACATAGTGGTCCGATGATAATACAACAATAAGAAAAAAATATCCTCCCACTCCTACCCCCATCCCTTCTATAGAAAAATGTGTTTTTGACACACATTCCGTTATCCGATTTGGATGAAATTTGGTATACATATAGTGATCCGATGACAATACAATATTAAGAAAAAATATCTCTTATTCTACATTAAAAAACGAGTCAGCTAAAGAATTGCGTAAAATCGGATAATGGGAAGGGTGTCAAAAACGCATTTTCTATGGAAGGGGGTGGGGGTAGGGCTGGGAGGATATTTTTTTCTTTATATTGTGTTGCCATCGGATCACTATATGTATACCAAATTTCATCTAAATCGGATAACGGGATGTGTGTCAAAAACAAATTTTTCTATGGAAGGGGGTGGGGGTAGGGGTGGGAGGATATTTTTTTCTTAATGTTTTATTGTCATGGGACCACTACGTGTGTACCAAAGTTCATCCAAATCGGATAATGCGAAGTGTGTCAAAAACGCTTCACTAGATTTGATAGATAGTTAGTTAGTTAGTTAGACAGAACATCTGAAGCTAAATAAAAGCTTGTAAAAAATTGCGTAAAGGATTTTTTAAAGATGTTTTTATATAAATAATATATTTTAATTATCATCTACACATTTTATCAAAAAAAAATTTTAGTCCGGCGCCGAGTTGGCCGGCGCCCAGTTGGCGGCGCCGAGTTGGCCCGGCGCCGAGTTGGCCCGGCGCCCAGTTGGCGGCGCCGAGTTGGCGGCGCCCAGTTGGCGGCGCCGAGTTGGCGGCGCCCAGTTGTCCTAGACCGCTATCTGTAGATGCATTACCGTATTAAATACGTATTAATATTTAAATAATGCAAAAAGCACAAGATATATTAGAATCCCTTTTCAATTACACATTCACCAAAACAATCGACTGCAGCTGACACTGACTTACACCGTTTTTATTCGACATTGCCTAGTGACGTTTGGAGGTTTAAATATGGCTACCATTTTTAAACCAAAATATTTTATTATTTTTATTTATTTATAATCTTTGTGTGGAAATAATGTCTTTTTTATCGCAAGGTATTTATGAACAATTTATATAAATTTTGCTAAAGACTGTTTTTTCCTATATTATTGTTCAATTTTCTGAGAAAAAATTCTAAAAACTCAAACTGAAAATCAATTTCCGTCCTTTTTTTAATTTCTAACCAGCTATCTTTCACGTAAACTACGCCCACATCATCTGCAAATGCAAGCCCTTTGGCCAAGATATCACTGCTAAAAGGAGGTCGGCCAACGCGGGACAATTTCTGTTGGCAACACTGAAATTATTTAAAAATATTGTAGGTTGGAAACACTGATTTCTGAAAATCTCAAAAAACTTGACCTTTTTTTTTTGTTTATACTGGGACTTTCCATCCAATCAGGATCAATCGCCCAGTTTCACAAAGTTTTAGCAAAGTTAAAGTATTTTTAAACAAACACAAACAACCAAGTACCTCGCCAGGAATCGAACCCGGACCGCCGGTGTGGGAAACAAACATTGCTACGACACCACGACGGCGACCTAATGTTTCTAGGAATATCTAAAAATGTCTAAAGGAGGCAAAATAAGCTCGAACTTTTTATCTGACAACACTGATATATCTGATACCTTATTTTTTGCCAAATCTTTCTCCTGTGTCGGTACACACACGTGTTATTCTGCAGCGCGGTGCCGCAGCGTTACCGCAATTGCGGTCTGTGCCGCCCGTACCGCAACTGCGTTAACGCTGCGGCACCGCGCTGCAGAAAAACGCGTGTGTGTACCGGCGCTAATAGAGGTGGGTTTGTGAAGCATTCTTATTTATCTTTATCAATGAAACAGCGGTTTTCTGTACAGACAGAACGCTTTTGGCATTCCGCCTTCATCAGTGTCTTAAAATTCTTGTAGACACTAATATGGGGGAAAATTTAACATCCAGTCCTTCTCAGGACTTGAGAATGTCTTAACATTTAATCTGAGTGTCTCCCAGATAGAATGGTCGGTTTACAATACATTGATAAAATTGAGTGACATAAAATTGCTTACCGTAGTCATTGAATTATATACGAAAGAGATCATGAACCGTAGTCGACCGGAATTCCGTCACCTTAAGCCCCTTAGTATTCATGGACTGACTTTTGAGATGATATACATTTGATTAAACATTGTATTCTATTTTGAGAATTTAAATCAACCTCTATTTTTTTAGTAAATAAAAAAGTTAGAGAACCGAAATTCCTAATTCCGACATAGTGCTTACCTGAACTCCGACATAGTTTTGACCTGAATTCCGTCATATGATAAAATGGATGCTAAAAACAATCTATAACAAATACAACTAACTTTTATTGTACTAATTAACTTTGCTTATATAAATTCATCAAATATTTTTAGGAGTACAGTACGCACACGAAAAAATATAGAATTTTTAGTTGTTCATACCACTAGAGGTGAAAGCCTAATGGGTTCGTCAATAAAATATTTTTATTACCACTTCAAATAAGTTGTTTAAGAACCCAAAAAACCTAATTACCAAATTTTGTGGTAGTATATGTCTGTGTATTAGTATAACTGTTCTAGGATTATCTGTCGATCTATCTGTCTGACTGTAACATAACTAAAAATTCGCTTAACCTATAATTGGGGTATTCGAAATGATAATTATTTAGTTTTTAGTGGGGTGAAGCCTTGTAAGGTATTTATTTCTTACAGTAAACAGAATATTTGGAACAAAAATTCTGGACAGGTAGGCATTTTTCGTAAGATATGAAAAGGGGAAAGTCTCCTTCATAATCCAGCAAACGTGAAAAATCACAACCTGAAAGCCGTTATTGTCGTAACCTGAATTCCGACACCCAAATTCATCACAGATTTTAAATGAGTAGAGCATAAAAAACATATGACGGAATTGGAAATTTAAAAAATTTGATTTATTGTAGGTTTTATCATCTATCTTAGCTTTTTTGTTTTTAGATGTTTGTTGATATGGAAAAAACTGAACTTTAAAGAATTGTTGCCCACCAGAACTCCGTCACCCTTATTTTTTACAAAAATAAAATAATCGGAAAGCCATCATAGCCTCACAGTCTGAATTCCGACACCTTGAATTTAGAACACATTTTCAGAGAAAATAGCTCAAAAAGCCTGTGACGAAATTTGAGATTTAGAAAATATGATCAAATGTCATTCTGATTTAGATATATTTTTCGCTTTTTGATAAATGCAGGTATGAAAAAAAACTAATTTGAATAGACATTGTTTTAGTTGGGAATTCCGTCACTACCGTCGGATTTCCGGCTCAATGCTTTTTTGTAACCCAAACCCTGCCACCCCCTTTTTATTGAAAATAATCGAAAAAGGGAAGAAAATTTTGATTAAAAACTTATCTACGGACATTGGTTTGTATGTGTGGCTTACCTTATAATAAAATGCGACGTTCCGCTTCGACACTTGACGCACGACTAAACGAATATTTCGCGCGCAGCTTCCTTTTTAACTTAGCTGAAATTTGCGCACAGTGTTGCAAGATATGTAGGTAAACTGACAAAATTATTTTTTTGGAATTCCATTGTAGGGTTAGCTTAATAATTCAAAACATTTCTAAAGAGTCACGGAATTAAGGTGGGTGACGGAATTCGGGTTGAGTACGGTACTATGGATAATATTGAAGTCCTAATTACAATTAAAATCATCGGGTTTTTAAGACCCCCTATTTCTTTTTTTTCTAACCAGCCGTACATAGATATATTATTTTTATAGACATCTTAGAAACTAAAGCTTTTAGTAGACATATATATTTGAGAAAAAATCATCAATCAATAACGACTAATCAGTAAAACTTTATGTAGTTTATAATTTCAAACCCTTAAAACACTACCCTTAGGTTAAATTCTATTTTGTCTAAACCCCTTTGTATCATCAAAGTTTAAAGTCCGGAGCCTTAACTTCTTCTTTCGTGCGCTTTTTAATAAAAATTAAACACTTGTTTTCATCCATTACTAATCCCACCAACACTGCCTGACTTATTAACAGATCCAAAATTTTCTGTCAAAAAGTAAGGTTAGAGTACATATATTTTGACCTTAGGGGGCACAATAAAACTCTTAAAAACATAATTAATTACATAAATACATTAGCGGGCGCGCTGCGGAACAAAGTACCGCAAAATGATACGTTGATGAGATTCAATACGTATTGTATCTGTATTGTCAATACAGCCTTTATACAGAACGTATTGAAACTGACATTATTCCAAAAAGTATCATTTTGCGGTACTTCGTTCCGCAGCGCGCCGGCTAATGTATTTATGTAATAAATTATGTTTTTAAGAGTTTTATGCCAATAATGCAAATAAATTCTTATAAATTATAAATTCTTATCGTATTTCCCCTGTTGCATATTTAATTTTTTTTTAAATGATGTTTTAGTAGTAGAGAGATCCCAAAAACTTTTTCTGGTAAACTGTAATATTTGTTTCTTGTTTTCTGCTTTTGAGAATTAAAAAGGTTGAGTACGGTACTATGGATAATATTGAAGTCCTAATTACAATTAAAATCATCGGGTTTTTAAGACCTCGTATTTCTTTTTTTTCTAACCAGCCGTACATAGATATATTATTTTTATAGACATCTTAGAAACTAAAGCTTTTAGTAGACATATATATTTGAGAAAAAATCATCAATCAACAACGACTAATCAGTAAAACTTTATGTAGTTTGTAATTTCAAACCCTTAAAACACTACCCTTAGGTTAAATTCTACTTTGTCTAAACCCCTTTGTATCATTAAAGTTTAAAGTCCGGGGCCGTAACTTCTTCTTTCGTGCGCTTTTTAATAAAAATTAAACACTTGTTTTCATCCATTACTAATCCCACCAACACTGCCCGACTTATTAACAGATCCAAAATTTTCTGTCAAAAAGTAAGGTTAGAGTACATATATTTTGACCGTAGGGGGCACAATAAAACTCTTAAAAACATAATTAATTACATAAATACATTAGCGGACGCGCTGCGGAACGAAGTACCGCAAAATGATACGTTGATGAGATTCAATACGTATTGTATCTGTATTGTATTCAATAGGCTTCAATATGCTGTAAATATGTTTGAAGCTCTACTAAACGGTCAATGCAGCCTTTATACAGAACGTATTGAAACTGACATTATTCCAAAAAGTATCATTTTGCGGTACTTCGTTCCGCAGCGCGCCGGCTAATGTATTTATGTAATAAATTATGTTTTTAAGAGTTTTATGCCAATAATGCAAATAAATTCTTATAAATTATAAATTCTTATCGTATTTCCCCTGTTGCATATTTTTTTTTTAAATGATTTTTTAGTAGTAGAGAGATCCCAAAAACTTTTTCTGGTAAACTGTATTATTTGTTTCTTGTTTTCTGCTTTTGAGAATTAAATAACAAAAAAATAATTTTTTAAGAAAATCGCAAATTTTTTAGAAAAACTAAATAATTGCTCATATTTTTCCTTAATTTAAAAAAAAATTGTCATGCTGTAAAAAATTGTTTTATGATAAATTTTAACAGCTTTTAAAAAATATATTCAGGATATACAGGGTGGTCCCGGTTGTGAAGAAATTTAATAAATAATAAACTTATGTTTGTACGAATCTCGTACATCAGTTAATGGCTTCTGCGCCACAGAAAATTTAACAAAAAACTTAACAAAGTATGTTCTTGAAACCGTGGAAGGGTACTGTATATGTGTACAAAATTTGGTAAAGAAGGACGATTGTTTGGAAATCCAAAATTTTTGCCTGGTCTATAAGGAATAATTATACAAAAATCCAGCTTGCACCTATTTTAATCCAGTTTTCAGTGCTTTTTCCCCTAATATGACTAAGCTTTTTTCTTTTTAGAACACTGCAACTCAATGGATCTTGTATATCATGCAATGGATTATTGGATGTATGAATTTAAAAATCTGTTTTTTGAAGGGTTAAGCGAAAACAACGCTGAATATTTAATTCTAATCTGGGCAAAAATAACGCACATCGGTTGCTTCTTATCTCAGAAACAAAACAAGGCGAATAATGATACCACTTGTTTTATCGCCTGTAATTATGGATCTAAAAATGTGGTTGACGAGTTTTCACATGGATTGAAAAACAGCAGATTGTTTGCTCCAGGGGAGCCCTGCTCAAAGTGTCCAGATAATGAAGATTGTAATCCATTTTTTCAGGGTTTGTGTGGAAATAGGTTTGGACCAAATGGAAACAATTTATCTGCTGCACTAGCAATAAACTATAAAGATATTGAAAATATAAAATCAATGATTAATCAAATGACACCTGACTACTTTCTAAATGATAAAATACAAGAAGCCGAAAGTGCATTCAACCTGCATCTTAAAGGAACTTCAACTTACAACAACAATTTAAATTTTTATAACAATGAAGAAATAAATTCAAGTGATACTCAATTGGTTTACTGGGAAATGACAGAAAGTACACCTCCAGAATTTGAATATGTTGACGATCTAAATATAAATATTAAAGAAATTTCTGAACAGCCTGACGATTTTAAAGAGTATCCTGAAGAAGGTTTAAAATTACATAAAAGATTTGACGCTTTACTTATACCAAACAACTATGCGAATTATAGGTATTTACGGGACGAAGAAGCATATAAATTCAGCGACTATGATGATGGTGATGATGATGAGCTAGCTGCAAAAGATAAATACTTTAGAAAACACAATCTAAAAAGGGTTAAAAGAGATCGCCAAGGGCAATTTAGATATGAAGACTATGATGAGGATTTGGAATCACCTACAACTAAAACGACAAAAATTAACAAAAGAATAAAAAGAGTCAAAACTACTGCAGCCCGACACCAAAACTTTTTAAAGAATCAGCATGAACAACTTAGAAATCCTAATACCAGAGCTCATCAACAACAGAAGCCTTTGCAAACCAGAAGAAGAAATTTAGGTCTACATTCTCCAAAAAAAACTGGGATAAAAAATATTAAACACAATAACAGGCGACCTAACATATTAGGAAGGAGAAGAACCACAGCGTCGAATCATCAAGGCAAATCTCAACAACAGAAACAATTTTGGAGTAGAAATGCTAATAATAAAAACAATGGAAGACCAGAACAACGACGCACGATTATGAGACGGAGCAAAAGTAATTTAAATAGCAAGTCAGCAGCTCAGCCTGATAATTTTATTCAAAAAAGGTTTGTTATTCCAATGGACAGGATATATGTAAAAGCTGAATTAAATAATTTGTCCAATGCTTTTAATATCAATAATAAGCGTGGTGCAAATAAAGGATTAAACTCAAAGAACAAAAATAGAACACTATTAGAAAACAATGCAATTATTCAGGATATCATTCAATTTCTAGCAATCGAAAATATAACCAAGAGAAGGAAACATCAGAATACAATGGTTGTAAACTTTAACAATACAATAAACAAAAAGGATTTTAGCTTAAAAATATCGAATGCTTTACAAACACATACAACAACTAATTATAGCTTAGAAAAAGCCTTACCCAAAGAGAGAACTCAAAACTTGTCAAAGGACACAGAAAAGAGCAGTATTGAAAAACTGGCTAATACGACAACCCAGCATCCAAGTAAACTGAAAGTTTTATTTGCGGACTTTAAACTTGTAAATGATTTCAAAACATCGATTAAATATCTCTTAAATGATTCCTTAGTAAATCAAAGGACACAAAATAATGAATTTGCTCAACCAAATGCACCTTATTTAAAAATTGAAGAACGGAATTCCCAAAAAAATATTGATAATAAAAATTCTACCAATAAAACTAATAATGTTAGTTTTACAGAAGATAAAATTATTTTACATAAAAATCAAACCAACGACGTTTTAAACATTTCCGAGTTATTAGTTAACTCTAGTGAAGCTTGGAAATTTCCAAAAGATAAAAACGAAAAGTTGTTACTAAATACTTTACATCATATAAATTTTTCAAACCAATCTAGAGGTAAATTATTAAATCCAAAATTTATCCCAGACAAAATGAATTTAAATAAACGTGAAGATACAGAAAACTTGAATCTTCATAACTCTACTGAAGGAAACAAAGGATTGGTTTCGCAAAGCAACTTAACAAATAGTTTAAAAACCACTCAAAATCATTCAAATAAAATAACTACAGAAAGTGCCCTACCATATAAAATATCAGATGTTACCCATCAAACAATAAAAGCTAAAACCGCGAACAAGGTATTAGCAGCAGGAATATTAAATGATACCTATAAAACAAAAACAGTTAAAATTATAGACAAGAAAGCCGTACAAATCAAATTGCCTAAAAACAATAAAAAACGCGCAAAGCGAGAGATTGCTGAAAGAAAATTAATTGCTAAAAACCAACGAAATAATACAAATCAGGGTTGGTTTCAAAAAATTTTACAGAAAATCAATGCAAAAATTTTTTCTGCTTAAAAAATTGTTTAACGACAAATATGTATTTACCTATTATTTGAATCTAAATTGCTATTGCATATTTAACTGTTTATATTATGATTTTTGAATAAATTATTTAAAATGAATGAATGATCTTTAATTTTTTATACCTTCCTTTTTTACCTTCCTAGGCCGCGTAGCAATGGCTAGTAAAGGTATGGTTTCTGACGAAAAACAATTTTTTGAGATAACGCCGAAAATATGTTGTTTGGGTGTATTTGGACTTATCGTAGCAATCTCGTCGTGACGTCTGTCCATGTGTGTCTATGTGTCCGGCCCACTATAGCTCCGAAATTGCTGGCCCAATTTTCATGAAAAATATTGTTCGGCACTGTAACGAGTTGATTAGATTTGGGTCCAAATCCATTAATGCTAATGATTTTTTTACAGTTAAAATTTTTTAAAATGCTAACTTTTTCACGGGTATCAATATGTGGTTTTGCAACTACAGTAGAATAGAATAGAATTTGTGTTATAACAAAAAACTTCGTTGGAGCTTTCGTTTTTTATATATTTGTAAAAAACTCTTCTCTTGGAGTTTGCTGGAAAGGTATCAGATCCATCATGAATCGAATTATTTTATTTCTATTTGGTGTTAATGTTTCAATTGTGAATCGGCTACTACTCCGATATTTTACTGGGACTACTAACAAGTCTGTTGTGGCTTACTATAGAGTATGCCCTCGCCACTTTATGTCCAGTTCCCTGAAGGGACTGGCGACCACTTTGGTGTTTTAGGTACTATTCAGATCTCCTAAGTTGGTTTTAGCTCTGTTAAATGCCTCATCACTCTTATCCTCACCATCTCGTCGTCATGCAAACAGACTGCGTTATATTTGTTTCGTCAGACTCTTTTACCGTTTAAACCTTCTCTTTTTCTGATTCCTTTAATAACCTACCTAGAATAAGCAGGTTCTTTCAAGCTTCATCAATGTTGCTGGAACACATTCTAGAGAACTTTAGTGGATCAACAAAAGTGGATTAAGACATTTCAACAAAAAATGACCATTTTATTTTTAAAGTTGCCTTGAGCGCAGTAGAGTGTGATTGTGTACAGGTGCTTACAGTTTTGTTGTTGATTTTGTTCCTTAGATCAGTATTAGTCAATTACAGAATTTCCTTGACATCATAACGTAAAAAATTTTCTCGTGCATCTCTGTTTTTATGATTACTCATTCGGTAGCTCCAAAAAAATTCTTGCTTCTGATGTACGTATGTCCATCTTCAGTCCACTTCAAATTTTTATACTATTTTATTATTTTTAATAATATTTTGTCCCAAAACTGCAAAAGCCACGGTCTGTTGTAAGCGATCAAATGCATTATACAGGGTGTCCCAGCGAAGACTTACATTGGCCAATAACATAAAAACAAAAAAAAATTTTAAAATAAAAAACCTGTTTCGAGGGTTTAAAGGGGTAACCATATAAAGGTACTATCATCGCGAAACGGGTTTTTCATTTTTTTTCTATATTTTTTTTGTTTTTATAATATTGGCCAAGTTTTCGCTGGGACACCCTATATATTTCAAGAGTTTTCAGCTTGCAATTCGCGACTATAACAACAAAATTTTGAATTGATCTTAGCTAATTAAACATTATGGATCAAACTTTTCTTGAACAACTAAACAATCAAATCTGTTGAAGTAGAGGTTTGGTTCTCAGTACAACTTTTGTTCAATTTTTGTTTAAACAAATATACATAAATGGAGGCTTAAGTAAGTGTTAGAAAAAAACAAAATATCAAAGGAAAATAAAACGTTAAATTAGTAGTCTCGAATATACATGTTTTCAAAACTCCATTATCAGGCAGAAAGCTCGCGTAATTCGTATGCATATTCAGAAACGCATCGAGACGTAACGCAATGCTCTCATGAACACACACAGACACACACCAAAGCCCACTGGAGAACAAGGCCTGTGGACGTGTTGAGAGGGGTTGTGGCAACTTGTAGGGCCGAAGCCTATCGATCGGCATTAGTGTGGGAATCAGGTAATGTGAACGGAGTGAATTTTTTTTATTTTTTTTAATTTTTGAATTTTTTGGGGGCCTTTATTGTTTTTTATGTTGTGATCGCCAAGGCTAAAATGCCGCTCTTACTTAAAAAATTGTTAAGGGAATTACGACTCCCAAAGTTTCCGTGTTTTCTTTGTTCGAAAAATCGAAAGCTGGCGCTTATACACTACAATGTCTGGGGGTGATAATGGTGATCCACTGGGCTATAAAATACCATTAAAGTGTTTAGGTAGTGAAAAACTGAAAAGGAAATTACGACACAGCCTGTGTTTTCTGTTCCCAAAACCAAAGCGTAGAGAAGCATATTGCTCAGATAATGATAACAAAAAACTCAATCGTAAGTAAGTAGCAAAAAATAATCTACATTTGCTTATCGCACTTATGACTTAAATTGCACGTTTTCAAGGAGTTTTACACATCGTAAAGCTTGCCTTTAAGATGAGTGTCCTTAGTTTTACATATCTACATCTAAAGCTAGGTCACCAGTGGATCTAATGTTAGGTTGATTTATACCCATCTTTTAAGCGGAAATTTAGTGTTAATTTTGTTTGTCTCCACCACTTTTTCGCCTTATATTAACATTGATATAAAATTAATACTAAATTTATAATTAAAAGATGCGTAACTGAGGCATAAGTTTGCAGCATTTTAGGTGGTAATAATGGTAAGGATAGGGGAGAGGGGGCAATATGGGATACTCAATTTTATAGGCTTATTTCTCCTATTAAATGATCACCATTGCGTTCGACATTTGGAACTAAGTTGGCTAGATATGTTATCTTATTGTCTTTGTGTTTTAATTTTTAGTTTAAGCGATTTAAAACTCCATCATACTTTTATTTTTATTTTTGTAAAAAGCTGTCTCATTTTCCCCGCAAATAGGGTAAAGTGAGGTATATATATATGGCAAAACGGGCGGGGCGGTTGTGTAATTTAGAATCAATATTTTTGTTAGAAAAGTTTTATTTATTATAATACTAACCAACTAAATACTTATTTAAAAAATAAAAAGTTGTGTATTCACAAAATTTATAAAAAATTCGGTGATCTAATTATCGCTGTCTCTCCTACAGGAATTTTGCGCCAATTTTTCGCAAGACAGCATAAACCACAAATTTCAGTGATAATACCAAAAAAATATTTTTAATTTTTTGCGGCAAAATAGGGTGTAGGTTACTAGATATAATAAGGTATCCCTTTTTAACCCCATGAAATACCACCACTTAAATTCAAATAAAAATCATACACAATAAAATGCTAATTTTACAGGCGACGCGTTTAATTATAAATAACACATAAACCCACTAATTGTTCAATGTAAGCAAAAAGTTTTTAAAAAATGTACTTACCGTCACAATATACGCAAGCTATTTTTACAATAAACAGCGCAAACATCACATGTTAACCAAAAACCAACTTAAGCTCAGCCGAACGGCACCAATCATACTAAAGAGAGTTGAACCAGTCATGAGGAGAAAACATCTGATATTAACAAGTTTTATTCTTGCGCAGTTTACCTAAAACTGCGGTACCCCGTTAGGGGAATATTGCCACAACGCGACGAGGTCGTAGACCAAGATATGGGTATATATTATAAAAAAATTTATAGATAGCCCAGACAAATAGGTTCCTCTGTATATCAATACATTATTTCTTTATAAAATAATTGTAAACAAATGAAAAAGCTCCTTTTTAAACAAATATTATTGAAAATGACTTTTTTTGCTAAAATTTTACGCATTTACTACCAGCGGCGTAGCGTGCCCGAAAGGGCGGGGGGGCGACAGCTAAAAAGGGCGCCTCTGAAAACTGATGAAAAATCTTAACAAAAAAAAAAAACAAAAAGGTCCAAAGGGCGCCTCTCACAAATCTTGCGACCAAAAAAAAAACAAGGTCATCATGTGTGAGGGGGCGGCCGATAAGTCACAGGGGCGCCTCTCACGAATCATGCGACCAAAAAAAAAAAAAAAGGTCTTCATGTCGTTAGTTTCCTTTGGCACCCACTCAATTGGCCGTTACCGACCGAAAGCTGAGGGCGCTTCGGCCACCTATGGGGCACCACTACCCTTGGGGCGGGGGGGGGGGTGGGGGTGGGCGACGAACCCCCCGCGCCCCCCCCCCACGCTACGCCGCTGTTTACTACCCAAAACCAAATGGCTCTTATGTTATCGTCAGTCTTACTTCTCCCTACTCCCTCAATGCATTGGTAGGCCTTGTCTTCTCGAAGGTAACGCAGAGACACACATACGGCCACTTTAATATTCAAGTAGGCAGGCTGTATAAATGCAGTATGTATGTTTAAAAAAAAAAGCGCCATTGGTGAAATCTGTCTGTTTCCGGTATAAAGGCAACCAACCAACGAGGAGCCGCCTTTGCGCGTACTTCCATTGTTTTTGCAGGCATTTGTTTGTAACAGATAGGGGGATTTTTTTAATTAGACGGAAAGAAATGATTATGATGGGAGTGATGGGAGGGAGCCGTTTCGGTTTCAGACCCAGACCAGAACATTATTATAGGATTTAAAATACAACGGAACTCATAATTATTTTTATAATAATGAAGACAACATTCAGGTAAGTAAAAAAAAATAACGCTACATAAACTTGTTCGAAAATCTTTTTATACATACACTAGCCCACATAAACACCTCCATTACCGCTGTATCTCCTGTCATCTATAAAACTAGTAGTGTGTGACCATTGCAGCAAACCACGATTAAACGGGAAAGGATTTGGACGGATCTTCCTCTGGAGTATGATGTCACGATAAATGACTCAGCTATTAAATATTCTATATTTATTCTCTAATTTCTGTACCATCTTAAATAGTGGTTTGTAATGTCTAAACTATATTTTATTAAAATCAATTTCTGTTTGTTTATATTGAATCACGGCCAACAAAAAAATACAGGCCACGACCCTGACAAAATCAGCAGTTCTCGGGGGGCTAACTAACACTGGGTCTTATGGGAGGTCAGACGTTTTTTTATAATATTTTCAAAATGACACCACAGATTTCCGCGAAATTTCAGTGGAATATTCTCAGACACCATCACGATATTCCACCAAACTTTTATAAGGATGCAAGATTTAGCATTCCTTATTTTGAATTCAAATTACCCGCCATGTACCGCATGTCAACTGTTATATTTGACATGTATTTCACTTTGTCATCTGTATTTGTCCTGGGATTTGTTTATTTGTTTGTATAGTAAAACGTTTTTGATTTTTAAATGATTTTTTACAATAAAGTTCATTTAGAATCCAAAATACCAACTTTAATGTTTAAAACAAAATTACACTATAAAAAAATCATTTTTTGATCTTGTAATTTTTGTAAACACATGTAAATAACTATATTAAATTTTAAAAGTCTGCCAAGTGCCGAATATAAACAAATAAATGTAGGTAATCCGAGTACTTTCCACGCAGAAACGAACACATTCGCTCCTGCTTTAAATTTAATTTTTGTATTAGCAAATAAAGCGGCTCTGAAAAATTAAGGATAACTATACATTTAAAAAAAAATCTTCTGCAAGAATATTAGTTTTTTCCAAGCCGTCAACCGGAATTTACCGTTCTCATTTGGTAATTACCAACTCTATCCAAGCGGTCTGGGTTAAAGCGTGTGACGTTATAGATGACGTCATTATTTTCAACCGGAAAATAACCAGGTCCCGAGCTGTTTTCAAATTGCGGTTATCCCCACCACGGGTTGTGGTTATGTGGATTTTGCTTACGTTGTAAGTTTTTTTTTTTTTAATTTCAATTTGATTTAATTATAAATGCGGAAATGCTTTATATTGTTTGGGACTTGTTTTTTTGTGATGACGAAGAAAACTTTTTATATAACTTTTTAATTCGTCGCCATTGGCTCCAGGAGGCATTTTTATAAGAATAAAACATGTGCCCAAAATTTTTGAAATCAGAACAATGGTGTGAAGTGAAAAGTAAATTAATATTACAAAAAATAAGTGGCTCTTTATTGCAAAGAAATTTTACAAAAACTCAAATTAGGAACTTAAAAACCTTGAAAGGTGTTCCTATTTAAATGTCTAATAATAATGAACTATTTAATGTCCTCTTTTATTTATTATATGTAAAATTTAAACCTTAAACCTTAAGCCGGGTACTAATTACCGAGCCTCGAGCCGCGAACAATTCGCTAATGTAGGCGTGAAAAAGGTATGATCGCAGCGCGCAACAAGCCATTCGCGACGAGCCAATAGGCGGTCGTCGTTCAATGCGCTTCAAATAAAAAAAAATACGATAAATGATGAAAAAGTATTGTCTATTTAAAAATTACAGGAATAGACCTGTTATATGGGATCCAAAAAACAAAGACTATTTAAAAAACATTTAAAAGAAGGTGCGTGGTTTATATGTTACTAGCCTAAAACAAAATGGCTTTGCCAGTATGCCCGACCAGTGGCGGATCCAGGATGTCCGGGGGGGAGGGGCCAAGGAGAGAAAAATGGCGGGATTTAATAAGAGTTAGCTTAAAAGTTTACCACTATGTGCAAATAAAATGTGCCGCAGGCGAAAATTTGAATAAAATCAGTTAAATTTAATACAAAAAAAATTGCGGCTTATGCATTGGTTATTTTTCTTCTGGAATTAAAAATTATAAGTTTTATGTCAAGGAGGGGGAGGGCCAGGCCCCTCTGCCCCCCCCTTGATTCGCTACTGAGCCCGACTCGCACAAGCAGCAGCGTAAAAAAAATTGCCTGAACCAGACAAAATAACCCAGAGAACATGTATAAGTATTAGGTCATTATTGAAAAAGGGTACCCCTTTCATGTTACCATCCAAAATTGAATTAGTGTTTAGTATATTAGTTATTTTTCTTGTACAAATAAAATTGCCTTCAATATTACTCTAAAGCACTACATTAAGTTTGATGCTGAAGTTGCTATTCCTCCGTTATCATAACCGGATAGAGGATTGCAATCACTAAAATAAAAAAACCTAATATATCATACGAATTTCATCATTATATTGCTCTATAAGTCTAGTTTAATGTTTATATATATATAAGTATCGCCGTCTGTTAAAAAGAAATATTATTTCCTATTTTTTTTTTAAATAAAATAACATTTTAAACGCGTACCCTGGAAGAGCGTCATTGCCGTTATCAGTATAATATTTTTTTTAAAACGTGTACCCTGCAAGAGTGTCATTACCATTATCAATACAACATTTTCAAAAGCGCGCCCTGGAAGAGCGTCATTACCGTTATCAGTATTAAATTTTAAGCACGTACCCTGGTAGAGCGTCATTACCGTTATCAGTTTGTTATTCCTACATATCTACCGCTAGAGGCGCTTTAAGCGAGCGCGCGCGAATTGTTCTTATTCCTTTAACATCTCTCAATACAGATCGCAACGCCTGAGTAAAGCCACATCTGTGCAGTTTTTAGCATTAATACGTGCATAGGTTAGCTTGTCCAATCATAAGTGGAAATTACCGTTATCAGTAAAGTGAGGTAAACAAAGTATATTCATTTTCCATTTTATACTACAAAATTTATTACCCAGAAAGAAAAAAGCAAAAACTCTTTTTACAAAACAAGCGGAGCGATAAAAAATACGTATAAACATTTTCGTTACCATCATCATTATCTAAAATTGATAATAAAGTAATATGGTCACAGAAAACGTATACGGGATGCCATTATGAGTATTTAAAGTAAATTTTTGAAAAAATCCTTGGACGCATTATTCTTATTTTCTTAAAATATCTATCGACTCCTAGTTGGGGTAGCTTTGACCTCTTGACTTTAGAGAGGGAAAGTGGGTCAAGTGATACCTGGTTTAAAAGAGTTTTTTCTATTCCTTTACAGCATTGATATTATTTAAAAAATTAATAGATTAGTTTTTGAGATATCGCAATTTAAGTAAAAAAGTAAGACTGACAGCTTACTATTTTCCTACAAGTAAACTATTACAAATAGATTTAGCAATTTTTTTTTTAATGTTTTTTTTTATTTAAAAAATGTATTTATGTAGGTAAACTTTTTCAAGAGATGTGTATTTATGTCTCAAATTTACTGGGTACGTTCTTTTAATATAAGGTTTCGATATCACGCTGCGAGCCCCGAACAATGCCGTCCACATTAGCGAATAGATCGCGTTCGTTGATCGATGCTCGTGGTTCGTTAATGAGTACCCGGCTTTAAACGAAACAAATGAGGCATATTGATTTTAAGAAATTAACAAACGTAAGAAAATATTAACAAAACACTTTTTTGTAAAAATTAAATTTTAAAATATAATAACAAAAATATTGAAATACAGGATTTTATGAAGAATCATGGGCGCACCCAGGGAGGGGCCCCGGGGCCCAAGGCTTAGATTTTTTAAATATTTTGTACATATTTCATGATAAAACAGAAAAAAATAGCTTCAAATTTGACATAATGAGGACTCGGGCCCCCCCAAGCAGCGGCGTAGTTCGTCGCGTCCCGCGAAAAACAAGAAGACCTTTTTTTTTTTTTTTTTTTGTTTTGTTTTTTTTTAGTCGCAAGATTTTTGATTTGAGGGGCGTCCTTTGAGTTGTGGGACCGCTCCAACACACGATTACCTTTTTTTTTTTGTTTTTTTTTTGTTTTGGTTGCACGATTTTTGCGAGGCGTCCGTTTTAGCTGTCGGCCCCCGAGAGGTCTCGGGTACCCCCCAAGACACATTCCTGGGTGCGCCACTGGAAGAATTAGATATTTTAAAATAGGGGAGATAATTATTGACCTGTGCCTGTCATTAATTTCAGGATAAAACGAATTACCTATAACAACCTGAAAAGTTTATTGTAAGCTAAATTAAGCTGGTTATATTATAATAATACACTCTCACCTAGTATTAGAAATGTTAGAAATTAAAAAACTTTAAGTTTATGACAAAATAAATATACTCACACAGCTCATATTTTTCTAAAATTATCTCACAAGGCTACTTTATAAGATTTTTGTACAACTTAGCCAAATCAATTAAACAACTACTTATTATAGTTAGTTATAGATATTTTTAAAACCACACCACAGACCGTATCTTCATAATTAAACCCTTGTAAAAACAAAAATGTAAGGCTGTAAACTTAACCGTTTATTGAACCAACTCTATCCAAGCGGTTCGTTTGGTTTAGCATTCAGCTGATTTCAAGGTTAACCAGAGGTTAAACCGCGGTATTTACCGCTGGGCCGCTTGGACAGAACTATAGTAAAACCGTTGTTTGACTTTCCATCAAACAACGGTAAAACCAATCTCAAAACCGGCTTTAATTTTTGAAAAATCAAATATTCATGAACCGTCATTCCAACGTCAATATTTTAAAGCCAATCAGCTGTGTCGTGACGTGGCCATCAAAAAATAAATCAGCCGCCGATGTGACGTCAACAAAGTGGAGGATCGTGGCCCGTTCTATTTGATAGCCCTGATTGAATATAAACTAAAGTTCATTTTATTATACACGTGACTGGCACATTGTTTCAGAAAGAAGCAGAGCCACAAAAGAAGACTGAACTGAACTGAATCATTTTATTATTCTTGAGACAACTTTTTTTTTGTTGACCTATGTTATTCTATTTATTAACAGCTGAGAACTGTCAAAAAGTTATCTCATTATCTCAAAAATTATGAAATGGAGTGGAAACTTGGGTGGACGTCTCAGGAGAGACGCGATCTCATTGAACTACAGAAGACAATTTCAAAATGACAGCTATCAAAGCAAACATACGCATAGTCAGGCGCGGATCTACAAGAGGGGAAAAAGGTGAGATGTCCCCCCCCCCCCAAATCTCAAACTATATTTCGTTTAAACACATAGAATGCATGATATTTATATAAAATTCCTAGATCCGCCCCTGGCATAGATCACAATAAATCACGTGCTAAATCATTTGGATACCCGGATATGTGTATGGGACATATCGCTTTTCTCGCCATGCCTTTCTTCGCGGCTACTATCCGCCGCGTATCATCTGTCAGAATAAACCACGTGAATGGATGTGTCTGTATAAAGCTATATTAATACATTCGTACTTTCAAATGCTCCCCCCCACCCCAATGGATTTCTGGCCCTACGCTACTGACAATATTTATATAAAAACAAAGTTGGATATTGAAAAAATAGGAGATATTATTTGTTTTAAATTTTTTATTTACCTTGAATTTTATTTTGTTTTATAGATATATGCAGATAAAGATATTTTCAAACTTTTGTCATTTAAAGTATACTTTTCATCCTGCTTTTAAGGGATAAAAGTGTCACTTTTATGTACAGGGGTCGAGGATCAAAAGTGACACATAAACCAAAAATCTGAATGAAAAGTGACATGACAGTAAAAATTTTTAAAAAAATCATCAAACTCTAAAAATTCCAAATTTTATTTAAAAAAAAACTCAAAAAATTTACTAAACGGTGCGAAAAATAGCGTATAAATTTCGTGATAAAATGTAAAAATCGGGGTGAAAAGTAACTGACAGTAAAAATTTTAAAAAAACATCAAACTCTAAAAATTCCAAATTATTTAAAAAAAAACTCAAAAAATTTACTAAACGGTGCGAAAAATAGCGTATAAATTTCGTGATAAAAGTCTTTTATCGCTCGATCAACTTTTCTTTTATCCCTTGGTATATAATATACTATTTCGCACTTTACGTAGGAAAAGTTAAATTTTTAGCGTACACACTTTTTAACGTACGTTTGTAGATCAGTTTTTGATACAAAACGATCGTTTTATTGGAAAACAATGCGTGATCCGGTCAGTTCTCTAGGCGGTCTTCGGTCTTCAATCAGTTCAAGTAAACGTCCTTTTTTCAGTCTACACACAAAGTTTTACTTGATGCGTGTTGACTGAACAGACGTAATATAAAATGGTATGTCTAGACCGGGCTTTATAGGTATAAATAAAAATCTTACAAAATCAAAATCGTTACAATATTCTTTTTTAATGTTGAATGGATAAAGCAAGATAATAAACTTGATACGCATATCGGCCTTCAAGTAGTGATTCATTTGTTCTCATAAAGAATTACATTTGTGGCCCCGATTGGGGCAAAATGTGTTTCTAGATAACCCTAATATCTTTTACAGCATGGGTGCACCCGGGGGGGGGGGGCCCGGCCCCCTTCCCAAGCCCATGATTTTTTTAGATAATTTCTACATATTACTTGAATAATCACAAAAATAGCATGAGGCCTTGTCCCCCCCCCCAGTGGCCTCGGACCCCCCCTGAGACATATTCCTGGGTGTGCCACTGTTTACAGACACGTTTAGGGGAAAGTGGAGCAATATGGAGTACTTAATTTTATAGGCTTATTTCTCCTATTAAATGATCACTAAGTTGTCTAGATATGTTATCTGTATGTCTTAATTTTCAGTTTGAGCGATTTAGAACTCCAGCATTTTTATTTTTGTAAAAAATTGACTTTTGCCCATTTTGCCCAGCATACAGGGTAAAACAGGGTACCTTTATGTGGGAAAACGGGCGGTGTAATTAAAAATCATATTTTTGTAAGATAAGTTTTATTTATTAAAATAATAACCAAGATTAAAATACATATTTAAAAAATAAAAACTTGTAATAAGAAATACATTTATGATAATTAAATTCAGTATTTACACAATTTATTAGAACCGAAGTGAATCGCTGTCGAATTTTGCGCCCTTTTTTTGCCCCCCATGTAAAAACCCCGTTTTACCCCAAACCGCCGGGCTCTATTCTCGTACTTGAACGAAGTGATCGTCCACATCACCGCTTTGGCCAATAGCAAACTCTAAGTGGTCGAGTGTTGTGCGAAATGACTTGTCACAACCAATGGCATAGTTAATGAATTTTACGCGTTGAAAGTGAAATCTGTTCTCCTGCCCCGTACCGGCTGAACGTTTGTCGGTCGGATCGTACGAGGATGTAGGTTTTTTCGCATGGGACGTGACGGTTCGGAGCTAATTTAAAACTTACCATTGGCTAAAGCATGTGATGAAAACCATAACATGATTCAAGTACGAGAATTTGTAGCCAGTTAAATTCAAAGAAAAATCACACACTGTAAAAGGGTAATTTTAGGGGCAGCGCGTTTAATTATCAACCCACTAATTGTTCAATGTAAGCAAAATTTTGAAAAGTCTGTAAAAAAATGTACTTACCGTCAGAAAATGCGTAAGCTATTTTTACAATAAACAGCGCACAATATCAAATATTGAGCAAAAATCAATTTAAGCTCAGCCGACCCGCACCAATCATATTGCAGAGAGTTAAACCAGTCATGGAAATAAAACCTCTGATATTAAGATATTACCCCGTTTTACCCCCGTACCTCATTTTGCTCCACTTTCCCCTACTACGAGAGACTTTGAACAATACTGAGCCGTGGCAAGGCCATTGGTAGCTAAATTTAACAAATGTAATTGCGCACGAGATCGCTTGGCTCTGGGTTGGTTGTTTGAATTAGGTTTTTCTTTGTATCGGTCTCGCAGACCGCAAGTCACCACTGGCGGGTTATTACTTTCGGGTGGATCTTAAAATCTATGGATTTGGACCATTGCGCCTAAGTGTCTCCGTCTTATGCAATTATTTACCTGATCACCTGCTGACTTGGTTCCCGGCGGAAAAGGTGTAAATTACAGAGAACACAAACCACGGGCCTCTCTACTTGACAGTGTCTTTGTAATTCTTTTGTTGTAGATAATGGGTGGCTCCAGTGGCTCTTGTCTACAACTAGGTTTTTATCTTTTCGTGCCTTTGTATTCGAAATAACTATTTATTTTATAGCTATGATAAATTATAATAGTTATAGAAACTTTATGTACATATTAGTATCCCACTTAACACAAAAACATTTTTATAACGTCAAAATAATGTTTAATTGAAAAACATAACGTTAAGTTGGATGTTAGTTTTATCGTTATATTCATATTGAAAAACAAGAGTAATAACGCGTTTTCTGACGTTACAAAAATTATCTTGTTTGTCTAATAACATTGAAAATAAAATATTTTTCCTAAATCAAAAACGGAATGTTTAAAAAAAAATTCGAACCCTAAAATAAGACTCTTTTCTTAACAGTAAAAAAGAAATGTTTTTTTTATCATTGAAAAATAAGTTTTCTTAAAAAAATATATTATTTTCAAATATCTCCAAAGATAAGGTAAGTAACTTTAATAGCGTATACATTTCTTCTACTTTGGAAATGCAGAGCAGGTTGAGGTTTTCGTGAACCCGACACTCAGTAAAGGAAACGGCTTTCGTAGCTTCTAAAAATTAAATTTAAAATTGTGATGTGAACAATCAATTTGTAGCAAGTGGTTAAAGAAGGCCGTCCCAGAAAATTATTCATGGCCGCCGATTCGCCGCATCCGATACTACTCACCGCCGGGCCAACTCTCCGCGCGCCAATCCAAATCTCCTTCGCCAGGTTTACCTACTATACGAAATAAACTAAAACCACAGCAACGAGGAGTTTTCCCAGCGGCGAATTGTCCCGGCTGCAAGTGGGCCCGGCCGCGTATTTATATTTATCACCTGGAATAGCGATTCGAACGAGCCCGAGCTCTGTTTTTATCCATCACATGCTATATTTATATCTATTACTTGGTATCGCGCATCAAGCGAGCTTGAGCATAGCTCTTATCCATCACATGTTATCAACGCGTCTTCATAACCAGCATATGCAATCGCGATATTTTAGTACATTGAATAATTTTTAAATACCTACTTAGATATCTAAAATGCAATTTTCCCAATTTTTGTGTGTGTCTGCCATCACGCAAATATTGCCAAGCTGATTTTGATGAAGTGGTAAAAATAATACGAACCGAACCGAACCATTGTTTCGAACCGAACCGAACCATTGTTCCGAACCAAACCGAACCGAACCCTAAACAGTTAATACAACTTACCTCCGCTCAAGCTTTACACATTTGTTTTTACAGATCTCAATAAAGCTAATAAGTCCTTCAAGTTTTACCGACTTCCTTAAAGCAGTAAAGCAGTGAATTTTCAAAAATGTTTTTATGCACTTGAGAGCTGGGATTTGGCAGACTGACAGATATTATGAAAAGGGTCTTAAAAATTAACCCCCTCCCCCCCTACTATTTTTATCGTAAAACATGTCTATCTATCTATTTAGATTATTTTTCTTGTAAAACATGTATTTATTTATAAGCAAATCAGAAAATAACAAGATTTTATAAATATGAGTATAACAAATTCATAATCTAACGACTGAAAAACCATTACCCCTACCCCCCTCTCACAACTAGTTAAAACCCCTTTCCATTAGGTAATAGTTATTTACCTAACAAGTGCGGAAAGTAATACTTTACCGCACGCGACGGCACTTAGCCAAACGATGCGGAGCAGAGTTCGGTCAAGCCGTCAAGGGTGGTAAAGACACTTTCCGCATGTGTTAGGTACAATATTTTACCTATAAGAACCTTTTCTTTTTTTTAAATTGAATGTAAGTTATAAATAAACATGTCAAATTAGATGGATTCAAAATGTAAACAAATATTGAAACTGTCTCATTGATTGATGATGCGTTGCTAAGGTTTCCAAGTGGTGTGCGTACGGTAAAGTAACTTTTCCGGACGCAAGTAGGTAATAGTTATTTACCTAACAAGTGCGGATAGTAATACTTTACCACGATGCGGAGCGGAGTTCGGTCAAGCCGTGAAGGGTGGTAAAGACACTTTCAGCATGTGTTAGGTACAATATTTTACCTATGAGTACCTTTTTTTAAAAAAAATTCAATGTAAGTTATAAATAAACATGTCAAATTAGATGGAATCAAAATGTAAACAAATATTGAAGCTGTCTCATTGATTGATGATGCGTTTTCCAAGTGGTGCGCGTACGGTAAAGTAACTTATCAGACGCAAGTAGGTAATAGTTACTTACCTAACAAGTGCGGAAAGTAATACTTTACCACGACGCGGAGCGGAGTTTGGTCAAGCCGTCAACGGAGGTAAAGACACTTTTCCTCAGGTATAATATTTTACCTATGAGTACCTTTTTTTTTCAAAAAATTGAATGTAATTTAAAAATCAACATGTCAAATTAGATGGAATTGAAATGTAAACAAATATTGAAGCTGTGTTATTGATGCTAAGGTTTCTAAGTGGTGCGCGTGCGGTAAAGTTACTTTAACGCACGGTGTGCGGGTAAGTAATTACTTTACCGCATGCAAGTAGGTAATAGTTATTTACCTAACTAGTGCGGAAAGTGATACTTTTACGCACGCGACGGCAGTTGCCCGAACGACGCTTTGCGGAGTTTGGGCACGCCGTCAAGGGCGGAAAAGGCACTTTCCGCAAGTTAGGCACAAAATTTTTCCTGGTTGCATAAAAAGCTTAGTTTTACATTTTAATATATTTGGTATTTTTTACATTAAAGCAGCAAAAAACAAGTTTTGTTTTCATTTTTAATTTAATCAAGTTTATAAATGGGTCAATAAGTCTAATTAGGCCTAAAACTCAATTTAAAATTTAGCGTGCGTAAAAGTATTTTTCACGCACGGCGTGCGTAAAAGTAATTACTTTTACGCACGCTAATTTATAATTAAAGTTTTATATTAATTGCAGTCACTCTATATATTGCTTTTGTGTCACTCGATATACTAGATGACACTGACAAGTTTATTTGATATTTACCATCTAGGCGTCAGGTTTTTACTTTGATTTGTCTTGGCGGCGTCAAAATCCATTTTAGAATTTATGCTGGAAATAAAGATTTTAAACTGCCAACGTTATTATTTGTTATTTTTACTAAATAAAAGTTTAATTAAATACTGTTATAAAGCCAAAAAATTTGACTGGAATTTATACCGATTATAAAAATTAAATTTTTTATTGTAATTATAATTTCTATTTGGTCCAAATATTACCATTTTTACAAAAAAACCAGCGTGCGTATAAAATTTTTTACGCACGCCAAACCGGTTTTTCACACGCCGTGCGTAAAATTTTTTTTTTTTGGTACGCGTGCGGGAAGTTGAACTTTCCACATGAAAATTGCTGCGGAAAAATGCGTTTTACGCTCGCAAGTAGGAAAAAGATTTAATTTGTACATAATGATTATAAACAGAAAACTTATTAGATATGCAAATATTTATCCAATTCCTTAATATAAAAATGGATACAGGTCATCTACCAAAAAAACGAAATAGGTAGATCGTGAAAGTAAGTTTTGTACATTAATCCATAGATTTTCCTACTTTAAAACTTAATACTATCCAAATCCTTTAAAAAATGTGTAAAATCATAACATAAACATTTCATGTAAAAAAGGCCAAATAAGCAAAAATGATATTGCTAAAAAAGGATTGAGATCAAAGTATAGTAAAGTTCTCATTTTTAAACGACTTGGCTATTATGGCTGTATAATTGACTTTTAGGCACCATAAAAGATATAAACAAGTTTGTCTATATTACAGCCTGTAATCTCAAAGTTTAAATAAATATTTCCTTATTAGTGACAACTTTTCATTTTGAAATGTGTATTGAAAAACATGGCTATCTCAAAACTTTTTACGAATTACCATTTTCGCATTCTTTTTTATAAGAAATGTTTTTGTTTTGACATGTAGGTATAGTTTAAGTCGTTATCTGCAGAATTGATTTCATTAGAGCAGAGCAAAATTATATTTACTTGACCCAAATGTATATTTAGTTAAATTAATACAAAAATCTCTGTAGGGCTGTATTATTGGTATGCACCATTAACGTATTAACCGGAGGAAATAAACAAAAAAATCGGCCGTCTAGATAAACAATTTGTTTTAAAAAATGTACTTCTGCAGAAAAGAATTCATCGACTATTTTTGTTTGGTCCATAGAAAACTCTATTTCCTTTCTCTTTAAGAATCACCAAAATTATCCGATCTTTCCTTTACTTTTATTTCTTTTGTAAACCAATGCAACGGAAAAAGACGAAACTGTTCTTCTTAGAAACCCTTACCAGATTAATTATACACCACCAAATACGGATATATAACAAGCGGTGATCACTTTAACTTGTGCTTCCAGCATTTATTTTGCTACTCCTTCTTTTTCCTTTATTAAACCAGTGCGAGAGAAAAAAACAAAACTATTCTCGATTACAGTCCCTCACTAAAACAAAGGAATTAGAAACATGCCGCAATCGTCTATGCCCGCGTAAAGTATATTTTGTTCTTCTTTTGTTAAACCGATGCGAGAAAAAGAGACAAAACTATTCTTGATTAGAGTCCCTTTAGACCCATTAGTATTTTGTAAAGGGTCAAATGCGGCGTTTTTGTCCTGTCTCTTTACGGTTCGAAATTGTTTTCGTGTTTTTTCTTAAAATATATTTTCGATCTGGGGGTCGATTTTTGTCGATTAGACCTCCGATCGTTTTTAGCCAGCTAAAATTTTTAGCCATATAAAATTGGGCTGCATTGAGTTCAACTAGAACTGGCAAAATATCGTGGAAGGTTTCTGCTCAATATTTTAAACCAAAAAGGCAAAACAACCTTAGATATTAGTAAACACAACATTCTAGAGCTAATTTTCTTACGAATTTCATTCTATGAAGGAAACAAAAACCGTTTTCCGACACGAATTGTACGCCGAATTTATTTCTCAGTGTTCATACAAGTCAGTGATCGCGAGCCGCAGTGTTGTCAGTGCAGCTTGGAAGAATTCTTTCACTTATTTCAGAAAATCGAGTTCGCCGTGATTTTTATGACACTTACTTTGACAGACAAGTATGAAGGAATTTCACAAAAAACAAATAGAATTTTTTTAAATTATATTACTAGTTCTAAAAAAATGATAAGTTGATTTCTCACACGTGCGGATATGGTGTTCTATGGGGCGGATCACTATTCCAGAGAGGGGCTCCAGAGGGGATAATCTGTGGTTCTACACGGTCTCGAAGCCTCACCTATAAAATCTCCTGATGATATAAGAAGAGAAACAGGGTCTACTACGTTATACCTCGATGCTTGAAAATGGGTGTTTCTTTTTTAATGATAAGTTGAGGTCGTTTTATACTGTTTTCAAGAAAAAAAAATGCTGATTAAGTTTGTAACAAACAAGGAAAATTTCTAGCTTATGTTTGGCAACACTGCACTTACATAAGATAGGCAAGGTAGGGAAAAACAAGCAAATTGTCTAGCTTCAGTCTGACAACATTGCACTTGCCAGAGAGAGACAGGTATGGTAAGGTAAGGTACGATAAAGGTCTGTTGACCAGTAATTTACTTAAAAACTAGCTAAAATTTGGCAACACTGCACAGGCATAGATAGCTATCTATTTACACAGGGACGGTACGAAACAATACTTAATCTTACTACTTCAACTATATGTTTAACATTAATAAAGGGTAAAATTACCGACCTTTGCCATCATACTTTTCAATATCATCACAGTTTGAGTGTTGGTTTATTGTCTTATGATAGTTGAATCCAATGTAGTACCCAATTGATTCAGTTATCACACAAAATCTCAATGGAGTTCCATAAAAAATATGTCTGACCCGTACTAGAGTTGGTACATCAAAAAAATTCTGTCTTGAGTTGTCTTAGGAGATTGAAGAGCATTTAAAATGTGGCCATTAATGCCCATTGTACTGAGATTGGTCGATTTTGCCCCACATTTTTTTTGAGGTAGTTTATTTTTTTTGTGCCCAGTACTTGCAGGTGGTTGATTTTTGCCCAGTACTTAAAGGCCTGAAAATAACAAAGGGAACCCCTCAGTATTTGATTTTTTATAATAAATTTTGGTTGCAAAAGTAATGAGGTTATTTTTTCACATGGCGTGGTGTCGGCAAAATTACAAAAAAATATCATACCTGATGTTTTTTGGCCTATTTTCCAGAAACGGGGCAGTTTAATCTCGAAAACGATATATTATTTCACTATTTAAATCCAATTTAATGGCATTTAAAAAAAAAAATAAAACTAGATAAATAAAAATGGCCCCTGTTTCTGGTCGTTGAAGTTTCAGAAAAAGACCGGCGGGAGTTTTCTTTCCGCCTTTTATAAGTTCTTCAAAAAAAACTTCCTAACCCCCACTAATGTCCACTCCATCGCCATGTCTGATTGACAATTATGACACGCCGCGAAATCACTAATTTTAAAATTAAAAGATAATATTTATTTTGATTATGCACACACAATCTAGCACTAGTTTAATACACTTCTATTTCCAACTGCACACCAACCTTCCGCAACATTACGACCTTGATAACCAAATTGTCGGTGTTATTTTCGAACTATAAACCTTCTTTTAAGAAAAATGCATGGTTGGTTGCCTATCACATGCATCCACTTTCTAATTTATTACTACCAGGTAAGTCGACAAGTGCTGCGATTGGTGCGGATGCGAAATGCAATTACAAGGGGTTACTAAAAAGTAATGTTGGCTGGATTAAAACATTTTAAAAATACAGCACAATTCGGAACAAAATTTTGGAAATGTATAAAACCAAAGGAAAATTTTAGACACTTTAGTTATTTAGTGGGCCCAACGCCACCAAATAACCATCGATCGCGCTAGAAAAACTTGTAACGACTTTTGACAAAAAAATCGTTACAAATACCCTCTTTCTTCCCTTTCAAAATAAGAGGATAAACCAACACTTTACAACTAAGTTATAAAATATAAACTACCTAAACTTAAATAAAGAAGTATGCTTAATTAGATTATTTACACCTGTAAAAGGATTTAGCTGGAGTCTTCCTCTTCAGAATCAGCACTGGGACAGGCTTTTATATCTTTAATGTGAAAACGACCCAAAGGCTTATCATTTTCGTCCAGAAGTTCATAAATTAAAGGCGATATCTTTTTAGACACCGTACATTTAATATACTTCTTGGCTAGTTTGCTAGAGAAATAACTGGGAGCGTCAGACAGTACAAAGTTTCTTTTATACACGACGTCACCGTTGTGAAATTCGACATTTCGTTTTCTCAAATCATAATACTTTTTGTTTTTAGAGTATGACTGTTTAATGTTTTTGTCTACTTGATCGTAAACATCCGATAATTTAGAGAGTTCTGAAACTAATTCGTTTCTATCTTGAAATTTGTAAGGGGACAAATTTTTATTTGTAGCAACCCATAATATTCGCCACTAATTGGCAGATTTCTACCAAAAACTAAGAATGCAGGGGAAAAATTTGTCACTTCGTGTGTAGCGGTGTTTATTGCATTACAAATTTTATGTAAATGTAAATCCCAATCTCTATGATTTTTACCAGAAATAAAAGACCTAATGGCCGTTGCGATCACGCGATTCCTTCTTTCGACATTATTGACTTGTGGGTGATAACGGGCATTAAACCAAATATTCGAAATTTTATATTCATCAAGTAATTTCTTAAATTCTTTAGACTTAAATTGACTTCCGTTGTCTGCTATAACAATACTGGGACAACCGAAATAGGCAAAAACAATATTTTCTAAAAATGAACATATTTCAGAGGCCACGGCTCTTGTTAATTTATGAATAAATGTGAATTTAGTAAACCAACATACTACTACCAAGATATAACAATGACCAGATCGCGATTTTGGAAATGGACCCTGAATATCGATTGATATTAATTGGAACGGAACTGATATATTCTTGGGGGCACCCATCAAACCTGCTCTACCTAACTGTGAAGTTTTTTGTTCTTGACATACTTGGCATTTTAAAACATATTTCTTTATATCATGCCTCATTCCGGGCCACCAATATTGTTCGAGAACTCGGTTATACGTTTTTTTTATACCAAAATGTGCTGCAAATGGACTATTATGACATTCTAGTAATATCTTTCCTCTAGTTTCCCTGGGGACCACATATTTCCACTCTTTTTGATTTATTTTTATATTTTGTGAAAGTTCTACATGCTTTAGGATGCAATTATTCTCGATGCAAAAAGTTGGATATTTTTCAGGAGATTCTTTAATTTTGTCAAATAAGTTCCTGTACCATTTATCAGTTTTGTCAATTTCAATCGTAAATATCTCACAAGTATTCGGATCAGGAGCACGGCTAAGAGCGTCAGCCACCTTATTTAGTCGACCAGGTCTAAAGATAAGATCATAGTCAAACTGAGACAAAAAGATTGACCATCGGCACAACTTACCAGTCGGGTTTTCCAGCCTTTTTAGCCATAAAAGAGAATGATGATCGCAGATTACCGTGAATTTGGCGCCTTCAACATAACATCTAAATTTTTGAACCGCGTGAATAATGGCCAAGCACTCTTTTGTGGTAACATCGTAATTTCTCTCGGCCTTGTTTAGAACTCTCGAAGTATATGCTATGACATGCTCCTCATCGCCTTCACCTTGCGTTAACACAGCACCCACGGCAAAATCACTGGCATCGGTCTGAATTTTAAAAGGTTTTCCGAAATCTGGATTTCTAAGCACTGGGGTCGACGTCAGACATTTCTTAATGTTTTCAAACGCTCTGTCCGCCTCTTCATTCCACGCCAACTTTTGACCTTTTTTAAGACCTTTCATGGTTTTATTTAAAGGAACAACGAGGTCTGAGTAGTTTTTAATGAATTTGGCATACCAACCAGACATACCAAGATAACGATTGAGTTGAGTGACAGTTTCCGGCCGTTTATAATTACATATTGCTTCAACCTTCTCAGGGTCGGTATGGAGCCCGTTTTCGTCCACTACGAAGCCAAGAAAAATGCAGACTAGGCCGACAATACTGAGATTTCTTACCATTTATTGTAAGACCTGCATTTTTTAAAGTTTTATATACCTTCTCGAGGGTCGCCACATGAGATTCAAAGGAGTTATTAACAACTACCAAATCATCTAAATAAATAAATATATTATTCTCTATGGATGGTGGAAATAACTTGTCCATTAGCCTTTGCATCGTTTGACCTGCATTCATAAGCCCAAAAGGCATCCTAACAAATTCAAAATGACCTAGGCCCACGACAGAGAACGCCGTATACTTGCAAGAACGCTCAGTTAACTTTATTTGCCAGAAGGCATGCTTTAGATCGATGGATGTTAAGTATTTCGCATCTTTGACTTTATCCAAGATTCTTTTCAAAAATGGTAACGGATATGGGTCTTTTGAAGTTAGAGCGTTCAATGGACGCCCATCGTAACATAGGCGGTATTCTCCCGAGCTTTTCTTTACTAGTAAGACATTAGCAGCATAAGGACTGGTAGAAGGTCGTATTACTCCAAGTTTTAACATTCTATCAACTTCCGACCTTAAATGTTCCAGCATATACGGCGATAGCAGAAAAGGCCGTTTGCGGAATGGTTCATGGCTTGACAGCTCAATATCATGTTGTATCAGATCAGTACAACCCAACGTATCTGACACCAGAGTGTCGAATTTTTCAATCATTTTATTCAATTGGGATTTTTGTTCTTTGGATAGGCTTATCTCAGTCTTGATCTTCGCATCCTTAAAATGTTCCTTCACTAAAATTTCATCCAATGACAGCATATCACAACTCCCCTCTGAAAATCTAATATTCAATTTGAAAAGTTTACAAAAATCAATTCCCAATGTTAAGTTTTGTCTAATGCTTGGTACTATGAGAAAATCAATAGTCTCAGTTTTATTCTCTAAGGAAATAGGTAAGCTAACCGAGCCAATTACATTTTGAGATTGACCGTCAGCCGTGGTCACATTTGGAAAACTCTCTGTCTTTTGAATAGGAATTCTTAATCTGGATATCACTTCAAAACCTCTCTTACCGAGCACCGATCGCATTGCTCCAGTATCTATTAGTGACGATAATATGTTGTTTTTAATCTTAACATCAATAAAAGGACGCGAATCATGATTATTTTGATTTAACAGTATTGGTGAAATTTCATTCTTTTTAAAAAAATGAGAAACAATATTTAGCCATTGTGACCAATTATTATTGTTCATAGCATAAAAATCATCGGACTTTACTGAGGCTCGACCACAACTTCTGCCGACTCGGAAGTTGCATCTCTTCCGTTTTTTGGATTACATTTTAAACATTCCATCAGTTTCTTACCTGGGGAGCCACATCTAAAACAGAAAAGGTTTCGTTTTTGTTTACACTGGTTGTAAACATGACCTACCTCAGAGCAATTCCAACACTTAACTGCGGTCTTTATTGCGTTCACTTCACTAGAAACACGCCTATTAAAACTTTCACCACTGTTATCAACACTTGCACCAACACTAGATTCCTTGACTGCGTTCGAATTATTCGGTAAAGCGAAAGAATTATCTAAAAAGGACGCGTTTTGATTTCCCTCAGTCACTTCTACTTCGTGTACGGCGTTATTGTTAAAACTTCTAGTATGAAATCTATTAGTTTGAGGTTTCTGATAAGCAAGTTCGGGTTCTAATGTAGAAGAGGAACACGGTGGTGGACCTTGTAATTTCGCAGTCCTATTTTTTGTACTTTCTAAACTACGAAAAGCGTCTTTATGTTCAGTCAGAGTTTTTGGAGGGTTTCGCGTTAAATGATGTTGATAATAGGGTAACAATTTAGATTTGATTAATTTTAATTGAGCATCCTCTGAAATAGGGTTAGTAAAACGAGTGAAAAGATTTTCCATCACCGCCATATATATTAAAGGCCTCTCGCATTCTCCTTGAGAACGAGCAAGAATTTCTGACCATAAGTTTTGTTCATAATCTTCAGGCAAAAAATCTAATTTAAGTAGATAAACAAGGTCATCCCAAGATCTGACTGTCTTTCTCACTGACCGATACCATATAAGTGCATCGCTATCAAAAAATTCATGAGCAAATTATTTTTTGAGATTCTATAAGCTGAGCAGTACTCCTCTATTTTTTCTAAAAATCCAAATAAACTTTGACCCTTGCCTGTAAATTTTAAATTTATTCGAGGAGGGAACCTTTGATTATTTTGAAACGTAAAATTATTGTCGCGTGGAAACCTATCTAGTGTATGTCCACCCGTAACAGGAATATTTGCATTTAGAGGACGAACATGCAAATTGTTATTATCAAAATGTCTAACAGACTGCGGGTTGGCTCCCTGACTATCATAACCTGTTGCCATTAAACCTTCCGAATTAATACCCTGATTATTAAAATTTAAACTCGTTTGAAAATTATCGTTAACTCCCTGACTATATTGATTAAAATCACCCGAACTGCGTTCTTGAGGATTTGCCCCTCGATTGTTCGAAGTAAATTGTGGGTTGGTTCTTTCATTAAAACTGTCCAATAATGGGTTTGTATTAAGAAAGTTGCCCACCTGATCCAAATTATTCGGCATATAATTTAAATTAGATTGAGGGTTAGGTTCTGTATTAACCTTATTTGGTATAATAGTTGTTGTTAATTGATGCTTGGGTACTTGACTAAAATTGTTTAGAAAAACATGGCTATAATTATTGCCATTTGGGTCGGATCCCTGACTATAACTTTTAAGGAAAGGTGCAGATCTAATTTCCGCTTGTGGCGTTACATACGTTAAATTTAATTGAGAGGGAATACCTAGGTTTGCATTTTTAAAAACATTATTTCCAACATTCGCTTCAGGTCTGGATCCCTGACTAATGTTTTTAGCTAAGATATAATTAGTACTCAAATTTGGATGGGGTCCCTGACTATAGTTACTGCAGGATGGTGCTGCCGCGACTGCTATTTGTTGTGGCATCAGAAAAGTCGAATTTAACTGAGTGGAATTTACTTCGTTAACATTTCCCAAACAATTTTTATTTAAAAGTAAATTTGGCCTGGGTCCCTGACTAAGACATGGTGTCATATAATTTTGGCCCAAATGCGGGATATTTGTTTGATCAGAGTTCGAAACAACAAAACTTCTATTAAATTCGGCTTCTGTTCTATAATTATGCAAGGGAGTTCCAATATTTAAGGAGGGGGGCACTTGGTTGCTATTTGCACCTCCTATACTATTGACTGCTTGTAATTGTTCATTGACACTGAATTGGTTATTCGAGAACATAGGACTGTTTGTTCGAGTAAGACGCCCGACTGTATTATTTAATTGGGGCCCAAAACTATTTATTTGGTGGTTACCTCCTATACTATTATGAGGAAGGGGTAATTGTTGATTCATACCCACATTATTAATTAAAGGTACCGAACTAATCATTTGTGGAACACGCCTGATATTATTATTTAAATGGGGTATAAAATTATTAATTTGTTGGTCATCTCCCGGACTAATATTTGAGTGGGGTAGCTGTTGATTTAAACCCGCGTTATTAGTTAAAGATATTGAAGCCTTCATTAGGGAATTCCTCCTAATAGTGTTATTCGATTGAGATACAAAATTATTTGTGTGTTGGTTAGCTCCCGGACTAGGGTTTTGACAGGGCCTGACAATTTCCATAGCAGATAAATCGCAAGAACGATCCGAATGGGTAGGGTTGACAAAACTGTGGTTCTGAGAAGTATTATAAAAAAACTGATTTTGATTGACACTTCCTGACATAGTTTGACAGTTGTCATTTTGTGAGTTGACCCCCTGAGAAACATGGTTTGAGTTAGAACCATTCACAACTTGGTTACTTAATATATTAACACCCCTCTGAGATAAACTGACATTTGACATTGCCTCATTGACACTAGCAATGTGCTGTTGTGATATGTCCTGATTCTGAATTTGATCTGACACTTCCTGAAACATAACTGATCTCTGATTTTTATTTTGCACTAGACTATTTGACAGTTGACAGTCTTCATTATCATTTGCATTAGGTTGGGAAAACGAAGAATTTCGCGACCCAAAAACACTGCTACTAATATTTAATAAATCATCCTCATCCGGGTTCACTATTAAAGCTTGACTCAGTATGGGGTTGGGGGAACCAACCTCCATTAAGTCGACCTCGGTGAGGATTGATTTTCCTTTCTGTTCAAGATTATCTATTAAACAAAGATTTCTAGCCAAAAGTTGAGCTTTTAAATCAGCTGTTGTACTGTCAGCCGCTTTTAAATAATTTATTCTATTTGTGAAATGTAACAAACGAGTTTTGATCCTCTTAAAATCTGGGTGCCGACTGTCTGAGAAAAAATTGCAAACTAGCCCAGAAAGTAAAGTAATTTTAGATTGACACTTACATAACTCCTCCTCAAAAGAAAGGTGTACCTCTGGACATGAAAAACCTCCAGACTCTTCCTCACAGGTCATGTGGCCTCTAAGAATGCTACGCTTTAAGTCAACATTACCAATCTCCTCAGTGCAAATTCCTCTGATTCTCAACTCCCAATCTATCTCTTCTGACAGTAAGTATTTCACGTTTAACTTCATTTTGACTTTGCTAAAAATACACAGGCCAACTAGAGACGGTAAGAAAATAAACAAAAAAACAAAAAGGTACTCAAGAGTGCTGCCTACTCTTATATGGGATCATACAGATTATTAGTTTAGTTTAGTTTATTTATTGGTAAAGTAAACACACCAGCTAAACAGGCACTCAAAAAAATGTTATACCTTCTTCATGGGACATATCCAGGTAACAAGGAACCTCAAAAAAATTGCTCTTTTTTTTTTTTGTTTGTTGAGGATGGGCACCCGGCACAAAGTAGTACCCAATTGCCTCACAGCACAGCAAAAAAATTCAGAATTCTTGTTTTCAAAAAAAAACCAAGTTATTCAAATTTCAGACCTTAACAACTTTACTAAACTCTATTTTAAGAAAAATTTTTAGTTGGGAAATAAAAAAACTCAAAAGCCCCAAATGTTGGACGTCAAAATTTATAACCCTAAACCAAAAAAAATATGGTAAGGGATATAATGTTCGACAGCCTGGTGAACTCAGTATTTTTGTGTTATCGGAGGCACTTGGGTCGTGGGTCAACAAACGGCGCCAGAATACTTTGTATTCAAAAAAAGAAAGCAATACTATTTATCTTAAAGCCATCCAAAAATTTAGGTAAACAAATATTCATAAAAAGCAACAAAATAATATTATTTTCCTGAAGGGATGGAACCTTGTCAACTTTTGTCACCCTGTGGTAGGGTTGGTACCTATTTATTGCTTTAATAACATTGGTTTTCCTGATACAACAAAAAACATTGATCGGTTTCTTTAAAACAAAAATGCCACAAATATTCCTCAAATGACAAAATCAACAGACTTTCAACAGTTTAACTTTCAAAACTGCTCAAGATTTAGATATCCACTTCTGAGATCTATGTTTTTTGCTGTTTTTATGTATGCGCCAGTGTTAGCCTATGTGCTCCTTTTTGTTTCTGTTGTTTAGAAACAGACTTTTAGATTGTTCCTGTCTTTTGATTGCCGACCAAAATATTTAAGTTTTGTGGGATAAAAAAAATAAAAACAAACTATTTGAGGTATAAATTTAGCTCCTTTTTTAATGACAAAAAGGCAGATAAATTCTTACAAACACTTTAAAACAAAACGGTAAAGAAAGTGCCGAATAAAAAATATCATTTAACACATTTAAATAAATACAATTTTTTTTTTTAAATAAAAAATATCACTATCAGATGATCCCATATATCTATATCTCTTACACTAATAATACTCTTTCAAGACTCTCTAAGGCAAATCAAATTATTCTTTTTTTTATAACTAAATAAGTTCATAGATCTGGCTGATCAATGCACAAATAGCAAGGGGCACTAAGTTGGTCAGTTTTTAATATGCCTACAAAGGGTAAAAACAATTCTTGGATACTGAACCCAAATTATTTTATACAAGTAACAAAATGTTGACCAGTAAGTACCACTTCCTTTTATGTGCTAGTACTATCCCCATTTAAGGCTAAAACATGAGTTTTATAACTAGGCACTAAAATCAGTTTCTTAAATAAAAAAGTAGTCTCACCAATCTTTAGCTAGATAAAGTTATGGCAGGCAAAATTTGGAAATTGATATTCAGCCAGAACAAGGCTTGTGTTTTGACAACATTGCCTTTCACAAGAAAAAAATAAGTTTGTAACAAACAAGGAAAATTTCTAGCTTATGTTTGGCAACACTGCACTTACATAAGATAGGCAAGGTAGGGAAAAACAAGCAAATTGTCTAGCTTCAGTCTGACAACATTGCACTTGCCAGAGAGAGACAGGTATGGTAAGGTAAGGTACGATAAAGGTCTGTTGACCAGAAATTTACTTAAAAACTAGCTAAAATTTGGCAACACTGCACAGGCATAGATAGCTATCTATTTACACAGGGACGGTACGAAACAATACTTAATCTTACTACTTCAACTATATGTTTAACATTAATAAAGGGTAAGATTACCGACCTTTGCCATCAGACTTTTCAATATCATCACAGTTTGAGTGTTGGTTTATTGTCTTATGATAGTTGAATTCAATGTAGAGTACCCAATTGATTCAGTTATCACACAAAATCTCAATGGAGTTCCATAAAAAATATGTCTGACCCGTACTAGAGTTGGTACATCAAAAAAATTCTGTCTTGAGTTGTCTTAGGAGATTGAAGAGCATTTAAAATGTGGCCATTAATGCCCATTGTACTGAGATTGGTCGATTTTGCCCCACATTTTTTTTGAGGTAGTTTATTTTTTTTGTGTCCAGTACTTGCAGGTGGTTGATTTTTGCCCAGTACTTAAAGGCCTGAAAATAACAAAGGGAACCCCTCAGTATTTGATTTTTTATAATAAATTTTGGTTGCAAAAGAAATGAGGTTATTTTTTCACATGGCGTGGTGTCGGCAAAATTACAAAAAAATATCATACCTGATGTTTTTTGGCCTATTTTCCAGAAACGGGGCAGTTTAATCTCGAAAACGATATATTATTTCACTATTTAAATCCAATTTAATGGCATTTTTTTTTTAAATAAAACTAGAGAAATAAAAATGGCCCCTGTTTCTGGTCGTTGAAGTTTCAGAAAAAGACCGGCGGGAGTTTTCTTTCCGCCTTTTATAAGTTCTTCAAAAAAAACTTCCTAACCCCCACTAATGTCCACTCCATCGCCATGTCTGATTGACAATTATGACACGCCGCGAAATCACTAATTTTAAAATTAAAAGATAATATTTATTTTGATTATGCACACACAATCTAGAACTAGTTTAATACACTTCTATTTCCAACTGCACACCAACCTTCCGCAACATTACGACCTTGATAACCAAATTGTCGGTGTTATTTTCGAACTATAAACCTTCTTTTAAGCATGCATGGTTGGTTGCCTATCACATGCATCCACTTTCTAATTTATTACTACCAGGTAAGTCGACAAGTGCTGCGATTGGTGCGGATGCGAAATGCAATTACAAGGGGTTACTAAAAAGTAATGTTGGCTGGATTAAAACATTTTAAAAATACAGCACAATTCGGAACAAAATTTTGGAAATGTATAAAACCAAAGGAAAATTTTAGACAATTGTGTGGGCACAACGCCACCAAATAACCATCGATCGCCCTAGAAAAACTTTTAACGACTTTTGACAAAAAAATCGTTACAATGTATAGCAGGCTTAGGGAACATCCTTAAATTATGTAACACAAAAATTCAGGATTATTAATCCCCCCTCGTAACGCATTTTCAAAAAAAACACATTAAAAAATCATTGTGTGTAACGCAAAGCCAAACCCCCCCTCCCTTGAGTGTTACATAATTTAAGGATATAGGCCCTTATAAGGAATATAACTGGGTCAATTTTTTTGAGGGGCTTAAATCAAATTTGGTAATAAAACATTTAAATAATATTGGTGCTCTTTGCGTGGTTACATCGTTAGTTTACCAATTTTTAATAGGTGCTTATTTTGATATTTTAATTTGGCAGGGTTATCCTAGTTACACTCTCTGATTATAGGTACTTATAGCTTTTTTAACTATAGACTATAGCAACCCCCACAACCAAAATCACTATTTATTGCTACAAGCCTGTGACATAGGTACCTATCCATTTTTTGTATTTTTTTGAATTTAACTTTGCATACCGATACTACCCATCAAGTATCATAGTGTCAACAGTGCTAGAATAAATTATTGTTTACTTGTGTAATAATTTATAAGGGGACACACCTATTGAAATTTTTTTTGTTAATAAATTATTTAGAAACCTTATACAGTTGGTACTTTTTTTTAACTTTTATTGGGTCACTGAATAATGACTACCTATCCAGTCCTTTATATTAAATCAAAAACTTTTTTGATTATAATAGAAAAAAAAAACTTTATTTTATTTTACATTTTTTGTACCTAACATTTGAGTTAAAATAAGTTCTAATAAAAAATTATTTGAAATATTATTTTTCTAAAACATTTTCCTTGAACGAAAATTTGTTTTGAAACCATTTTCTTTAAATGGAAATTTGTTCGAACAAACTTCGACTAATCGAAGAAAATGTTTTTAAACAATTTTGTATGAAGAAAATTTTATTGAATGATTATCCTTTTGAATAAATATGAATGAAATAAAAAGTTAATGAATTATTGATTTAGAATCTTAATAAGGTACTTTATTTTTTCTTATGTGTTTCTGGTGATTATAAAAATAATCTGCCAATATATATGGGTACCTATAAGCTCACACTAGGCACTATAGTTATAGTGTACATGTGAGCTAATATAACTAAAAACTGAAATATATTTTATTCAACTCCAGACTCAATTACCTTTCGTTTTGATACCACACAACACAATGTTTTGACTTAAACTCTAATTTTTGAAATCTACCCCCACCCTTTTTTTAAACTAAAATGAATTTTGTTTAACTTCAGACTCAATTACCTTTCGTTTGAGATCACACACGACATATTTTTATTTTTAAAATTTACTCCCACCTTTTTTTTTAAACTTAAATTTATTTTGTTTAACTACAGACTTCTTACTTTTGGTATCACACACGCCATATACCCTTTTATTTATCTTGTGATCAGTGGATTTTGTTCATTTTTAAATGGGACCATCCCTACCCAAGACCCACCACCTCAAATTTCAAGCGGTTTTTGAGTTATACGCGTTGGTCGTTACAGACAGACGGCGCGACAAAAAACTTTCAAAATCATCTGAAACACAAAGAAATATAAACATTTTTGAAATCGGAGCAACTTTGTTTTTATCGAAAAAATTAGGATCACCATAGCTCACACTACTATGGTATAGTAGTAGTGTGAGCTAAAATAATTTTTAAAATTAAGATTTTACAGTTTTTGTAACATTTGAGTAAAAATATGTTCAAATGGAAAATTCTTCGAAATCATTTTCCTTGTATGGAAATTTCTCCAAAAACATTATTAATTTAGAAACTTCATAAGGTACTTTATTTTTTTAAATTAAAATAATGACTAGTGCTTTATTTAAAATCAACAACTTTGTGTTTTTGGTGATTATAGAAAAATAGTTTTTCAAATTAGGATTTTACATTTTTTTAGAACATTATTATTACAACATAGGGGCATGCTTGAAGCATTTTTTGACATTTAAGTAAAAATATGTGCGTAGTAGTTATTTTTGTTAACCCTCATAGAAAAAAGTGGGTTGCAGAAATATCTTTAAAATTAATTTTATTGTTTAAATGAAAAATTGTACGAAATCATTTAGTCCTAAACATTTTCTTTAAATAGAAATTTGTTCAAAAACATTTTCAAGAAAATTTTATTATATAATTATCCTTCTGGAGAACTGAACAAAAAATGTTCTGTAAAACATGTACTCAAAATATGTAGCAGGCACATAGATAGCTTTTCTTTCTGGGGGGATACTCCCATGTAGAAAGTACTGTGCTGTTATTCCATGACGGTGCATGATGTTTTAGACAGGGTAGGCAGAAATGCTCGCCGGAGGCAAATACACTGAATACAGAACATGTCCAAGACACTAAAATTTCATGACAAAAACTTCTTCAAGAAGGGGGGAAATGTCCCCCCGTGCCCTCCCTTATCTATGTGCCTGGTACCTATTTCTCACAAACTATTATCAAACCGAACTTCACTAAATATATTGTTCTGTTTTTGTTTGTGGAAATGTAATCAATTTTTTTTTTTTTACGGGTATGCGCACTCGCAAGGAGATCCCTATCACGCTCGACAAGCGCAAGTGCGCGGAAATGTTGGTGTGTGTTGGTTTTGAAACGGTTCAGGTTGTAACCTGCAGGGAAAACTGTCGCAGGGAGTTTATTCCACAGCGATGCTGTTCTCCAGAGATATGAATTCTGATATAATGAGGTTCTTGGTGCCTCTATTTTGACAGTAAATTAATGGTTACCGTCTGTTTGACGTGTTCGCCTAGTAGGTGCTACTCCCGGGGGGATCATACGTGCCAACTCTTTAGAGCATTTTCCGTGATAATACCTGTAGAAGAGAGAGAGATCGCCCACAGTTCTTCGATGTTCGAGACTATCCAAGCTACGGGTAAGTGCGGGGTCATTGATCAGCTTGATAGCTCGCTTTTGCACGGTGTTCAAAAGCATTAAGGTATGTTTGGGTGCCGCACTCCATATATGTGAGCAGTACTCCATAGTTGGTCGAATCTGGGCTTTGTAGAGTGTCAGCAGTTGGCTTGGTGTATACAGATGTCTTGTACGAAATAGCACCCCAAGCTTTTGGGACGCCCTTTTAGCTATATCTGCCACGTGACTGTGCCAAGACATGTTGGTCTCTGCAGTGACTCCTAAGATGTGCAACTGGCTCTGCAATGTGACAGCACTTCCAGATAGTATGATGATTGGCTCACCGGTGCTGGTCTTGTTTGAAAACAGGGCTGCTTGGGTTTTCTGCGCGTTGAACTGTACAAGGTTTTTGTTGCCCCAGTCCTCTATTATCTCCAGGTCGTTATTTATCTGCGATATTTGAGTTAGTCTAAGATGATGGAATTCACGTGCGGGTAGACACTGAGTGGGTGGTATGACTGAGGAGACTACATTGCCATCATCTGCAAAGCAATAAAGTGGATTTACTGTTTTATCTATGAGGTCATTTATGTAAATCAGAAAAAGTGTTGGCGAAAGGATTGCTCCCTGTGGCACACCAGCATTTATCTGGTAAGAGTTGGAGTTCCGGCCATCCAGTGCAACATAAATGAATCTATCCTTAAGGTAACTTTCAAACCAAGTGCAAAGTCTCGGCGACAATCCCGTTGCTTTGAGCTTGTTGAGCAGATTTTCATGCCAGACTTTATCGAATGCTTTAGATATATCTAAGGCAATTGTTCTTGTTTCACCTCGCAACTCAATCGCTTTTTGCCATAAGTGAGTGACGTATGTAAGTAAATCGCCAGTTGACCTATATTTTCGAAATCCGTATTGCTTGTCCTTGATAATTTTGTATTTTTCCAAGTACTTGGTTAGGTGATTGTTCACAACTCTTTCCATTACTTTTGATATCACCGGAAGTAGAGCAATTGGTCTATAGTTTAACGGATCTGTCTTTTTTCCTTTCTTTGGAATGGGTTGTACTGCGGCAGACTTCCATGATGATGGATATACTCCTTGCCTATAAGATAAATTGAATAATTTTGCGAAAGTTGGGGTGAGTTCGCTAGCACAATTTTTGAGTACTATCGCGGGAATGCCATCTGGACCCATTGCTTTGTTTGAATCCAACTTTTTAAGGGATTTTCGTATTTCTCTGTGACAAAAGGGTACCTCTGGCATACTGTGGGAAACCCTTTCAATGAACGGTGGAGTTTTTCCATTTGGCACTGTTAGGTTTGAGTTGGAGGAAAAGATTTTGGCCAGCATATTGGCTTTTTCCTCTGATGCTGTGGCTAAGTGAGTATTTTTATCTGTAAGTGGTGGTATGGATGACTTGGTGAAGTTTGATCCAACGGCTTTTGCAAGAGACCAAAAGGACCTAGAACTACTTGGACAATTCAGCAACCTGTTTTTTATTCTTTGATTGTATGTTTCTTTGGCGGCGTCAATAGTAATTTTGCAACTATTTCTGGCTTCTATAAATTCTGTGTGGTTTTGAGCGGTTTGTTGTCGTTTCCAAAGGTTATATGCTCTGTGTTTTTTCTGTACAGCCGTTTGACACTGGCTGTTGAACCAAGGTTTTGCATTAGCTTTGCGTTTTATTGTATGTGGGATATATGCATCCATTCCAGATAAGATTACTTTTGTTATTTCATTACAGCAAATAGTGGGATCAGCTGTTTTAAAGCAAACCTCTTGCCATGGAAAATCCAGGTAAAACTGTTTAAGGTCATTCCATTTTGCCGATTTATAGTGCCACATTTTACGAGGAAGTGATTGTTGGCTTGGCGGTATGAACATTTCGCACTTTGTTCTTATAAGTTTATGATCGGATGAACCAAGTGGGGGATCTACTTGAATTGTGTACAAGTCAGGATTTGTAGTTAGGAACAAGTCTAAAAGCGCTGCAAATTCACCCCTTTCTGAGATACGGGTAGGTTTATCGACAAGCTGCGTTAGACCACAACTTATGGCAAAAGCTTCTGCTTCCCTGCCTTCATTATCTGTTTTGTTGTGGTGTTTTAGCCAGGGTATATTGTGGACGTTGAAATCGCCTAAAAAAACAATTTCCGCATGTGGATAGTTAGACTGTATACTATCACAGTTTTCGGATAATGTCGCAAAAAAGTTTTGATACTCGGTGTTACTTGGCGGTCGGTAGAGGCAGCAAATGAACTTGGTCGATGACTTTGAGGTGAATTTCAGCCATATGATATCGAGGTTCGCTGGTTCTAGCTTCTCCTCTCGATGACATGAAAGGTCATTTTTAATGTACACACAAATCCCAAAATTATGTCGAAATCGGTGGTGTAGGTCATAGCCGGGATAAAGATAGTTCACAATAGGTGTTGCAGAACTGATTTTAGTTTCGGTGAGAACAAGGATGTCAGGTCTTTGTTCTTCAAGATGTTGGTGAACTTATATTGCTAAAATCAATTCTGAGTTGAGTTTTTGGTCTTCTTTTAATATCTTTGCATGAAGGACCCTCAGGATCACCCGACGCCCGGAGATCCGAGTGGTCGGGTATTTTACCTCCGGAATATTTTGATCCTGGAGGCGCCATCATGCTATCTGTTACTCATTGTTGGAACCGGACTGCCAGCGCAGTAGCGGAACGTGGTGATACCACTTAGCGCTACTCACTTCTGGCATGGTGGTATCACCGGTCGACGCCCAATGAGTAAAAAGCCTCTACCACCTATTTACTTTACGCACTTTTCTTATGAATAATATTATTTTTGATAAAAATTAACAAATATATTATTTGATAATACATTGTATTCAATTTCACATTTACATAGTTACATTACTATAACAAAATAAATCATATGCGAGATTTGAGTGGCATCTACTAGTCTTGTGCTGGTCTCGAAGGATGTTTATTTTTCTGCAACAAGTTGTTTGCCAAGTTGGACCAACATAGCAGATGATAGGGATTGCTTGCAACCTTGGGAAGTTTTTCTTTGTTGCATTGTAGACACATAAGTGACCTGTAACAAAAAAAATTCTATATTAAAAACCAATAATTTTCAAGAAGATGCAAATTTTCCAGCTCTAATTATTTTTGAAAAGCCTGCCTTTAGAAATATTTCCAACTGAAAAAAAAAACATTTTTTTGGCAAAGGGTGCCCAAAGGGGCTTGTTAGCGAAATACTAGACAACAGTAGACTAATACTTACGTTTGAACATACGGCCCAACAGCTGAACAACCAAAACTATCGAACGTTGAACATAAATAATAAAAACATTAAATTCCTAACCCACTTTATGCAGAACACCCAGAGACAAAATTTTCTCTATGAGAACACCAAGGTTATTTTTTGTTGTGAATTGCAGACTGGCGGGCCTTAGATGACGTAGTAACAAGCACAGTGGGCCAGGGCTATCAAAATGGACGGGCCACGATCCTCCACTTTGTTGACGTCACATCCGGGGCTGATTTTTTTTTGATGGTCACGTTACGACACAGCTGATTGTCTTTAAAATATTGAAGTTGGAATGACGTTTCATGGATATTTGATTTTTTTTTAATGAAGCCGTTTTTGAGATTGTTTTTACTTTATTCTGGCAGAACAATTTTTTTTTAAATGTATAGTAAGCCCTAATTTTTCATAGCCGCTTCATTAGCTCACACAAAAATTAAGTTTAAAGCAGAAGAGAATGTGACAATCACATATGACAAAGTCAAATACATGTCAAATATAACAGTTGGCATGTGGTACATGGCGGGTAATTTGAATTCAAAATAAGGAATGCTAAATCTTGAAGATTTTAACCTTTTAATCCTGTTGCTTCCTTACAAACCTTTGGTGGAATATCGGGATGGTGTCTGAGAATATTTGACTGAAATTTTGCGGAAATCTGTAGTGCCATTTTGAAAATATCATAAAAAACGTCTGACCTCCCAATGGAAAATTCAGCCCCGGGAGAACAGCTGATTTTTTCAGGGTCGTGGCCTCTATTTTTGTGTTGGCCTTGAGTGGGCCAAATCAGATATCCAATGCAATTTTTCTTGGTAAAACTAGATATTACCAAAACTAAATTTTTTTAAAAGAATGGAATTAATGTATGTTTATACGCCAAGGAAGTAGCTTGGGGGAGGGAGGGTAAGCCCTGTAAGATCAAAATTAGCCCCCTTCAAACGAAATGAACATAATCTATCAGGGGCGCTGACCAAGTCCACAAATAACATGCGGACTAGGCCTTTCTGCTCTGTTTTTTTCTAAAATTTTAGTAACATAATTAAGTCTCAATGTAAAAAAATAAGCTCCCCTAAAAAAGGAAAACATTATTTTACTTTAATTGGTGTTTTTGTAGTTTAATAATAATATAGAAATAGATTCCTACAAAAGGATAACTGCCTGTATTTCTATGGGAAGGGGTAAAGTAAGAGATTCCCCTCCCCCCATAACCAGCCCCCTCACAACCAACCTACCATAATCTCCGATATCATAAGGACTAAAGATTTTTATTTAATGATATGACATAACTTTTTAAAACTCACTTTTGCATTTGGGTAGGGAAATGTGTCCACGATCAGACATAACAGGTATTTTCCTAAATAAACCAGACCACGTTTTTATTTTCCATAAGTAAAGGCTCAACGAAATCTTTATGGTGAAATACAAAATTCTATGCCGTTGTGGAACATGAGTTCCAAAATAAGACAAGAGTTGCAACAATGTTTTAAGAAACTTGTAGGGCTTAAATATGTGTTTCAAACTTATGTATGTTTTACTTAGTACACAGTTTTTTTTGTACTGAATTTCAATCGGATCATATACAATTTTTTATTTATACAAGGTGTTTAAGTTATTGTAAGTCAAAAAGTTTATATAAACGTAGACACGCAAACGCTTAGTTTTCGAGATACAGGGTGTTAAAATTTCATATATTTTTCAGTTTTTTGTTTATAGCTCGTATAGTTTTTGAGATATGCAGCTCAAATTTAACACATATATTTAGCTGGTGTCATTACACTATAAGACATATCAAACGATAGTAAAAATCTAGAAGGTTATACTTTTTCAGGGCTCATGTCACTTTTTTCCTGGGATATTTTTTTGTTGTAAGCCACTGGTAGATTCTAAAACAAGAAATAAAATCCTTGTTTCGTTTGCAAATTTTTTTGTCTCTTGCAATTTTTTGGCATCTCTAACCGTTTATAAAAAAGCTTTTGCGCCAAAGACTGCTATCATCAAAATAAAAAATGCTTGGGTATGGCATGGCGGCTATATCAAAATAAACAAAAAATATTATCTCGAAAACTACGTGTTTGTAGACCTATGTTTATATGAACTTTTTGTCTTAAAATCACTCAAGAAATTTAATACTAAAATTATGTTATTGAACACCCTGTATATATGGGTCTGAGTGGAAGAGCGTGCTAAACAAACGATTTTTTTTTCTAATAGTGCCCAATTTTTCTAAAATTTTTGTACGCGGCGACATTTTTTTCATTGAATATTTTCTGTCATGTGCACAATAAGGTTAATGGGTGGGTGGGAGGATAGAAGAAAGAAAATTCTTATTATTTGTATTTTTTGCAATACTTATTTTAGGTACTAGCAGGTGGAGCCCATCTTCAGTAAACTAATCTAGCCTACCTAAACTATATCACACTCGTCCCCCTTGTACGAGTTTCCCTATATATTCCATTACTTAAATCTTTTTCCGATCTAAAAATTAAACCTATTAAATGAACGGACAAGTCGCTCCCCTCGGTGGCGCAATAGTCTAGGTACTAATTGTAGGCTAGGCTACAAATGTCTGCCCTTTTTTGCATTGGTTCGGTTAGGTTTATGACTTTTGACCTAATTAGTCCATTAAACAAGTGTTTACTACTTTAGACATTATTTCATACATATGAAAAATGACCGATAGTTTTAAAAAGTAGACAAGTATTTGTAAACATACATATTATTTTTTAAATTAAATCAAATCTTTATTATTTTTCCGTACAAATTGTACATAAAGAATGGGGGTTAAGGAATAACTGTACTAAAACATTAATTAAAAGTGGTTTGGTTAGATATTATTTAAAAAAAACTTTAATTAAGTACGTGTTTGCATTTTCACTAATATAACAATATAACCATCAAAATGGAGTTATTTTTATTTTATATTTGGATTGCCTTAAGAGTTTGACTTTGGAGCAGTGATTAAATTTAAAATTAAACCGATTTTAAAGGAAAAAAACAATTATACCCACATACCAGCCAAAGCTATCAGGTAAAAACTATAAATAATCTAAAAATGCGGAATTATTTTTAAAAAGAGTATCGTTATATAAATCCAAGTATGTGACATTTTCTTTAATTTTGTTTTAATGACTGCCTTTTTAAATTAGTAGTTTTGTAACCGTGTAACCAAATTAAATATAAATGTTCCGTCAATTAAAACAAATAAGTTGTATAGTTTTAGCGTATAGTAGCCATCTTGAATTTAAAAAAAAGCCGTATTAATCTTTATTTGCATTTAAAGCCTTAAGGAAAGTATCGGTTTCTTATTCCAATTGATTATTAACTAACCTAAAAAAATAACAAAGCCGGCTTCGCTGGTTCGGCCTGACTTGCACATGTCATAGCGTAAAAAAATCGCCTTAACAAGGGAGAATGGCTTATAAAACATGTATGCCAAATTTCATTAAAATTGGTTAAGTAGTATCTGAAATAATCTTTATTTTATATTTGCGATCATTTTTTTTAGTTGGATTGAAAAACTTATTTACTTTACATATATTTAAAATTTTTTTAAATCAGTACCTGGTCAAATATTTAGCTGCATTTTAAATATCAAAATGTTTTTATAGGACACCCGGTACATCGGTAGCTAAAGTTTTGAGGATTTACTACCCCTTAATCTTGTAATACAAAACTGCTAAATTATAACAATTGGTCCCACTGTGCGACGACCCTCCACGCTATTCATCGCCAGTGCCAAGGGGTGCTGTGGAGTCTAGACCGGCGGCGTTGCCAGGCATCATGCTAAACCTTGAGGCTAAAATTTTTTAGTCGGCCAAAACGATCGGAAGGTTAATTGACAAAAATCGGGCCCCTGGACTCAAAATTAATATTAAAAGACTTTAAAATGGTGTGGGAGTGTATTTTGTGCTAAAATTTTGACCATCTTAATCCAGATGTTTCGTTTTACAAGTAAGTTAAATAACCTGTTTGACCTTCAAAACAAAACAAAGACCAGTGCCGTAGAAATCAATATAAAATCAGAAAAAAAATATTAGGCTATTATATAAATAATTATTTATTTGTTAAAAGTGTTTAAACATAAATTTAGTTAAAAATGTACAGGGTGTCCCAAGTTTTGGGGTCTTGATACTTTTAACTGAACTACGAGGCTTGATTTTCAACAGATAAGGTAAAAAGTATCTTATTAATATGGAAAGTAATTTTTTTACGTATACCTTTTTTATTTAACCGTTTTTTTTGTGTAAACAGTTTTTTTAGATTTGGATCGAGGAAATTTTTTAGGTTGGATTAGTCCTTTTTACCTACTACTACTTTTTAAGGTTGTCTAACCTAAAATAAAATACACCAAGCAAAAAGCATCCTAATCAAACATCTAAAAAGTGTAAAGACGAGGTCTCTACATGCACATTTGTTTTTAACCCTATAAAATGTCAGCAAAATTTTATATTCAAAAAATTTAAAAACAATAAACTATAGTTATAGTTTTTGCAAAGTCACTTGAAATGCTCCTAATACGGGGTTCTATCGATTTCATGAAATTTTGCTTCAATCTGCCCTTCAAAAGTTATCCAAATTCATATAAAATCTTCCTGGTATAATTTCAACCCTACCGACAGAGAAAAGGCGCGCTCTTTGCGGGCCGAGCACAAAGTATTTGTTATCTGACCGACCCAGCACAGGTGGGTAGACGGCACCTGATTGGCAGATTTTTTTGAGATGCGCTTTTAATTGCTTTCAGGTATTCTTTGCGGGACCCCTTTAGTCGGCAGTATGCAGAGTTAGAAAATAAATCAGTGTCGTTTCTGTAGGTATAGGAATAGAAAGTTTTATTATCTATTTTTATTTCTTTAGTTTACGCGATAATTAAAAGAAATAATTTTCACGAGTATATCTACCGCCGCCCATGTCACTTTCTTTAAAGGATATGCCGATGGTCGGCTTTAACCTTTGTGCAACTGACTTTGCAAAAACTATACCTACTTATTATTTTTTTTCATTGTTAAATAAAATCCATTTCTAAGGATGATTGTTATAACCCAAAAATTGATTGCAATTTATTTAATAACGAAAAGTAAATTTCGGCCCTGGTATCTAAATAACCCTATTTTTTAGACCATTTATAAAATATTTTTTGTTCCTTATTTTTAACTATAATCGAGACGATATAAATATATGTTTTTTTATTTAACTTATTTTAAATGTTAAATAAAAAAGTTATTTTTCAAAATACTATCTGCATTAAGTGATGTGTCAAAAAGTAAAACTGGCAAGTAAAATTAATTTTTTAAACGAAAATGATATTTTGTTCAAATTGCATTGCAAAAATATTCGGTTTAAAAGACAATTTGATTTGACATTTTGTTCAAAAATTACTTTTTTAAATTACATTTTGTTCAAATGGCGTTTTGGTTGAAAACAACTTTTTCAAAAACATTTTGTTCAAACATCCACCTGATAAAAAACTTTTGGTTTGTTGAAAAATGACATATTGTCGAATGGGGTTTTCTTTCGAAAACATTTTTTTTAAAACATATTATTTTCGAATGACTTTTTTTTCAAACATTTTATTTGAATGTCAATCTGATTGAAAACATTTTGTTAAAAAATATCTTTTCTACATGACATTTTGTTCGAAAGCAGTGGGTTTGTATGACATTTTGTTCAAATGGCAGAAAGCATTGAGTTTAAATAATACAATTATTTAGTTTCAAAAATATTTTGTTCCAGTGACGATCTGATGGTACACTTTTTATGAAAATATCTTTTTTATATTATATTTTTTCAAAACACATTTTGTTCAATGACATTTTGTTCAACATTTTTAAATGAGAATCTGTTCAAAAACATGTTCAACTGTGTTTTTAAAACATTTTGTTCAAATGATAATCTGACCGAAACCATTTTGTTCAAAAACATCTTTTTTAAGTGACATTTTGTTCGAGTTGCATTTTTTTCGAAAACATTTTGTTGCTTAAATTCATATGACATTTTGTCCAATTGTTTTGTTCAAAAATATCTTTTTTGAATTTTGTTTGAAAGCAGTGTGATTGATTGGCATTTTTTTCGGAAACATTGTGATCGATATTATGTTCAAATGATCTCTTTTTCGAAAACATTTTTAATTTCTTGAAATGTATACGTTTGCGATCAATTGATTACAGTTCAGTGTGGTTAGGTTAACAGGTTAGGATCAACTGATAAAGCTACCACCGATTGCGACCTCCCAAAAAGAGACACACAGGAGCTAGTTTTTCGAAGAGTTTTCTGTTTGAAGAAAATTTTTTTGAACCAAACGTTATTCAAACAAAATGTCATTCAAAAAAGATGTTTTTGAACAAATTGTTAAACAAAAAATGTCAAGTGAACAAAACATCATTTAAAAAAGATGTTTTTGAAAAAACTATAATAAAGTAATAACCACAGAAAAGAAATTGATATGTTGCACTTTTTTCCAGTTTCTTTTCTAATGAAACTGCTGATAAAAACCGAGATGGTAGTACGACGGAATAAGTGTCGCATTAACTTTTCTCAAAATAACTCGCTATAAAAAAGAGTTGTTTTTTAGGTACATATTTTTTGTAGGTTTTTGTAGACACACCTTTAATCTTACTAAAAGGGACAAAACCACCGTCGTAGGAGGCAGTAAATACAAATATATTTGCAAGAAATTTTAAATTCAGGGAAAATTGAAAAACGTAGAGTAGCATAACCAAAAAAACTATTTTAGTTCTGGCCATGGTTACTATCCTAATTAAAACAAATGGGTAAAAGTAACCCCCACTAATGGGGTGCATCTTAATAAATCTCCAAAGTAAGCAATTTGTGTCCCCATCAAAGCAATAAACCGAGGGCTTTTTCAAAAAAAGTCCAAAATATCCTTATCCAAATAGAGCTCTGTTACTTTTTTACAATATTACTACCAATTTTTCATAAAAAAAGGAACTAAAATTATATTTACTTTTTTATATACAAAAGAAAAGTAGGCACTACACATAGGGTCTAGCTTTAAAATTGTAATAATGTGGGTGATCTAATTGTCGCTAGGAAACAGAGAACCTTTAATACCGTTTTCGGCTGCTGGAGACGACTTCACAATTCTCGGTGAGTGCCCCGGTTCGAAAATCAAGTGGGCTCTCAAGTTTTTATTAGAGCCTGACTCCTATTTTTAATGTTCGACTTCTGTATTTGAGAACATAATCTTAACAATGATATTAATGAAAATTTTTATTGTCAATGGGTATCTATTCAGCTGTAAACTAAATTAAATTGCTTGTTTTAATAAGTTAGGTATTTACTTTTAATAAATAAATATTTTGCCGCCGTCACTGGTAAATCGATCGACCATAAAGAATAAACATACGTCTGCTGTGTGTCGCACAGCGTTGCCATCGTCTTTCCAAAAAATATTTCTATTCTTTTCCAACTTATAGAAGCATCTAGGGGTCAAATCGAATTGTTTTTATGAATGAATTTTTACCGTGGTTCCTGGTCTCCTCCGGTTAATACGTTAATGGTATGCACGCAGTACCCATTACTAGAGGCCCTTGATACATTCCGACAGTTGAAAGCACACCCGTCAAATGTAGCAAGGGCCTCTACACATTACTAAAGAGCCATTGCGTTTAGTCAAATAGGCTAACCCATAATTTAACAACATTTAGCGGACTATAGTGAACCAAATCATTTTGATTATGTTCATTATAGGCGGAATTGGGACCTAAATGACGTGTCTATAGGCGTGTACATACATATTACCCATTACTGTAATGGGGCCATGTTACGGCTTAATTTTCGACATACATTATTGTACGGATAATTAGTTTATGAAAAGCAATTTCTAACGGTTTCTATGCCTTAATTACACACAGAAAAAAATCGACTTACGCAAGCCAAGTTGGTAAATCACTTACTGACTACATATACAAAATAACAATATGTTGGATTGACGGAAGATATATTTTATTGAAGCACATACTTGCTTAATAATGGACAAACAATATAATTTGTTTAAAAAAAATCTATATTGGTTTAACCTTTATTTTACATTTAACTATTGAAAAAATATATTTAAAATAAATATATATTTGTTTAATTTATTACGTTGTTTGACGGTAATGAAATAAATATTTAGTTGGAATCAATTTTACTTTTTTATTTGGTTGGTCCTGCGCGGAAGCCAAATTGGATGAAACATACTCGAACGAGGTATTTGTCCTGCACTTCTGCCTTTGGTGTTAAGTTTTATATGGTCACGTTTCATGCAAACGGAATATTAATTGGGACGCCATCTAATTTAATCGAGTAAAACCATTTAGTTATGTTAAAAACGCAAGTATATAAATTTAGGATCCATAAATTGGGGAGTTACTTGAAATAAATATTTAGATAATTTAGCAAAACCTATAGCAAATAAATATACAAAAATATCTAACTAACATGGCTGTGATTGATTTAAAATATTTCTTACTATTCTAACCCAAATTTAATTAACAAAACAAAATAAAAATAAAACAAATATTTTTAGGCTTATTTTTTATTTTATTCCTGTGTAATTTACTTTATAAAGGAAAATTCGCTTAAGACAAGTGATGGAAGGAAAAATATTTTTTCTTTGAATTTAATTTAAACCTATAATTTACTTGACTTAAATTTTGTTAAGCTGAAAACGCTAAATAGTTAGTTAAAAGTAGAAGGGGTTTCTGCTAGATGGCATATCTCAGATGAACCAGGGAATTTTACGTCTCATACACGTACATATGGGCGTACGCAGTATCAAATCCAGGGGTAAGGGCAAATCTTAAAAGTTAAAAATAAAATAGATATTTATTAAAATAAACAAAAAACCCAAACCAAAGCGAAAAAACAAACATTATTAAGTAGGTACGAAGCATTTGTCGAAAAACTTTTTGGTGCAGATAAAAGATTTGGAAAAATTATATAAATCATTTAATAAATGGCGAGAAAAATGACAATTTTAGAAAGAAAAAAAGGTAACGCGAATTTTAGAAAAATTAGGTATTTTTCGGAAAAAATTGCACTGCAGAAAACAAATTATAGTTTTAAAAAAATTATAAGCTTTTCAGAAAAATGGCACCGGCGCCGCAGAAAAAAAATGTAATAAATAAATCATTCAATGAATGAATAACCAAAAAAGGCAATGACAAACGAAAAAATTAAGTAATTCAAATGAAATTGCGTTAAACATTTTCGGCAAAAATGGCACAAAATGCAAAAGTTTTGATTCTTGTTTGTACGCCTTTGATAATTTATGCTAATTTCGTGTGGGTAAAAGTAATTTTGAGTTTAAGAGGATGGGGGGGCTAAGCCCCCTAGCCCTTCTCTAATTGTGCCCCTAGATCTAATTTTGCACTTCTCACTGAGATCATTAAAAGTAAAATATAGTTTAGAAGAAGAATATTATGTAGGTAGTAATAAGTTTAACGTTCAATTTCATTGATTGATTGTTTTGTATGGAAATTAGGAAATAATATTCAACATGTAGAGGTGGTTAAATGCTCCCTCTGTCCCTCTTTGCGTACGCCAATGCACACGTACCTAGAAAAGTACACGTGTTGTGTAAACAAAATTATATTTTCCTCGCCAAGAAAAATCCTAACAAAATTAATCAAATGATCAGATGTGTACAAGTACAAAATTATATTTTCCTCGCCAAGAAAAATCCTAACAAAATTAAGCAAATGATCAGATGTGTCAAGCACTGAAATACTTGACGATGTTAATACTGCTAAAGAATTGATTTACTTACGTCCAGTACACATTTAGTTCTTCGATATAAACAACATATTTACTGGGCTCAACAATATATTTTTTTCAATCCATATTTATTTTTTCTGTTTATTTAAGGCAAAAATTTATTTTATTTGACATTATTATCATTACTACATTATAAAAATATTTATTTTACAAAACTGTATTAATGATTTTATTAGTTTTTTAATTTTAAATAATTATCCATGTCTTTACCATTACTTGTTTTGATCTACCAACTAATTTTAATTTAATTTTTTTTGTCGTCAATCAGTTAAAACTATCTAACAGACATTTCAGTTAAAAAATAAAAACTTCATAATTTTAGTAATATATTAAATTTTGTAAAGGTAGACTCCAAATTTATTGAACAAACTATTATGTTTGTTTACCAACTTGTTTATTCTCTGTTTTTAAAATGTTAAAAAGAATCACTTTCTAAAGAGCGTCTAGGTTAGATTTTCAAGCAAGATTGTAAACTTAAAACCGTTCAACTGTTTCAGCGCCTTTAATTAATTGAATTTGCTAGTCCAAAAGATGAACCTCGTTAAAAAAATTGTATGATTGGAATAGTTTATACATGTCCTTTATTACGCAAATAAATATTTATTGTTTTGTCCCTGATGATAAGTATAATTTATTTAACCTTCTAGTGGTGACTTACGGTCTGTGAGACCGATGAACAAGACAAACCTAGTTCAAAACCAAACGCAGGGCGAAGCAATCTACAAATCTTTAAATCGAACCCTTAAACGAATTTACCGTAGTAAATCTCTTGTGTGTATAAAATAAATATAAAAGAGTTTTAAAAAAGTTTTAAACTTTAATGAATACAAAATAAAACTGTTGCAATTTACAAATTGTTACAAGACTTTCCTTATGACCTAAAAAACAAACAAGACTCAAAATATAAAAATAAAAACTTTAATGTAAAATTTAGTACCCGTAAATTAAAAATCAAACAAGTTTTCGTGGCTAATTGGGATAAAATAAGGGTTTTTTGTTTCTCTCGTATTTTTCCGTGGGTAGCCCGAAAGCTTAACCTCACGGGGGCCAATATCTAATGGACACCTAATAAGTGTTGACAGTTAACTGTTTCGTCCTTATGGGATTCCTCAGAACACATAATGTGACACCCTTGCTAAATTAAGTATACGGTTTTGTCTCTCACCTTACATTTCTAGTGAGAAAACAAAATCATATACCCCACAAGAAGCGCCATCTACCGAAGTACGATAGAAACTGCCTGCTGCTGTTTTAGTTTCTTTTGAAGGGAAAACCCTCTCTCTGTTTGATGTATCATCACGCTTGGCCATTACAACTCCCACTCTTCACTTTTCAGTAGTTTTTCACGCATCAACCACCTGCTGTGTGTGGAGGCAGGTCGAACCATTTTCTTATCGCTGCAAAACCATGTTTTGCGCTTTTCGTTTTTCCAAGCTGGTTTCGTACAGTGGCACAGTCAAGAGTAAACATATATATCATTCTCATGCCAAGACTCAGGCTTGTTCGGAGTTTCATGAGCTAGTTGGTACAGTTTTCCCAATTTCAAATGAGGAATAGATGAAGGAAGTAACGATGGAAATGCTTTATTTTTTGGAGCGGCAATTTGAAAAATATTTAACTGCACATGAGTGTGGTGAATTAGTACCAAAAAATTAACTAAGGGTGTTAATAATATGGAGGCGCCTTTATTTAAGTTTCTGGTAAAACATTTTCGTTTAAATAATACGTGACGTTACCTCGTCTAATCTCTTTGAGAGCTCTAAAAGTGTTAGAAACGTTATTTGAAAACGTTTATAGTTATACATATTTGAGTTTGAGACAAGTCAGAAAAGCTCTATACATCGTAAAATAAATTAAAGTTTTCTAATTTAAATTAAAAAGGTTTATTTAATTGTATCATTGATTATAAATTTATTGTAATCAAAGATTTATCTCCTTGTGACATTATTTTCAAGTTTTTGATACATAGGTAGCTGATGATTTAAAAATCATCCAAGTATATTTAAAAAAAATCTATTTTTATTTTCTAGTTTGTTTGATCCTTAGCTCGCTTCTTGACTGGACGGTAGCCCAGTAACCTAAAACAACTGCCCAATACTGTTAATCACTAAAATCATTACTTTGTATATATCTTTATTTTGTATAAGTTTATTCATGTCAAGCTGTTCATTGTTATTATTAATTTTTCTGTTCATTCGAAATTGCTATCAATGCAGATTTTTGTTCAGACCATCCTGTGATCACTGCCTGTTGTAAAGCTGTTTAGGACTCAGTAGTCAGTAAGTAACCTATTTCATTTTTTGTTTTTGTATTAGGGCTGACCCAAGTCTATTTTCGTTGTGGTTTCTTTCTATAGAACGATATAATTCGTTTCTCCATAACTTATTAAGGTTGTGCCTCTGTTATTCCTTTTGCGATATCTAAAATCACCTATTTTAATTTTTTCTATGTTCATTCTCTCTCTTCATGTTTTGGCATTGAAATCTCCTAGTGTGAGATGGATTTGCGTTCTTTATTATGAATCCTACTCCGAAGTTGCTGTTATCTTCATTACCGTTAGGGTTTAGTAGATTGCCGGGGTTTAGTTTTATTCGATTTTCTGATTATCGACGGGATTCTGACTATCCTACAATGTTCTGTATGTATATGCTCATATTGCTGGTTTGATTAGTTAGTTTTAATAGTTAGTTTTATTAGTTAGTTTAGAATGTTTGATCCTTTTTGTAGTAAGCGAATTTTTGCCTCCTCAGATTCTGCGAAGCAGACCATAGAGGTGTGGGATTCGGAGTGTTTCCTTGCCACCTGGGGACCCAGAGCGTTTGATTTCAAATTCGCCATGATTTCGCCATTTAGGGATAGTGGCATTTGTTCAGATCGTATCCGGTGTGCTTTCGGTTAAACTTTACTTTGTTGTTCAGATCGCTGGTGCACATTCTTCTAAATAGCATGATGAAAATTAACCCGCATGCGCATTTGATCAATCCTTTAACCTAAAAACGCTTATTTTTGGTGGATTGCTTATCCACGGCCTATTGCCGTACACTTTCAAAATAAAAATCCTATGACAGTTGTCAAATTATCAGCTGCAAGGTTTTAAAGCGTTCAGATTAAAAAATCGATCCGCCGAGGCACAGTCACATATAGGCCGGGGTAACGCCCTTTACCGGACGAATACCGGTTGCTTTAATCTGAACACCCTCCAGAATGTTCTAGCAAAACACTGGGAAACAGGAACAAGTTGCACACAGACCAAAGAATTCATAGACCGACCAAAAATAACCAGATTTGTATGAATATAAAAAGACGCTTACTGCTGATTCAAGGGCGTAGATATTATTTTTATTTGGGAGGGCAGTATAAAATATAACTTTTAGAAAAGTTAAAAATTAGGCATTTTTTATATTACCCCCCTTCACCCCGTAATCCACGCCTTTGTGTTGATAGGTATTTTAACTGGACATAAGAAGTTTAGGGAGCACATGTCACGAATAGATGCCAAGAACCGAACATACCTGTCTAGCCTGTAAACAGGAAAAAGAAACATCAAGGCATCTTGTAACCGAATGTGAGGTCTACACAGGAAATGACAACAGGCATTCGGGGCACCAACTCTGAGTGAGAAAGAGCTGCGCTTGTTTAAATGGGCTGAATAACTGGACTTAGTAAATAGAACACGAAGGCCCAATGCACTACATGGGAAACAAATGGAAGTGCAGAAAGTGCACTTCTATTACTACTAACGTCAAAAAAGCAAATTTACTACTTTAATAGTCTAAAATACACTGGGAGCATGGTGAGCCAAAAATTAATCAAACCCATCTCGAAATTACAATAGACCCAATCCGATCCCCTTCGCGTTTTCCGCTGCCTTTATTAACAAAAACTAAAGCCAGCTTTGGAACTAAACCCTCTTTTTCAATCTCGATTTCGAGAGCCCTAATCAACAGATTTTTGCGTTACCATATATGTATCAGTGACCCAAGGCTAAAGTTTTGACAACTCAGAACTTATTTGTGAAGTCAATTCTGTGGTTTTGACCTAAAATTTGAGTTAAACAATCTTGTGATTTTAGTCTTTTCTTGTGACTCTTGAATAGGCCAGTCAGTCTTGAATCAAATCAAATACGATGACAATAGACTGTAGTTCTTATAGTTCAAACATTTAAAGGAATAACTTTTATATTCTACCTTGAACTAAGGATTGAGTTAAGTAATCTTATGAAGGGAGCAGACCTCTTCACTTCAGCCTCCTGGTTCGACTCTTAAAAGGACCGACGTAAGTGGCAACCTTATGCAGTGAACTTAGGCCATTGTTCTCATAGCTTAAACCTTGGGACTAAGGATTTTGTTGACTAATGTTGTAAAGGTGGCAAATTCACTTATTTTGGACTCACGAATCCAGAATAAGTGGATTTTGACTCTGGGAAGGGCTGTTGTAAATGACAACCCAATAGCATTTTACCAGAAGTATGAGTAGTAATAAAAAAAAATTTGAACTAACGATTAAGCTAAATAAGACAGGGAAAAATCTTTTCATTTCAGCCTCTTCTTTCGACTCCTGGAAGGGCAGGTATTAATGAAGTCCAATCCAATGATATGAGCTTGGCGTTCTTGTAGCTTAAACCTTTAAACTAAAAATTAAGTTGACTATTATTGTAAAGAAAGCAAAACTTAAATTGCATTAAGCTGTTCTTCTCAAACCTCAAAATTTTGAACTAGAGATTGATTTGAATAATTTTATGAAAGTAGTAGATATTTATATTCCACCCTCCTGCTTCGACAACTCAATTTAATGGCATAGCACTGTAGTTTTAATAGCTAAACCTTTAAACTAAGAGTTTTGTTGGATTTTTTTATGAAGGGTGTATCTCCCCATTTTAGCCTACGGCTTTAACTCTTAAAACGGCAGATGTAAATGAAACCCAATACAATGAAATAAGGCGCTAGTTTTTGGTGTTAATTATTTTTGTATTGAAGAAAATCTTCCTATTTCCTCCTCTTGCGTAGACTCTTGGACAAGTAAGCATTAATTAAACCCAATACAATGGCATGAAGCTGGAGGTCTCAAAGCTCCAAACCAAACCTTTGAACAAGGGATTGAGTTAAGTAATCTTGTGGCTGTAGTAAATCTCCACACTCCGACCTCCTGCTTTCACTCTTGGGAAGAAAGACGTAAACGACACCCAATTTAATGGCAAACCTTTAAACTATGGATTGAGTTGAGTAATTTTGTGACGGCATCAAATCCTTTATTTCAACCTCTTGCTTCGACTGTTGAACATTAAGACGTGAATGTTTATAGCCTAACCCTCTAAACTAAGGATTGATTTAATTAGTATTGTAAGAAAAAAAACACCTCATTTCGGCTTCTTGTTTTGATTCTTGGAAGAGCAGGCATTAATTAAACCCAATACAGTGGTACAAGGCTGGAGTTCTTATAGCCCAAATCTTAAACAAAGGATTGAGTTGAGTAATCTTGTGACGGTAGCAATTCTCCTCATTTTGTCCTCCTGCTTCGACTCTTGGAAGCGAAGGCGTAAATGATAACCCAATTTAATAGCAAACCTTTAAACTAAGGATTGAGTTGAGTAATCTTGTGACAGCGTCAAATTTCCTCATTTTAACCCCTTGCTTCGACTGTTGAAAGGGAAGACGTAAATGATAACGCAATTCAATGGCATGTCGCTGTAGTTTTATAGCCTAAACCTTTAAACTAAGAATTGAGTTAGTCGTGTAAGTGAAACCACTCCTTATTTCGGCCTCTTGTTACAACCCTTGGAAGAGCGGGCATAAATGAAACTCAATTCAATGGCATGAGGCTGGAGTTGTTATAATTCCAAATCAAACCCTTGAACAAAGGATTAAATTGAGTAATCTTGTGACACAGCAAATCTCCTCACTTTTGGAAGGGAAGCCGTGAATGACAACCCAATGTAATGGCATAGCGCTAAAGTTCTCATACTCAAACATTTAGACTAAGTTTTGACTTAATTAGTCATGAGAGAGAAAAGCCCTTATTGCCGCCTTTTGTTTTGACTCTTGGAAGAGCACGCATTATTGAAACCAAATACAATGTCATGAGGCTGGAGTTCTCATAGCTTAAACCCTTGAATGAAGCAAATCTCCTGATTTTACTCTTAGAAAGAAAGGTGTGAATGACAACTCAATTTAATAGCATAAGGTTGTAGTTCTTATATGTCAAACCTTTTAACTAAGGATTGAGTCAGGGAACCTTGTAAGAGAAGAAAACCCAAAATTTTAAACTCTTATTTCGACTCTTGGAACAGCAGGTATTAATGAAACCTAGTAAAATGACATGAGGCTGGTGTATGCCCGCAATTAGAAAAACGATAACTGCAGTGGACTGTATATATTGTATTAAATGAAAGCGCGAACAAACATAAATATGTTGATACGAAATCACGAAATAATCAAAGGTCCATAGGTTAATTGCTGGTCCCACACAGCGGAAATCAGAAACAAAGTACTCACCAGTTTGCAGCCAATTTCTCCACGTTCCAGGGGCCCCTTTTTGGATCTAATGATGGCACCACGTAGCTGAAGGGCTGAAGTTTCTAGTTCTATGCTTCAGTACACCAAAATCGAGCACTTTCAAGTGTAGAAATTTGTAATAATTAAAGAAAATAATGAACACGCCATTTTTCTCGAGGCGGTAGAAAGGATCTCTCTGATTCTTGGTGCGCATGTCAAAATGCGCGAAAAATGTACTCTGTCCGTCATCCAATTGTGTGGTTTTAAAAAGTAAAAACAACCGCGGATAAAGCGGGAGCTAACATAACTGCCCTCCAAAACACACAATTTTAGAATATCAACCGGACAGATATAGATATAAGAAAAAATGATCGACCGATAAATATAAATGAATGAAAAACAGAAAAGTAGCGTAAGTTTATTTAGAGATAACGAAAACCCGAAAAAGGCAAAACAACCAAACAAAAATTCAAAAAAAAAATAAAAATAAAGAAAAACCTATTGTAATATCCGGTAATAGGTAGAAAAATGAAAATTAGTTTTAATTCGGCAAGAGGCACAGTTTTACAACTGGCCGCTTGTAAACACCGGTAGCCGTTCGTACCGTCGCTACACGCACTTGACCGTCTCCGCCGGGATGCAATTCGAGAACCCGACCGACTGGCCATTTCAAAGGTGATTGGATGTGATCACTCGCTATGATAACCAAATCATTTAATTTGATATTTGGGGACGAATCAGCCCACTTGTGTCGCTGTTGTAGCGTATGCAAATACTCTACAGAATACCTTTTCCAAAAATCATTATGTAGTTTTTGGATTAGTTGCCATCTCGAGAGCCGATTTAGGGGAACCTCGGACAAATCTGACTCCGGAATTTCTGAATCAAGGGGTTCAAGGGTCAAAAAATGCCCAGGGGTAAGAGGTTGAAGATCGTGTGGGTCTGAAGAGGCAGGAGATAAAGGGCGACTATTAAGTACAGCTTCTATGCGACATGTAAGGGTGGACATTTCCATGATGGACAACTTCTGGTCGCCGACAACTCGAACAAAGTGACTTTTAAAACTTTTGACGCCAGCTTCTGCCAGGCCATTGAAATGTGGACTAAGAGGGGGTCCCAGATGCCAACGAATAGAAAGTCTGGTGGACGCACTTCTTGCGTAATCAAGTAATTGGTTACGAAACCCTATAAAATTACTGCCCTGATCTGACCAGCATTGCGTCACGCTTCCACGTCTGGAAATGAATCGATGGAATGCACCTACAAACCCTTCGGTGGACAGTTCCATGGTTAATTCCAAATGCACGCAATGTGTGGCCGTACAGACAAACACACAGACATACGATTTGAAAGCTTTACAACCACGGTAACGATGAGGAATCACAAAGAAAGGTCCACAAAAGTCGATAGCTACACTCGAAAAAGGTTTAAGTTGATTGATTCGATGAGCGGGAAGTGAACTCATTATGGGCGGTCTATAGGGTTTAGGGTTGATTCTAAAACATTGCAAGCACTTGGATATGGTTCTTTGAATTGCCCGCCTGGCAGATAATATCCAAAATTGCTGTAAAAGCAGATTATGTAATGTTTTAAACCCAGGATGAAGGTATTGTTGATGAGTGGACTCGATAAGAAGAGTAGTTAAACGATGGTTACTCGAAAGTAAGACGGGGTGTTTTGCAGAATAAGACAAAAGGTCAGATTTTTGTAATCTGCCACCGACTCTAATGATATTATTTTCATCAAGAAAAGGTCAAAGTTTTCGAAAAGGTTTCGGTATTGGTTTATCCTTAGATAACGCGGAAAAAAGCTCAGAAAAGCAAGAACCTTGAACGCGTTTGATAAGAAGGTATAACGCACTTTGCATCTCACCGGTGGTAGGAAAAACAATATTTTCAAAAATGATTTTTTGGTCCGGTAGATTAGTGGGTTTTTGATAGGAATGGTTTTGAAAAAGGTTCACTATTCGAATGACATAACAAATGATACGTTGAATTTTTGATATAGATGAATATTTGATAAGAAGCTGATCTAAGAAGTTAACGTCAATTATCGCATTGCAACAGACCTTTAGCTTTTCCTCCAGATTAATATCTTCGAAATCAATCGGCATTTTTGATTTATGAAAATCGGGCCATTCGTTTTCGGGAGACCACAAAAACGACGGTGCGTTCCACCACATGTCATGTGACATGAGCTGTGAAGGGGTGGCCCCTCGTGACGCAATATCGGCTGCATTTAAAGCAGAAGGAATGTAGCGCCATGAGTTTGAGGGAATGATTTCTTGGATTCTACTGACTCGATTTCCAACAAAGGTTTGGCAGCGATTAGGAGGGGATGAGTAGTACAGTAGTGTGGGTTCTATATCAAATGGTAACATGCCATCCACTTCTCCGAAGTGGATGACCTGCTGCTGAAGAAGTGAACTTGGTATGACCTTCGGGCAAAAGAAGCGTACAAGAAGCTGTCAGCAATGACGTAACAACCAGAGGCTGATGAAAGGCCTTATTGGGCAATGAGTTAGCTAGCCGCTTCACTTGCTTAGCCTGGGCTGTTGAAAGGCCCTATTGGTCAATGAGGGAGTAGGTAAAATGAGGTGGTTTTTTTAGTAAGCTAGCTACTTCACTAGCTTCGCCTGGTCTAGGTAAGGCCTTGGCTGTTGAAAGGCCCTATTGGCAATGAGTTAGGTGCCAGCCAGTAAGATAGCCACTTCACTCGCTTAGCCTGAGCTAGGTAAGTCCTAATGTGAAAAAGGCCTTAGGTAATTGTTGGTTAAAAAATAAAATAATTTCTAAAAATATTTGTTAAAATGAATCGGGATTGTCTGTGTATCTATTATCATTGTGTATGCATTGTTTATAACCTTAGTGACCCCACACACGTTCCTGTTTTATTTAATACAGCTGGTTACTTATGCTGTACAGGATGTCTCAAAGTAAATAATTCTAAAATAAAAAACTCAAAGTATGTTTTAATTATATATTTTTATTCATATATATCATATAAACCACACTCATCTCGACCATCAAATTTAAAAATAATTGATTGAAGATGTTTTTTCACGTCATAGTTTGGATATATTTTCGAATATTCCAGCGCTGCATCTGTTAATTTACGTTTCCATATTGTAGGTAATAATGGGTATAATGTTGGTAGTTTTTCCTCAATGATGTACCTGCATGAATCAAACCCAAAAGATATCCATTCTGCTAACCATTTATAAATATTTTCATAACTTTTCTCTTCTAAAAGTCCTTCTAGTTCAAAGTCAATTTTAGTTGACCAATAATTATATTGAAAGTCCATCTTACTGTGTTCTAAATTTTAATTTATGATCTAACTGTTATAGCTCTGGCTGAACGAATGAATGAAGTGTTGGTTAAAAAGATATTAAGGCAAAAGTTGTTTGTGGTGTTTAACACCACGTGACCAATGCATGATATAATAGTGATATGTGTTTGTATTGCATCACCTACCTATTATGTGACGTAATCCGTGGCTGGTGTTCAAGTTTGAAGGACCCAAGAAATAATGTGTACCTATTATTGTGTTGTTATCTAACACGGTTTAAAATTGGCAGATTAGCCAACAAAAAGACCTCATTAGCTTAGCCTGGTATGTTTGAATGTAAAACAGGCGTTAGTTGATTAATAATAATAATAATAATAATTATTGTCTCTGTTTGTTAAAAAACAGATAACCTTATGACCCCTCACATGTTTCTGTGTTATCGAATTAGCAATAACCACTAGACCACGTAATATGATGCAATATTATGTAATACAGTTGGTTATTTATATGGTGTGACGCAATTGTCGTAATATGTATTTGATAAAAATTACAATTTTTAATTTTTCATTGTTGTAATGATCGTCAACAAGAATATTGCAAACGTATTGAATGTTAATATTTCAGAATAACTAAAACTGCATCAAAATACTTATTAATTTTAGTATCTATGGGAAAAACACACAAACAAAGGCTTAAACAAGCAAGAGATGTATGTATTATAAAAAAGTTAAATAAGTGCCAAAAGGCATAATAAAATAAAATAAAAATAAGGGTACATAATGAAAGATCGCTATGAGCTGGGGGTAGCAAAGCTACTTTTTACGCTATATGTGTATGTTTTGTGTCGACAGTTTCCAAGAAAGACGCATTTCGATGTAATGCGCAAATCTCATTTGGTCCTTAATAGTTTTTTACTAATTTCTCAGCACCTATTGAACCGATTCGAGAAATTCATTTTGTATGGGATTGATATATCTAATTTGTATTAATTTTAGCCTTAATAGTTTTTCACTAATTTCTCGGCACCTATTGAACCGATTCGAGAAATTATTTTTTAATGCATTGGTGTGGCTTAACTTGTACTAATTTTTAAGGAGCCATAGATCACCTAAAAGGGCATTAATAGTTTTTCGCTAATTTCTCAACACATATTGAACCGATTCGAGAAATTCTTTTTGTATGGGATTGATATATCTAATTTGTATTAATTTTAGCCTTTATAGTTTTTCACTAATTTCTCGGCACCTATTGAACCGATTTGAGAAATTATTTTTTAATGCATTGGTGTGGCTTAACTTGTGCTAATTTTTAAGGAGCAATAGATCACCCAAAAGGGCATTAATAGTTTTTCGATAATTTCTCAACACATATTGAACCGATTCGAGAAATTCTTTTTTTATTGCATTGGTGTGGCTTAAATTGTACTAATTTTTAAGGAGATCTAGATCAATCAGAAAGGCCTTATTAACTAGGTATGTAATAGTTGAATTAATGAAGTGTTGGTTTAAAAAGCGTTAGGTTACAGGGTGAGGTGTAAAAATATGGATGTTAACCAAAAAGACCTTAATATACCTTTAGGCGAATTAACATGTTGGTTTAAACGGCATTATTAAAGTTGTTTGTATTTAACATGTGATCAATGTATGATTAGGAAAACCAGTTTTTTAATATTGTGTTTACATTTTGATAGGTTTATAAAACTAATAAAAAGTTATCCAATTGAGAAATAGTCACTTTTAACGTAATTTAGGTTTTTTGGTAGCTATTGAGTAAGTACATTAATATCTATACATATGTGAAGTATGTTTGTGGTGTTTTATGCTAGATAAAATACCATATAAACGGCAGGAAACTAACTTTACAGGTCTCCTCAGGGTATTGTAAAAAGGGCCTTATTACCTAAAAATAGTCATTTTTAACGTAAATTATAGGTTGTTTGATAGAGATAAATATACTAGCCATTGAGTAGGTTCATTAATATTTATAAATGAAGTTTGTGTATGGTGTTTTATGCTAGATTAAATACCAATATGAACGACAGGAAACTAACTTGACAGGTCGGTCTCCTCAGGTTAGTGTAAAAAGGGTCTTATTAACTAAAAATATTATAGCTCTGGTTAAATGGTTAGATTAACAAAATGTTGGTTAAAAAAGCATTAAGACCAATACTAGGTGTAGTCTAGTGTGACACACCTCTTTGTTAAACAAGTTTAGTAAATTTTTGGTATTTGGTTAGAATAGTTATCTATATCTATTACAAATAGAATGATACAAACATGAAAAAGCCAATTTAATTTTTTTTCCTCATTTCTCAACATATATTGAACCGATTTAAGAAATTATTTTTGTATGTGATTGGTGCTGGATTCACATTGACTTTATTTTTTAGGAAGATAACTCTCGGTCACTAGGACCTTGTTAGGTTTTTGTTGATGTCACAACTTTAAATAGACCGATTTGAAAAATTATTTTTGTATTGAATTAGGGGATCCAAATTAAATTTATTTTTATCAAGGCAAAGCTCAACCAAAAGTAGTTTTCTGTTGATATCTCAACTTCTTATTTAACCGATTTCACATATTGTTTTTTAAGTTCAAAAATAATTTTGGTTCAAAAATAAATGAGAAGAGAAAATTTTATTTTAATATGCAATCAAAAGGACATTATTATATAAACACACCCAAGGAAAAGTTGTTTACCTATAAGTTTAATTCTTGTTTATTACCTATTTATTATTATGTGAGATTTGATTTTCAAAATTGAATTCGAACTAACACTTTAATTTAAAATAAAGCAAAAAAACTTTAATTTAAAATAAAGCAAAAAACTTGTCATTTTTGTCAATGAGATAATTTAACTAACTACCTATGTAACTGCTAAATAAGTTATTTTTAACATTTTCTTCTTTGTTTAAACTTTAGACAAAATCCTTCAAGATTTAACATCCGAAGATGCCTGAATGTTAACGAAGATCTACGATTACCTTAGGAAATCTGGTTTAATGTTCGAAGTTAGGTACAAAAACTCAGACATGTGTCATATAAATTATTGATTTGGTGTAACGTAATGGATAAACGAAGAAGGCTGGCTGAACTTCTAAAGATAGTAAGTGGTTGCCACAAATCTCTCATATAAGCTTTTCAGTACAGCATTAAACAGAATGGTAAGAAATTGATAAAATGTGTTATATTTTTTAAAATCATTTTGCATATATATTAAAGCGAAAAACAGAATTAAAATATCATATACAAACAAGTGTTTCTTTATTGAACAATATTTGGCATTTGGTAACAAACCAGTGTTTCTTTATTAAACAACTATTTTTGATTTATTTTTTTCTTTACTAATACCATAGACTATAGGAGAAGACTAGCAAATAAACAAAAAACTTTAAAATTTATTTTAAAAAACGTACTTACTAAATAAAGAAGTTTAAAATCTTTGTTTGGCCCATCGATAACTCTATTTCCTTTCTCTTTAAGAATCACCACAATTGTATTCTCCTATAACCTTTATTTTTCTTTTTAAAATCAAGGCGAGGGAAAACTAAAACAGTGCTTCTTTAGAAACCCTTATAATGATCATAGAACACCAAATATAGCAAGCCTTTCTTAAACCAATTGTAGAGAAAGATATAAAACTGTTACTATGATACCAAAATATAAAGGACTGAATCTTGTAAGATCTGCCTATAAATTCTGAATTGTAAAATGCGACGTAAAAAATTTTTTTTGGTAGTTTTAAGTTGTTTTGATGTTATTTTTAAAGACAAAGAACATTTAAAAGATATTAAAATGATGCGAGAGTCACTTATACAACAAAACTGAACAAAAGTGTTCAGAAATTTCGTTTCTCAGATAAATCTTTTGAAACTGCTTGACCTTCAAACACCTTTTAAATCAAAATCATAAGTACAAATAAGTCAAAGACATTTTGAGAATAATTAAGTGTAACTTTTTTAGCACATACCAATATAGTACATTTTTTAATCCTGTCATTCAAAAAATTTAAAAAATGTTTGGTGGTTTTAATACTTCTAGGTCTAGGGGATATGATAGGGTCACTGCATCCTGGAAGCCTGGCGTCTCCATAAGAAGACACTACGTCTTTGTGATGCAGTGACCCTAGGATATGAAAATCATCAGAGCCTCATATTTTTAAACTTCGGCATCCGTATTTGAGAATATAACCTCAAAAATATTATTATTGTTTATTTTTATTGTAAATATGTCTATTCAGACGCCGATACTGGTAAATCGATAGATGAACTCGATGTATAAAGAATAAATATACGTATGTCGTGTTTCATACAGCGTTGTTATACACTTTCTTAAAAATATTTCTCTTTTTCTAACTTATAGGCGCATGTTGGTGGTAAAAGCGAATTGTTTTCATGAATTAATTTTTATCGCTGTTCCGGGTCTTTTGGTCTGGTTGGTCTCTTAAAACGTTAATAATTAATACTATCTACCTACCTACCAAATAAATATTTAAAAAAAATAAAATAAAATATAAGAAAAATGTATTTATATATATTATGGGCGATACTTATTTTTCAAGTTATAACAGAATTCACCTCGAATTTTGTTGCGCTTATAGCAGTTTAACACATAATCAAACTAACTAAAGTTTATAATTATATACTTTCTTCTGAAAAAAACTAAAATCTTAACCATATTGAATTGATAAGTGAGGTAAGTGAGTGGCAGAATAGATTTGTCCTGTAAATGTCACTTATGTCCCGCTACCTTCTTCTTTCACTTTCCAAAATATAGTACTAATTTTATTAACAGTTGTTTTTTAAATGATCTCACTTGATTTGACTGCAAATTTTTTCCATGACTTAAGCAGTTGCGGAAAAATATTTTACTTGTGTTTTTTTTCTTGTAGTTTTAAACTTTTTTTATTTTTTAGTAATGGAAGCACAAACATAAAAACAAGTTTTTGACGAGGGACACGAGTGTCTCAGAACCTGGATATAAAATGTATATTTTTTTAAATGCAAATAACTTGATGTTTTTAGTAAGGTTTAATAATTCCTATACTCCAAAAACATGTTTAAAATAATTATATCTTATGCTGTTTTATTTTATAAAAAAATTACATTGTTATTAAAAAAATTATACTGAAGATAGAGACACCACAAACTATAACTGATTACATTTAGTCTGCTTCAGATTAATTTCTTTAGTGATTTTTGAAAAAACAAGATCATACATGAGTACTAATCATGGGGGATATGATTTTAAACAAATGAGAATTGCTTCACAATAATATCGGGCACTTCCGAAGGCTACAATTTAGACAATGTGTTCAGCTATATACATAGATAGTTAAATAAGCAAATTCCTAAGCAAACCTGGAAACCATATTTAAATAGTAAAATTCTTCCCCCCAAATTTTCGGTATCCTCATGTTCTAAGACATTATTCTAAAGTTGTCAGACACCTTTATACAACATTATATAGTAACTACTGGCCGTAATTTAAACAAGTAGTATGTTCTCAAGACTAGGCACTAGTTTTCTTTTTAATAAAAATATGCTGCCTGCAAATTTATATTTTTATCATATGTAGGTTTTGTCTTGTTTTTAAATAAAGGCCAATTTTTTTTTAGTCTTACAAGCTTGCATTCTTTAACGCCCTCTAGAATCTCGATGGACACCGCTCAGCTCTAATATTTGTTTGTAGATCTGATGCTCTAGATGTGAAAACTTCTTTGGTTCTTTAAACAATATTAAGTTTTCAAGCCCCGAAGTGTTCTTGAAAATGTGATCATCTAAAGCAATATTCTCATAATCCATTGATATTTTCCTATTACCTTACATCCACTTATTGTTATAATATCGGGGACCAAAGACCTTACCATACACATCTTCCTTATTGGAATCATTATCGTCTTGAACAAAACTTAATGCAGTTTGTTTTTGAGGTTCGAAGAATAGCTTTAAAAAGTTTTCTGTTTGCTCTGCCTTGTCTAATTCCACTCTTTCTAATACGGAGCACCTATCATTTACACCGTACAACAACATATTGGTAAGTTAATTACGTTTAAACTACACCTGAGGATAGCTGAATTACGTCTGCAGTACATCTGAAGTACAGCTGAAGTACATCTGAAGTACAGCTGAAGAACATCTGAAGTACGTCAGAAGTACATCTGAAGTACAGTTGAAGTACATCTAAACTACAGCTGAATTATGTCTGAAGTACGTCTGGATTATATGTGTTAAGTTTTCAATTTTTTGCTTACAATATGTATAGAATTGCTGATCTCCCCACAAACCGTCTTCTTCTCCAAATGATGTTGGCATTTTCCAAACATTTAAATTGTTCTTATCATTTAATAAAGATATTAATATAGTTTATCTTTATTTAACCCACCTTTTGCCTTTTATATTGCTAATAAATAATAATTTGTATTATATTGTACAGATGGTACAAGGCCCTTGCAAACATAGTCAAGAACTGACTGTTATTTAAGTTTTATTAATCTATTTGTTTATTATTTTGCTTACAATTTGATGAATATTTTCACGTACTTTAATTAAGTTATTTGGAGCCTTATCGAAGTAAACAGCTGTTGACTTAGTCTTCTCAAATTCATGGAACATTTCCAACATTTTAAAATGTTCCATTATTTTGCATACTAATTCACCTTTTCTATGAGTAACAGCAAAATTTTGTGGTAGATAATGTTGCGTTATCGCAATAGTAGGATCGTATATTAAATTATTAAGCTCAAGCCAGAAATGCGGTTAAATTTTAATTCCATTTGAATATAACTTACTACTCACTTGTACCTTGGTTTTTATTCCATATTTCTCAGCTAATTCGTGAAAAACTAAACTTGCAGCTAAGCAAGCTTACACCACAGTAATTTGCCCGAATAAATGCCTTTTCACTACCATATTTGATTATATTATTTAATCTGATGTACTCTCGCATAATATCAGACATGACTGGTCACATCAAGAGCTTGATGATAAATAGTTCTTATTTGTTTTAGTATTTGAAATTATACAATCTTGTAAACAGTATGTTCTAATTAGTTTAATAATTTTTGAAGATGTCTTTCTCATTGACATATTGATAACTTTTAAGTTGGTAACACTGGTAACAGTGAAATTTGGTTGGTATCATTGACTGGTTGGTAATTTCTATTAAGTTGGTAGCCATGGGATATTGTTGGTCACAATGTCTGTTTGGTTTTGCATTTTGTTAATATATTTTGATTTTTATCATTTTATTCATTATGATTTAATTCATTGAAAAGAAAATATTTAGTGGTTTTTGAAAAAGACGCGAGGTAGAGTCAATAAGTAGGTAGGTAGATAGCTTATATTTTGCAAGCGTCGTGTTATTTTATTATTTATATCGCCTAATTTTAATTAAACTTTTAATAGTTACAGAAAATGTCTCTCTTTACTGATGTCGTGAAGGACGACATCAGTAAAGAGAGACATTTTCTGTAACTATTAAAAGTTTAATTAAAATTAGGCGATATAAATAATAAAATAACACGACGCTTGCAAAATATAAGCTATCTACCTACCTACTTATTGACTCTACCTCGCGTCTTTTTCAAAAACCACTAAATATTTTCTTTTCAATGAATTAAATCATAATGAATAAAATGATAAAAATCAAAATATATTAACAAAATGCAAAACCAAACAGACATTGTGACCAACAATATCCCATGGCTACCAACTTAATAGAAATTACCAACCAGTCAATGATACCAACCAAATTTCACTGTTACCAGTGTTACCAACTTAAAAGTTATCAATATGTCAATGAGAAAGACATCTTCAAAAATTATTAAACTAATTAGAACATACTGTTTACAAGATTGTATAATTTCAAATACTAAAACAAATAAGAACTATTTATCATCAAGCTCTTGATGTGACCAGTCATGTCTGATATTATGCGAGAGTACATCAGATTAAATAATATAATCAAATATGGTAGTGAAAAGGCATTTATTCGGGCAAATTACTGTGGTGTAAGCTTGCTTAGCTGCAAGTTTAGTTTTTCACGAATTAGCTGAGAAATATGGAATAAAAACCAAGGTACAAGTGAGTAGTAAGTTATATTCAAATGGAATTAAAATTTAACCGCATTTCTGGCTTGAGCTTAATAATTTAATATACGATCCTACTATTGCGATAACGCAACATTATCTACCACAAAATTTTGCTGTTACTCATAGAAAAGGTGAATTAGTATGCAAAATAATGGAACATTTTAAAATGTTGGAAATGTTCCATGAATTTGAGAAGACCAAGTCAACAGCTGTTTACTTCGATAAGGCTCCAAATAACTTAATTAAAGTACGTGAAAATATTCATCAAATTGTAAGCAAAATAATAAACAAATAGATTAATAAAACTTAAATAACAGTCAGTTCTTGACTATGTTTGCAAGGGCCTTGTACCATCTGTACAATATAATACAAATTATTATTTATTAGCAATATAAAAGGCAAAAGGTGGGTTAAATAAAGATAAACTATATTAATATCTTTATTAAATGATAAGAACAATTTAAATGTTTGGAAAATGCCAACATCATTTGGAGAAGAAGACGGTTTGTGGGGAGATCAGCAATTCTATACATATTGTAAGCAAAAAATTGAAAACTTAACACATATAATCCAGACGTACTTCAGACATAATTCAGCTGTAGTTTAGATGTACTTCAACTGTACTTCAGATGTACTTCTGACGTACTTCAGATGTTCTTCAGCTGTACTTCAGATGTACTTCAGCTGTACTTCAGATGTACTGCAGACGTAATTCAGCTATCCTCAGGTGTAGTTTAAACGTAATTAACTTACCAATATGTTGTTGTACGGTGTAAATGATAGGTGCTCCGTATTAGAAAGAGTGGAATTAGACAAGGCAGAGCAAACAGAAAACTTTTTAAAGCTATTCTTCGAACCTCAAAAACAAACTGCATTAAGTTTTGTTCAAGACGATAATGATTCCAATAAGGAAGATGTGTATGGTAAGGTCTTTGGTCCCCGATATTATAACAATAAGTGGATGTAAGGTAATAGGAAAATATCAATGGATTATGAGAATATTGCTTTAGATGATCACATTTTCAAGAACACTTCGGGGCTTGAAAACTTAATATTGTTTAAAGAACCAAAGAAGTTTTCACATCTAGAGCATCAGATCTACAAACAAATATTAGAGCTGAGCGGTGTCCATCGAGATTCTAGAGGGCGTTAAAGAATGCAAGCTTGTAAGACTAAAAAAAAATTGGCCTTTATTTAAAAACAAGACAAAACCTACATATGATAAAAATATAAATTTGCAGGCAGCATATTTTTATTAAAAAGAAAACTAGTGCCTAGTCTTGAGAACATACTACTTGTTTAAATTACGGCCAGTAGTTACTATATAATGTTGTATAAAGGTGTCTGACAACTTTAGAATAATGTCTTAGAACATGAGGATACCGAAAATTTGGGGGGAAGAATTTTACTATTTAAATATGGTTTCCAGGTTTGCTTAGGAATTTGCTTATTTAACTATCTATGTATATAGCTGAACACATTGTCTAAATTGTAGCCTTCGGAAGTGCCCGATATTATTGTGAAGCAATTCTCATTTGTTTAAAATCATATCCCCCATGATTAGTACTCATGTATGATCTTGTTTTTTCAAAAATCACTAAAGAAATTAATCTGAAGCAGACTAAATGTAATCAGTTATAGTTTGTGGTGTCTCTATCTTCAGTATAATTTTTTTAATAACAATGTAATTTTTTTATAAAATAAAACAGCATAAGATATAATTATTTTAAACATGTTTTTGGAGTATAGGAATTATTAAACCTTACTAAAAACATCAAGTTATTTGCATTTAAAAAAATATACATTTTATATCCAGGTTCTGAGACACTCGTGTCCCTCGTCAAAAACTTGTTTTTATGTTTGTGCTTCCATTACTAAAAAATAAAAAAAGTTTAAAACTACAAGAAAAAAAACACAAGTAAAATATTTTTCCGCAACTGCTTAAGTCATGGAAAAAATTTGCAGTCAAATCAAGTGAGATCATTTAAAAAACAACTGTTAATAAAATTAGTACTATATTTTGGAAAGTGAAAGAAGAAGGTAGCGGGACATAAGTGACATTTACAGGACAAATCTATTCTGCCACTCACTTACCTCACTTATCAATTCAATATGGTTAAGATTTTAGTTTTTTTCAGAAGAAAGTATATAATTATAAACTTTAGTTAGTTTGATTATGTGTTAAACTGCTATAAGCGCAACAAAATTCGAGGTGAATTCTGTTATAACTTGAAAAATAAGTATCGCCCATAATATAAATAAATACATTTTTCTTATATTTTATTTTATTTTTTTTAAATATTTATTTGGTAGGTAGGTAGATAGTATTAATTATTAACGTTTTAAGAGACCAACCAGACCAAAAGACCCGGAACAGCGATAAAAATTAATTCATGAAAACAATTCGCTTTTACCACCAACATGCGCCTATAAGTTAGAAAAAGAGAAATATTTTTAAGAAAGTGTATAACAACGCTGTATGAAACACGACATACGTATATTTATTCTTTATACATCGAGTTCATCTATCGATTTACCAGTATCGGCGTCTGAATAGACATATTTACAATAAAAATAAACAATAATAATATTTTTGAGGTTATATTCTCAAATACGGATGCCGAAGTTTAAAAATATGAGGCTCTGATGATTTTCATATCCTAGGGTCACTGCATCACAAAGACGTAGTGTCTTCTTATGGAGACGCCAGGCTTCCAGGATGCAGTGACCCTATCATATCCCCTAGACCTAGAAGTATTAAAACCACCAAACATTTTTTAAATTTTTTGAATGACAGGATTAAAAAATGTACTATATTGGTATGTGCTAAAAAAGTTACACTTAATTATTCTCAAAATGTCTTTGACTTATTTGTACTTATGATTTTGATTTAAAAGGTGTTTGAAGGTCAAGCAGTTTCAAAAGATTTATCTGAGAAACGAAATTTCTGAACACTTTTGTTCAGTTTTGTTGTATAAGTGACTCTCGCATCATTTTAATATCTTTTAAATGTTCTTTGTCTTTAAAAATAACATCAAAACAACTTAAAACTACCAAAAAAAATTTTTTACGTCGCATTTTACAATTCAGAATTTATAGGCAGATCTTACAAGATTCAGTCCTTTATATTTTGGTATCATAGTAACAGTTTTATATCTTTCTCTACAATTGGTTTAAGAAAGGCTTGCTATATTTGGTGTTCTATGATCATTATAAGGGTTTCTAAAGAAGCACTGTTTTAGTTTTCCCTCGCCTTGATTTTAAAAAGAAAAATAAAGGTTATAGGAGAATACAATTGTGGTGATTCTTAAAGAGAAAGGAAATAGAGTTATCGATGGGCCAAACAAAGATTTTAAACTTCTTTATTTAGTAAGTACGTTTTTTAAAATAAATTTTAAAGTTTTTTGTTTATTTGCTAGTCTTCTCCTATAGTCTATGGTATTAGTAAAGAAAAAAATAAATCAAAAATAGTTGTTTAATAAAGAAACACTGGTTTGTTACCAAATGCCAAATATTGTTCAATAAAGAAACACTTGTTTGTATATGATATTTTAATTCTGTTTTTCGCTTTAATATATATGCAAAATGATTTTAAAAAATATAACACATTTTATCAATTTCTTACCATTCTGTTTAATGCTGTACTGAAAAGCTTATATGAGAGATTTGTGGCAACCACTTACTATCTTTAGAAGTTCAGCCAGCCTTCTTCGTTTATCCATTACGTTACACCAAATCAATAATTTATATGACACATGTCTGAGTTTTTGTACCTAACTTCGAACATTAAACCAGATTTCCTAAGGTAATCGTAGATCTTCGTTAACATTCAGGCATCTTCGGATGTTAAATCTTGAAGGATTTTGTCTAAAGTTTAAACAAAGAAGAAAATGTTAAAAATAACTTATTTAGCAGTTACATAGGTAGTTAGTTAAATTATCTCATTGACAAAAATGACAAGTTTTTTGCTTTATTTTAAATTAAAGTTTTTTTGCTTTATTTTAAATTAAAGTGTTAGTTCGAATTCAATTTTGAAAATCAAATCTCACATAATAATAAATAGGTAACAAACAAGAATTAAACTTATAGGTAAACAACTTTTCCTTGGGTGTGTTTATATAATAATGTCCTTTTGATTGCATATTAAAATAAAATTTTCTCTTCTCATTTATTTTTGAACCAAAATTATTTTTGAACTTAAAAAACAATATGTGAAATCGGTTAAATAAGAAGTTGAGATATCAACAGAAAACTACTTTTGGTTGAGCTTTGCCTTGATAAAAATAAATTTAATTTGGATCCCCTAATTCAATACAAAAATAATTTTTCAAATCGGTCTATTTAAAGTTGTGACATCAACAAAAACCTAACAAGGTCCTAGTGACCGAGAGTTATCTTCCTAAAAAATAAAGTCAATGTGAATCCAGCACCAATCACATACAAAAATAATTTCTTAAATCGGTTCAATATATGTTGAGAAATGAGGAAAAAAAATTAAATTGGCTTTTTCATGTTTGTATCATTCTATTTGTAATAGATATAGATAACTATTCTAACCAAATACCAAAAATTTACTAAACTTGTTTAACAAAGAGGTGTGTCACACTAGACTACACCTAGTATTGGTCTTAATGCTTTTTTAACCAACATTTTGTTAATCTAACCATTTAACCAGAGCTATAATATTTTTAGTTAATAAGACCCTTTTTACACTAACCTGAGGAGACCGACCTGTCAAGTTAGTTTCCTGTCGTTCATATTGGTATTTAATCTAGCATAAAACACCATACACATACTTCATTTATAAATATTAATGAACCTACTCAATGGCTAGTATATTTATCTCTATCAAACAACCTATAATTTACGTTAAAAATGACTATTTTTAGGTAATAAGGCCCTTTTTACACTACCCTGAGGAGACCTGTAAAGTTAGTTTCCTGCCGTTTATATGGTATTTTATCTAGCATAAAACACCACAAACATACTTCACATATGTATAGATATTAATGTACTTACTCAATAGCTACCAAAAAACCTAAATTACGTTAAAAGTGACTATTTCTCAATTGGATAACTTTTTATTAGTTTTATAAACCTATCAAAATGTAAACACAATATTAAAAAACTGGTTTTCCTAATCATACATTGATCACATGTTAAATACAAACAACTTTAATAATGCCGTTTAAACCAACATGTTAATTCGCCTAAAGGTATATTAAGGTCTTTTTGGTTAACATCCATATTTTTACACCTCACCCTGTAACCTAACGCTTTTTAAACCAACACTTCATTAATTCAACTATTACATACCTAGTTAATAAGGCCTTTCTGATTGATCTAGATCTCCTTAAAAATTAGTACAATTTAAGCCACACCAATGCAATAAAAAAAGAATTTCTCGAATCGGTTCAATATGTGTTGAGAAATTATCGAAAAACTATTAATGCCCTTTTGGGTGATCTATTGCTCCTTAAAAATTAGCACAAGTTAAGCCACACCAATGCATTAAAAAATAATTTCTCAAATCGGTTCAATAGGTGCCGAGAAATTAGTGAAAAACTATAAAGGCTAAAATTAATACAAATTAGATATATCAATCCCATACAAAAAGAATTTCTCGAATCGGTTCAATATGTGTTGAGAAATTAGCGAAAAACTATTAATGCCCTTTTAGGTGATCTATGGCTCCTTAAAAATTAGTACAAGTTAAGCCACACCAATGCATTAAAAAATAATTTCTCGAATCGGTTCAATAGGTGCCGAGAAATTAGTGAAAAACTATTAAGGCTAAAATTAATACAAATTAGATATATCAATCCCATACAAAATGAATTTCTCGAATCGGTTCAATAGGTGCTGAGAAATTAGTAAAAAACTATTAAGGACCAAATGAGATTTGCGCATTACATCGAAATGCGTCTTTCTTGGAAACTGTCGACACAAAACATACACATATAGCGTAAAAAGTAGCTTTGCTACCCCCAGCTCATAGCGATCTTTCATTATGTACCCTTATTTTTATTTTATTTTATTATGCCTTTTGGCACTTATTTTACTTTTTTATAATACATACATCTCTTGCTTGTTTAAGCCTTTGTTTGTGTGTTTTTCCCATAGATACTAAAATTAATAAGTATTTTGATGCAGTTTTAGTTATTCTGAAATATTAACATTCAATACGTTTGCAATATTCTTGTTGACGATCATTACAACAATGAAAAATTAAAAATTGTAATTTTTATCAAATACATATTACGACAATTGCGTCACACCATATAAATAACCAACTGTATTACATAATATTGCATCATATTACGTGGTCTAGTGGTTATTGCTAATTCGATAACACAGAAACATGTGAGGGGTCATAAGGTTATCTGTTTTTTAACAAACAGAGACAATAATTATTATTATTATTATTATTAATCAACTAACGCCTGTTTTACATTCAAACATACCAGGCTAAGCTAATGAGGTCTTTTTGTTGGCTAATCTGCCAATTTTAAACCGTGTTAGATAACAACACAATAATAGGTACACATTATTTCTTGGGTCCTTCAAACTTGAACAACAGCCACGGATTACGTCACATAATAGGTAGGTGATGCAATACAAACACATATCACTATTATATCATGCATTGGTCACGTGGTGTTAAACACCACAAACAACTTTTGCCTTAATATCTTTTTAACCAACACTTCATTCATTCGTTCAGCCAGAGCTATAACAGTTAGATCATAAATTAAAATTTAGAACACAGTAAGATGGACTTTCAATATAATTATTGGTCAACTAAAATTGACTTTGAACTAGAAGGACTTTTAGAAGAGAAAAGTTATGAAAATATTTATAAATGGTTAGCAGAATGGATATCTTTTGGGTTTGATTCATGCAGGTACATCATTGAGGAAAAACTACCAACATTATACCCATTATTACCTACAATATGGAAACGTAAATTAACAGATGCAGCGCTGGAATATTCGAAAATATATCCAAACTATGACGTGAAAAAACATCTTCAATCAATTATTTTTAAATTTGATGGTCGAGATGAGTGTGGTTTATATGATATATATGAATAAAAATATATAATTAAAACATACTTTGAGTTTTTTATTTTAGAATTATTTACTTTGAGACATCCTGTACAGCATAAGTAACCAGCTGTATTAAATAAAACAGGAACGTGTGTGGGGTCACTAAGGTTATAAACAATGCATACACAATGATAATAGATACACAGACAATCCCGATTCATTTTAACAAATATTTTTAGAAATTATTTTATTTTTTAACCAACAATTACCTAAGGCCTTTTTCACATTAGGACTTACCTAGCTCAGGCTAAGCGAGTGAAGTGGCTATCTTACTGGCTGGCACCTAACTCATTGCCAATAGGGCCTTTCAACAGCCAAGGCCTTACCTAGACCAGGCGAAGCTAGTGAAGTAGCTAGCTTACTAAAAAAACCACCTCATTTTACCTACTCCCTCATTGACCAATAGGGCCTTTCAACAGCCCAGGCTAAGCAAGTGAAGCGGCTAGCTAACTCATTGCCCAATAAGGCCTTTCATCAGCCTCTGGTTGTTACGTCATTGCTGACAGCTTCTTGTACGCTTCTTTTGCCCGAAGGTCATACCAAGTTCACTTCTTCAGCAGCAGGTCATCCACTTCGGAGAAGTGGATGGCATGTTACCATTTGATATAGAACCCACACTACTGTACTACTGGGATGAAAGCCAGTGCAATACGACTTGCGAATCGCAGAAAGTAACGATATTTGTAAAAGTTATTTTTCCTTCATATTCAATTTTTCATTCAATTCGCTTAAAAGAAATGCGCCTAGGAGTTCTAGCCTAGCCAAAGTTTGTGACTTTATAGGCGCGACCCTAGATTTTGCAGATATGAGAGAAACAGATATATTGTTTTCCTCTTCTACACGAAAATATACGACGCCTGCGTAACCTCGAATTGACGCGTCACAGAAGCCGATGATTTGACAGGTATTGGTTTTTGACAGTTTGATTTGTCGGGGTAATTGAAAATTGGAAAGAAGCGGGAATTCAGAACGAAGTTTGTTCCAAGAGTCGATGATAGAAGAATCTGGTTCTTCGTCCCAGCCTATTTTCGATATCCACAACTGTTGCAAAATTTATTTTGCTTGTAGCAACAAGGGACAAAGAAAACCTAAGGGATCGAAGATTGTTCCTATGATAGATAAAATAGAACGTTTAGTTGGGGGTTTGTCCTTCATTCGGCATTGGTAAGAAAAAATGTCGTTTTTTGGATGTCATTGAAGTCCTAAAACTTTGATAAAGTGTGGTTCATCCTTGTCAAAAGAGAGAGGCATTTGACGATCGGATTCTGGCAATGTTGCCAATAACTCAGGACAATTGCTTGCCCATTTTTTAAGTTCAAATCCTTCCGACTTTAGCAAATCATTGAGTTCCATCTGTAGGGAAAGGGCTTTAGAAAGAGAAGGGCTAGTTCCCAAGATATCGTCGATGTAAATTGACGTTTTTAGAACACTACTAGCCATAGGAAAACGTTCCTTTTCTCTCTCTGCCAGCTCATTTAATGTACGCATGGCTAGAAAAGGTAAGCATGTCATGCCAAAAGTGACATTAGAAAGTTCCCACACTGAAAGTGGGTCCTGTGGAGAAAACCTCCACAATATCCTTTGATAAGGACGGTGATAAGGATTGATAAGGACTTGACGGAACATCTGTTTGATATCAGCAATGTAGGCAATAGGATTAAGACGAAACGTAAGGAGTAAAGAAGCAATATCCTTTTGAAGTTTCGGTCCAGATAACAACGTGTCATTGAGACTAATATTCTTTGGGGTGACTGCCGAACAATCCCAGACTACCCTTAATTTTGTACTTAAGCTTTCCGGCTTTAGTATGCAATGATGGGCCAAAAAACATGATACGTCGACTTTTGGTTGACTAGATAAAACTAGACTCATGTGATTAGAATTGATATAGTCTTGCATGAAACTTGAATAGGCAGTGTACAGATCAGGATTTTTGAGTAATCTATTTTCTAGAAGTAAAAATTTACGATAAGCTTGCCGATAAGTATTTCCTAGGTCAGGGTTTATTTTATCTTTAAACCGAAGATCTACCATGATTCTACCGCTCGGTTGCCGTACGACACTCGCAGTAAAAATTGAATCCGCTTGTTTTTCTTCCATTTTTAAGATTTGTTTTTTAGGCAAATGTTCGATTTCCCAAAACCTAGGGATAATGACCTCCAAAGGAGGTGAATGACTCGTTAAAAAACAACTGGTTCGTTCCGTAAGACTACCTACTTCGTCCACTTTTCCCATGCCGACCCAGCCAAAGATGGTTTCAAGGGCTGAAGGTTGCCCTATTTGCCCAAGAACCCTGCCCTCCTTGAATATCTGTGCAAATAGCTCGCAACCAATAACTAGGTCCACAGGTCTAGATTTGAAATAAGATTGGTCGGCAAGTTTAAGGTTTTCCAAGTGTTTCCACTGATTATCGTTCAAAGTGAATGTAGGCATATTGGAACATAGTTGTGGAACGACAATTGCTTCGAAATTAAGTAAAGGAGTGACCTGTCCTTGTGGCTTAATGTGACATTGAACGAGCCCTTTGGAAGTAAGAGAAGATATTTGATTTAATCCGAATATTTCAGTGGTGTAACTTCGCCTAGGAAGATTAAGACGCTGAATACACTTTTCACTGATGAATCCTGTCTGTGATCCAGAATCAAGCAGTGCCCTTACAGGTTGAAAATTTCCGCAACCGTCCATAACATCTATTATGGCGGTGCATAAAAGAAAGGTACCTGAAGGTCCTGAGGTATTTAATGACACATGAAGATTATTGACAGGTGGAGTGTGAATGACAGGACTAGTATCTTGGCTTCCAGACTCTTTATTAGTTTCTAAGATATGAGTTAAAGTGTGGTACCTTTTACTATTGCAAGTCCTGCATGAATATTTTCATTTGCAAGTGTCTACCCCATGCGAGGGATGAAAACACGCTAGACATAATTTTTTCTGCTTGACGAAAGATAGGCGATCGATAGGTGAGAAGTCAAGAAATGTTTGACATTTCGAAAGCACGTGACCTTGATTACACCGGAAACATTTTATTCCCGTACTTGAATTAGTTGAGGTGCCAGTCAGTCCTATAAAAGGCGAATTGGATGATTTATAGGTAGGCTTTTGCCCAAACTGATTTGGCATAGAATTTGATTTTTGATAGGCAGGCTTTTGCCCAAACTGATTTTGCATAGAATTTGATTTTTGCTAGGTAGGCACCTTTTTAAGTGCTGTTGATTGAGGAAGTGATTCCAAAACTTTACATCTTTTTTCTAGAAATTGAAAAAGTGACTGAAAAGTGGGAATTTTGGCATTAGTATTGGCGTGACTCATTTCGAAATTTGAACGCGTCGGAATATCCAATTTTTCTAACAGCATGAAAAAAATAATAAAGTCCCAACTGTCAACGTCAAAGCTAAGTGATTTTAAAATTTCTAGGGATTCTGAAAAGGTGTCAATTAAATTACGCAATTCTTTAGCTTACTCGTTTTTTAATGTAGAGTTCATAATTGTGCTCAAAGCATCATTTGCGAGGTCTCGCTTGTTTTGATATCTATTGACCAATTTGTCGTAAGCAATTTTATAATTTTGATCAGATAAGCTAATCCCTGATATCAATTTTAAAGGCTTATCCTCGAGATATGAAAATAAATATTGAAGTTTTCGGACGTTACTTAGACTTTGATTTTGATCTATAATGTTATTAAAAAGATCGAAAAAGCTTGGCCATAATTTTTTATCACCTCGAAATATGGGAATACCTAACTCTTTGAGTTTTGGAGTTTCAGATTCGTTTTGACGAACATATGATCGCGAAAAGGATGGGGCCTCAACCGGAAATATTTCAGAGTAAACAACCTGACACGCATAAAAATATTTACGAGCTTCTGCAAGGATCGCATCCTGCGTTTTAAACTCCTCGTCATCCGAGTCGTCTATCAGCATAATGACATCATTATGTGCCAACATGCATTTATCGAAGGTTTCATCCAAATCGGAATACCTCACTTGAAACTCTCTTTCTCGCTTTTGCGTCCGTTGCCGCGGTTTGTGAAAACACATAACACTCGGTGATCGCAGATAAAAAACCCTTGCGTTTTTGCACGCCTTTTTTGATAGATATGATTTTACCTTTGAAATGACGAAATTGTCGGTAAATATACAATTAACGCTAAATTAATGCTTCTGAAATAGAAAAATGACGAATGTCGAAAATATGCACTAATTTATCGCAATTGATGAAAATTGTTTTAAATATCGAAATGGTATGGAACAAATCTAATCACAGAAATGTTGTTTGTTTATTCTGATTGATCCTCGATTTTGTTTACTGAAATGACCACGCGGTAGACCCTGCGGTACCATAGCTGCGGACCGAAAACAGGTGAATTGCGCCGATAACCGAAGGTCGAACGAAAATCTACGGTTCAATACGATTGGCAAAATTCAAAGCCGTGTGGTCGCGGAGAATATGCGAAAATGGCTGCCTTATTAATACCGTCGTATGGAGTAAATTTAAATAATTCGGTTCGGAGGAACACTTTTTGTATGCCCGCAATTAGAAAAACGATAACTGCAGTGGACTGTATATATTTTATTAAATGAAAGCGCGAACAAACATAAATATATTGATACGAAATCACGAAATAATCAAAGGTCCATAGGTTAATTGCTGGTCCCACACAACGGAAATCAGAAACAAAGTACTCACCAGTTTGCAGCCTCTCACCAGGGGCCCCTTTTTGGATCTAATGATGGCACCACGTAGCTGAAGGGCTGAGGTTTCTAGTTCTATGCTTCAGTACACCAAAATCGAGCACTTTCAAGTGTAGAAATTTGTAATAGTTGGAGAAAGTAATTAACACGCCATTTTTCTCGAGGCGGTAGAAAGGATCTCTCTCATTCTTGGTGCGCATGTCAAAATGCGCGAAAAATGTACTCTGTCCGTCATCCAATTGTGTGGTTTTAAAAAGTAAAAACAACCGCGAAATTTAGCGGGAGCTAACAGCTGGAGTTAATCGCGTAAACCTTTGAAATAACGGTTAAGTTAAGTAATCTTGGATAGGAGGCAAATCTCCTTGTTTCGGTCTCCTGCTTCAACTATATACTAGGAACGTCATGAATGATAACCCAATTCAATCATATGACGCTCTATTTTGTTTAGTATTATTGTAAATGGTGCAAAAGAGCAGTCGTAAAAAACATCCCAATGTCATTTTATCGCTGCTGGTGTAAAGAGTTTAATCATGGCGATGGCGTGTGAGATAGCAGATTTAATTAGTATAAAATCACAATCAATCACAGTAATATATGCATCAGAGAAACTACTAGAAAATCAAACATATAGTATCAATCAATGCAAAAACGGACATCTAGTGCCTGATGATTGGAAAAATGCATTCATATCCTCAATGCATAAAAAGGAAACAAGCTGCATTGCAACAATTACAGAGAAATTTCAGTAACCGGTACTTTAAGTAGATTGTACGGTGGGATTCTTAGAGATCTATTAGAGAATGATTTTCATAAACAAGAAGAAAAAGAGCAAAGTGGATTTCGTGCAGGCAGATCTTGTGAATGTTTTTGTCTTAAAGAAGTACTTGAGAAAAGAGTGCCAGAAATATAGAGACTCATGTTACCTTTGTGTACCTACAAAAAGGCTTAATGTATATCTCCAACTCTTTTTAAAATATATAGCTCTAAAAAACTGGAGAAGTAAAGTACACGGCATGGGAATACAACTTAACGACCGATATACCATATACACACTACAGTTTGCTGACGACCAAGTAGTTGTAGCTAATGATAAAAAAGATATGGAGTTTATGAGAAAGTTAATAGCATAAGAGCCCAGTAGGATTTTGGGCTTGAATTGCAAACCGATACCTATATATTTTAGTCGATTCATCATAAGACCATGATCCAAAAAATTATTTTATTATGACATCGATTTTACTCAAACAAATTGTGATTAGCTTCTACTATAATGGTCTCTCCAAATCACTATCAATACTTTGTTTTTTATTTGTCTCTATACTATAAATTCTGTAAGTTCCTCAAATATGCTGTTTTTTTTTAGGTTTTTTGATTTTTTAAAGAAAACTACTGGATTTACAAAAAAAAACATAAAAAATAAAAAATATGCAGATTGTTAAGATGTATTCATTGTGGGTCTAATATTTGCTGTAGATTAAGCGGTTCTCGAGTTACACTTAAAAAACCACTAAATTGGCCTATACCTACCCCCAGGTACAAAATTTTCATATTTTCACCAAAGTCATGAAAGTTACTAAAAAACTATACAGATCGAAAAAGGATGTCAAGCTTAATAAGAAACGGCTATTAGTTTCACACAGAAACTGATACTGAGGTAGATATGGCGGCTTAAATATGGCCGAAGCGTAATTTACAATTTTATTTTTGAGGGTAATTTTTTTAGGTAAAACAAACCCCTACGAGGTCAAAGTGTACCCCCGCTAAAAGGCAATTTAATTATCTTCAAAAAAGGATAGTACATTTTTTGTCGTAAAGTTAATAGTTTTCCTACTACTACGACCGATATACCATATACACACTACAGTTTGCTGACGACCAAGTAGTTGTAGCTAATGATAAAAAAGATATGGAGTTTATGAGAAAGTTAATAGCATAAGAGCCCAGTAGGATTTTGGGCTTGAATTGCAAACCGATACTCATATATTTTAGTCGATTCATCATAAGACCATGATCCAAAAAAAATGAAGATACCTGTGAAAATCCTGCATAAACAACCCGCCATCTTTGTTTAAAGATAGCGAAAAGGAGTTTGAATCAAATGTACGTAACTTTTTTATTATGACATCGATTTTACTCAAACAAATTGTAATTAGCTTCTACTATAATGGTCTCTCCAAATCACTATCAATACTTTGTTTTTTATTTGTCTCTATACTATAAATTCTGTAAGTTCCTCAAATATGCTGTTTTTTTTTAGGTTTTTTGATTTTTTAAAGAAAACTACTGGATTTACAAAAAAAACATAAAAAATATGCAGATTGTTAAGATGTATTCATTGTGGGTCTAATATTTGCTGTAGATTAAGCGGTTCTCGAGTTACACTGAAAAAACCACTAAATTGGCCTATACCTACCCCCAGGTACAAAATTTTCATATTTTCACCAAAGTCATGAAAGTTACTAAAAAACTATACAGATCGAAAAAGGATGTCAAGCTTAATAAGAAACGGCTATTAGTTTCACACAGAAACTGATACTGAGGTAGATATGGCGGCTTAAATATGGCCGAAGCGTAATTTACAATTTTATTTTTGAGGGTAATTTTTTTAGGTAAAACAAACCCCTACGAGGTCAAAGTGTACGCCCGCTAAAAGGCAATTCAATTATCTTCAAAAAAGGATAGTATATTTTTTGTCGTAAAGTTATTAGTTTTCCTGAAAAACACAAAAAAATATGCGGCATACATAATTCGATGTTTTCGTTCCATAGAAGTACGACAATGGCATGGGTCCATTAAGGGAAAAAACAATTTATGCACAGATAAGCGAATCCCAGTTACATATTTAAACTCAGCGTCAAAAATCTTACAAAAAACATATTTGATCCTTTTCTCTTAAATTGACAGGTGGTCACGAGATTTTGGCATTCTTAACGGTTTGAGCTAGAGACTTGTGAGACCAGTGGCATGTTTTTATATTTGTAAAATATATACAGGGTGTCCCAAAAATCCTGGTCTACCCAAATATCTGCTGAACTATTGCAGATAACTGAACCATATTTGGTAGTGATCGATGACATCGAGAGATTTATTTTATGCATACATTAACAAAAAAGTTTAAAAAATGCATTAAGAAAAAAGTTATATTTATATTTTAGCTATTTATTCGATTTTTATTTTCTAAAAAACACCCTGTATTTCGAAAACGGAGCAATGTCGGACTAAAGTAGGTGGCTTTTAATTGTACTGACCTTTCATAGACACAGACTGTATAAGTAATTTTATCCATATTTCCGTGCTTTTCCATGTTTTTCCCGGGTATGCTGTAATTGACCAGAGGCAAACAACCAAAACCTTAAACTACATGGCAATACCAACAAAAAATATGTGTCAAAAATTCCCACGTATGGGTGATGGCGGGTATAGCTATATTTAAAAAAATTTTAAAAATGGTAAAAGAATAAGTTTTACAGTCGATAGAATTTGACACGTTTTTTATCATAGGCAAGGGACAGTTGGCGTACATGGTTTTTCAAAGACCTTTCAAACAAGATATCTCTCAATAGGGTTTTTGTTTAAAACAACAAACTTGTAAACTTTGACAAAAACTGAAAAAATTAGTTTTGACAGTCCATAGATTTTGACAGATTTGATTGTGTAGACAAATAACGGCTTTATCAAAATATGTATTTAGTTGTCAAATACCTTTAAAATGAGGTATCAATCGATAAGGCTTTATAAATAAAATTTTTAAGTTGATCGCCTCCTATGTCGCCCCCTAATGCAGGAGCAGCACAACCGTCTCTTCATAAATAGATCTCTTGATGTTAACGATTACTGCCAAATATGGTTCAGTTATCTTCAATAGTTCAGAAGATGTTTGAGTGGACTCAGAGATTTGGGACACCCTGTATATATATATATATATATATATATATATATATATTTATGTCTTGTTTTCGCTCACTCTCGTGGCATCTCCTTCTTACTCTCTTGGCTAATTTTAGTGCCAGGAAAAGAAGCGAATCTGTCAGAATAGTGCCCGGCACAATTAGTGCCTGGCACTATTGCAATAAGTCCCTAATACAAAAAACAAGGGATTTTAATCTTAATAACCAGCTCAGGAAAGGAAAGACCTCGGGCAAGACTGCATTCCCGGCCGTTCTAACAAACAGAAAAAATAAAGAGCCCTCAAAAAGTTGGCTGCAAATTCAATTGAAAAGGGTACACTAGAAGATTGGATTTTCAGTAAACCAAAACATATTAACAAGACTTATTTTATAATAATTTTTAATGGGTTCAAAAAAAACGTCATATAGAAATAGCGGTATATGATACCGGTAACAGCGTTAGTATAAGTTTTTGAGTTGGCCTCTCTGAGTGGGTACATGAAAAAAAACCTTTTAAACTGATGTAACTCGTAAACGAAATGATCGATGGCTGTTTCGTTTTATCCATTTATCAGGGAAAATAGTACGAATTTACTTTTTTAGGTGAAATAAATAATATTTACCTGTAGATAAGCAGGTACTAAAACTAAAAGAAAAGTTTAGGCCTATTAAATATAGTATGTATTCCAGATACATTTACCTACTTATTTTATGGAGATTTATGTAAGAAATACAACTTTGGATAAATATAAAAAAAGCAAAAACTAAAAATTGTCTTTATTACTATATATTTATTTATTGCTCGACATTACAAAAACTCCTGTAAATATTTTTAACTCCTATAGAGCATCTGTAGTATTTTAACCAAAATTGTATTTCTTACACAGTTTTCGAAATCGAACATTATCTGGGACACCCTGTATATTATTTCAGTGTTAAAAATTCATGGATAACGAAGTTAGAAATAGTGCGAATTGAAATGGTGATTAAAAGTGACAATCAGGAATAAAAAGTGGCAGATCGGGCCTAAAAAGAAGTACGAAAAGTATCGTATAAACCATTTTTTTTTCTTGGCGAATTGTAGAAGGTGACACCAGTTTTAAATAATAGTTTCACTTCAGAAATACTATCGCAAGAACAAAGGGAAATATATCAATATCAACATTTTTATCAGAAATTTTAAAAAAATAATTTTAATTATGCAACAGTTAAAATATCGAAATGCGGAGTCGACTAGTTATAAAATTTGTTTTGGGTTCAAAAATTCAAAATTTTTAAAAATATGTTTTGTCGTCAAAATTGGATAATTTTGTCTACCAATCAAAAAAAGAACCAAGTCTCTAGCTCAAACCATTAAGAAGTTGTCAAAATCACGTGACCACCTGTCAATTTAACAGAAAAGTATCAAATATGTTTTTTGTAAGATTTTTGACGCTAAGTTTAAATATGTAACTGCGGATTCGCTTATCTGTGCATAAATTATTTTTTCCCTTAATGGACCCATGCCATTGTCGTACTTCTATGGAACGAAAACATCGAATTATGTATGCCGCATATTTTTTGTTTTTTTCAGGAAAACTATTAACTTTACGACAAAAAGTGTCCTATCCTTTTTTAAAGATAATTAAATTGTCTTTTAGCTGAGGTACATTTTAACCCCGTAGGGGTTCGTTTTACATAAAAAAATTACCCTCAAAAATAAAATTGTAAATTACGCTTCGGCCATGTTTAAGCCGCCATATCTACCTCAGTGTCAGTTTCTGTTTGAAACTAATAGCCGTTTCTTATTTATCTTGACATCCTTTTTTGTTCTGTTTAGTTTTTTAGTAACTTTCATGACTTTGGTGAAAATATGAAAATTTTGTACCTTGGGGGTAGGCATAGGCCAATTTAGTGGTTTTTTTAGTGTAACTCGAGAACCGCTTAATCTACAGCAAATATTAGACCTACCATGAATACATCTTAATAATCTGCATATTTTTTATATTTTACGTTTTTTTTTGTAAAACCAGTAGTTTTCTTGAAAAAATCAAAAAATCTAAAAAATATACTCTGCCAATATATGGGCCCCTAAGCTCACACTAGGTACTATAGTTATAGTGTACGTGTGAGCTAATATAAATAAAAACTAAAATATATTTTATTCAACTCCGGACTAAATTACCTTTTGTTTGATACCACACAAGCCATGTTTTGACTTAAACTCTAATTTTTGAAATATACCCCCACCACCCTTTTTTTTAAATAAATTAAAATGTATTTTGTTGAACTCCAGACTCAATTACCTTTCGTTTGATGTCACACACGCCATATTTTTGCATAAACTCTAATTTTTGAAATCAACCCCCACCCTTTTATTTGATTTGTGCTCGGTGGATTTTGTTCATTTTTAAATGGGACCATCTCGGCCCAAAACACAGCCTAGGTACCAAATTTCATTAAAATCGGCCAAGCGGTTTTTGAGTTATGCGCGTTGGTCGTTACAGACATACAGACAGACAGACAGACAGACAGACATAGAGACAGACAGACAGACAGACAGACGGCGCAACAAAAAAGTTTCAAAATCATCTGAAACGCAAAGATATATAAAAATTTTTGAAATCGGAGCAACTTTTTTTTTCTCGAAAAAATTAGGATCACCATAGCTCACACTACTATAGTATAGTATATGTGTGAGCTAAAATAGCGTATTTGAGGAACTGACAGAATTTATAGTATAGAGACAAACAAAAAACAAAGTATTGATAGTGATTTGGAGAGGCCATTATAGTAGAAGCTAATCACAATTTATTTGGGTAAAATCGATGTCATAATAAAAAAGTTACGTACATTTGATTCAAACTCCTTTTCGCCATCTTTAAACAAAGATGGCGGGTTGTTTATGCAGGATTTTCTCAGGTATCTCCATTTTTTTTGGAACATGATCTTATACGAATCGATTAAAATATATGAGTATCGGTTTGCAGTTCAAGCCCAAAATCCTACTGGGCTCTTAGACTATAACGGAAGAATACCAAAAGTGTGGGTTAACAGTGGACGTAGACAAGACACAGTACTTATGTGTCACATTTGATAAGACAGGAACAGACTGTAAAGAACTGGAAAAAAGAAAAGTAAAAGCAAAAAAGGTTATAAGATGTGCGAATATTTTATGGAGCAGAGATATAAAAATGAATGTAAAATTTAACATATATAAAACAATGGTAAAAAGCGCGTAGCAGAAAAATACAAACCAAAAATGGAAAGTGTCGAAATCAGTGAACTTGTAAAAAGGTTTACAAGTTCATTGGTCGAAGTGGATGCAATAAGAAGATTAATAAGAATATCTAGAACAGATCATATAAGAAATGAGATCGTAAAAGAAATAATAGGAATCGAGGGAAGCATAACGGATGACATCACTAAAAGACAACTGATATGGTACGGCAATGTACAACGGATGAATGTTTAAAGATTACCAAAGCAGGTCCTCGAATGGCAACCAATAGGGCGCAGAAAAAGAGGGCGTCCTAAACTGGAATGGAAACAGTCAATCCAAAGATCAATGAGTCAAAAAAGCCTGACAGAAAATAATTGTCAGGATCGAAGGAGGTGGAGAATAGGCGTCAGACAACGTAGAAAAACGTTCTAAACCGACATAGTAGTAGTAGTAATATAAAAATCACAGCCCTCTGGACTGTTGAGAACATCTAGGTCGTATATGTCTGTAACGTTATCCCCTTGTAAAATGTAATTCAAACCGCGGCCGATAAAAACGACCCACCAAAGACCCCTTATTGTTTTACTTTTGTTTTAATGTGGCCAATCAGGATTCTCGACAGACACGTCATTTGATATGACAAAAGATGTACAGCCAATGGCGCCAACAGGATTTATTTTTTAATAAATTTTCGACAGGGTCTTGTTTCTGGAGTACATTAAATAAGGGAGAAATCTAATACTATATTTAAAATTTTACAGTTTGGAAAGGACGGGAAATGGTGTTGTTATTATACTATAGTGTATTTATCTTAAAGAAACTGTTGACTCTCTCTGTAAAACTCACAAAACACTTGGAACCCGAATCAACAACAGGGACCAAAACCTAAGCCAAAACTCCTCAACAACGACGACCATACAACAAAATCCAACTCTTGACAATAATGAGCTATGGCACGAACTCCAAGACCGCCAGACCCGCTCCAATAACGTCATGATTTTCAATGCTCCTGAAAAAGGCACTGATGATAGAGATATTGCTACAATTTTAAAAATCCTGACTGACAATCCACCCACAGTGTTAAATTCCTCCAGAGTTGGCAAACCAAATTCAAAAGGGGCTCGCTCTATAAGGCTATGTCTCCAGTCCCACGATGACACTATAGCCCTAATTCGTAACCGCAAGAAACTGAAAAACAAGAATATATACATCAGCCTAGACCTTACACGGAAGCAACAGGAAATAGACAAACGGGTTTGGAGTGATTATAAATCCCGAGTGGCTAAGGGAGAGAAAAACATACAAGTTAAGTACAGCAAAGGTACTCCCCAAATTGTTCCGGGTTCGGAAAACTTAAAAGAGGCCAATGTCGAAATAAATTAGAGAATTTAAGCACGTATTACCAAAACGTTCGTGGTCTTCGAACCAAACTTCGAAAATTACTATGTAACATTTCTGTTTATGACTACCACATCATAATGCTAACAGAAATAAACCTTTCCGATGACATCTCAGATGACGAACTTGGCTTAAATAACTACTGTATCTTTAGAAAGGATCGCTGCCGACAAACCAGCCACAAAGAAAGTATGGGCGGTATTCTAATTGCTGTACATAGATCAATTCCTTCTACCAAACTGAACACAACTTACCCATTAGAACAAATCTTTATCTCAATTGGCACCCCCAAAATACTATCCATCATCAGATGTGTCTACTTACCACCTGATTCTCCAGTTGAATGCTACCAAATGTTTAGAGATTCAGTAGACTACATAACCGATTGTTACCCGAATGTAGAGCTATGCATAGCGGGAGACTTCAACCTACCAAAGGCTAGATGGACCAACGAGGATATATGCGCATGTGCACATCCACGTGCTGAAACCTACGTCTCTCCACTTAATAACCAGAAGATCGCGATTATATCTGATTGCTGCGCCTTTAAAAATTTCTTTCAGTCTAACTCTATTGTAAATTCAAATAATGTAATTCTAGACCTAATTTTATGTCACACACCTATCAGTCTCTCAATGTGACCCTCTGGTAACCCCTTAAGACCAACAGCACCCTCCCTTACATTTTAACCTCACTATCGCTACTTCGTATCACACAGTAGTCAATCCAACACCAGAAAGATTCTACTATGATTTCAAATCGGCAGACTTTACTTTTGTGAATGAATACTTGGGAACGTTTCAGTGGGACGACTTGCTCAATAACCTAGATGTAAACGACATGATCAACAAGTTCTACGAAATAATCTACGATTGCCTGGATCTCTTTGTTCCAACAAAAAAAGTCCCAACTGGGAAGTTTCCAAGATGGTTCAGTCGTGAACTTATAAACCTCACGATTCAGAAAAAATAACTCATGCAAACTTCAAAAGCTCTGAATCAGAGCAAGATTATCTTATATTTTCTGATTTAAGGTCTCAATGCAAGCATCTTTCCAGAGAATGCCACATAGATTTTGTACAAAACACTGAGAGAAGTCTTAGCAGCAATCCCAAGCAGTTCTGGAACTATGTCAATTCGCAACGGAAATCTCCTAGCATTCCAAATGTTCTTCATCTAGACAACCAAAGCGTGAACATGGGACTCGAAGCGGCAAACCTATTTGCATCTTACTTCTCCTCTGTCTACTCATCAGACAACCCTGACAGCCCTAATGAGGTGTCATCCAATCACCTAAATTTGACCAAATACTCACCATCTATCTCTGAAATCTTCACTGAACTTAGCCAACTCAACCCCCACAAAGGCCCAGGCCCTGACAACATTCATCCCTTATTCCTCAAAAACTGTTCATTCATCTTAGCCCGTCCACTCCATATAATTTTTAACAAATCACTCGAAAGTGGCCACTTTCCTTCATTCTGGAAATCGAGTTATGTCGTTCCCATCCATAAGTCTGGTGATAAATCCAATGTTAAGAACTATAGACCAATTTCTATCATAAGCAGCATCCCAAAACTCTTTGAAAAAATTGTTGCCAAATATTTCAGTTCCTGCCTTTCATCTCTTATCATCGACCAACAATTTGGTTTCTGCACAGGCCGCAACACCGAGCTCAATCTTCTAACGTATACTAACTCCCTGTTACAAGCTTTGGAGAAGGGAGCCGAGATTCATGCCATCTATACGGACTCCAAAGCCTTCGATAAACTCCCACACAACATAACCATCACTACGCTTAAATCACTGGGAGTGGATGGTTCTTTACTTTCCTGGGTTGAGAGCCTACTAACTGGACGCACACAAATAGTCAAGGTGAACAATTTCCTGTCCAAAGAAATAGTCGTGTCCTCTGGAGTTCCACAAGGCTCCCACATTGCCCCACTTCTATTCAACCTTGTTATAAACAGTGTTGCACCGTGCTTCAATTCAAGTGACTTCCTGCAGTTTGCTGACGACATCAAAAAGTTTAAAATTATAATGAATCCAGAAGACTGCACAGCACTGCAGGGGGACCTTGATAGGTTTGCTTCATGGTGCCGCAAATACGGTATGCATCTCAATACATCTAAATGTCATGTCATCAAATTCTTTTGCCGCCAAATTAAAACAGACTTCATCTACCATCTTGAAGGCACACCACTCTCTACTGTTGACAACATCCGAGATCTTGGAGTATTTGTGGACGACAGATTGTCCTTGGTGCCCCACATTGATTCTATCATTAGCAAATCTCTGCGTATGTTGGGTTTTATCAAAAGATCTACCCAAGACTTTCAGACCATCCAGGCACTAAAGACTCTTTACTGTTCATTAGTCCGCAGCCATTTAGATTATGGCCCATCGGTATGGGACCCTCAATATGCCTACCATATTAACCGACTAGAGAGAGTTCAGAAGAAGTCTTTACATCACATTCATTTTAAATTCTTTCGTGATAGTAACTACAATTATACTGAGCTATGTAAGCAATTAGATCTATCAACCTTACAGGATTGACGCAAATATCATGACCTCATCACCCTCTTCAAAATCCTAAACTCTGTCGCGGACTGTCCAGTTCTTACCTCCTCAATCGGTCTACATGTACCCCCTGTTAATACTAGACGAATTCAAACTTTTCATGTCCCATTCCATCGTACCAATTATGGACGCAATTGTTTTATTTCAAGGGCAACATCACTAGCTAATCAACATCCATCCCTTGATTTCTTTTGCGACTTAAAAACCTTCCAAAGACAACTGAGGGTCCTGTTGTCAGACTGCACATGAACTAGTTACTTATAACATTTCATGACCGGATAGTGTTTCCATGCTTCACTTTTGCTACCTACTATCAGCTTGATACGTGGTCATAGACGGAAAACTAATAACTAAAAACTAGAACGTGAACTTAAATTAAAATTTTTTTCTTTTTAAATTTAAACTTCGTAAACTTGAATTTTTGAACTTAAAACTTGTACTCTAGTTACTAAGTATAAAATGTAAATTGTGTTCTAGTATATGTATGATATCATAGATTTAAGTAATTTTATAGATTGAAGTAATATCCAATTTTATTTCCTAATTAATATTCACTTTGTATTAAGTATGTAGTTTTGATTAATAATCAAATTTGTAAAATGGCATTGGCCGTAAATAAATAAATAAATCTAAGCGCTTGTCCCCATTTTTGTACCCTCAAAATTATTCTTCTTTCTGTCTAGCTTTATCTCGTTCAACCATTTCCGATGTTTTTCTAATTAAGGTTTCTTATCAAAATTTTTTTCACCTAATCTTCTTTCTCTCTATTTTAAGCATTGTCGCCACTAGATACCTATTTAAAACTTGAGTTGTAATTCTTTTGAAAACGGTATTTTTATTTTTCGATTACTAAAAAGGTATCGGCACGGATCACCTTAGGTGATCCGTGGTATCGGTTACCATCGCACTCAGGGAAATTTAAGAGAATGGCTGGCCAAAACGCCATAGGGTGGGTGTACATATTATCGACAGTGTACATATTATCGACATTTTTTCGGTTTGTTTTAAATAATAAGATCCGGATACCCTGCACCTGAAAAAGTATATTTCATAAAAAAAGTAATTTTTTGTGCACATGTTGGCAGCACTGCATAAAACATATCCCCACTACATCTCTCGAAAAATACGCGGGAAATTGTGACAGTTGACGAAAAGTGCTTGATGTGGCCGGTTCGCTTGTTAATGGTGTTAAGAAACAGGTAAGATTTAAACTAATATAACTAAAATAATTTTATATTTACGTATAAAGAAATTGATTCTGGTTGTTAGGATAGGGTTAAATTTCATAAAAAAAAAAAACAAAAAAAATCATACAATCTATTTTTTTATCTAAAAAAAAGGCTTATCTTACCCATGAACAAAATGTCGACATTACCGTCGATAATAAGGTTCTTACACAGAAATTTTTAAACTTAATTTTTTATTTACATAATTCGGGTGTTACATAAATTGTGTTTAAAAAAAAGAAAAGCTTTTTTATGTACTGATATAATATTTTATAAAAGGTTCATTTGTGTGCCAATAGATTGTGTAAATTTGTGTTGATATTACATCCTAAAGTGTGGTTACAAAAATTTACTTTTCTAAGCTTTACATTTTTAATAAAAAAATATTAAAAATATATTTTATTGTAGCAAAATCAGGTCTTTAGTTGTAACCGACAATGTGTTTATTTTATAGCATTTACAGTATGTTAAATTAAACTAAAGTGTCGATATAACCCTCTATTGTGTCGATATTAATATCTCTTTATTATTAGAAAAATTAAAGAACCACAAATTAAAAATAAGAGAGGTTTATATACAGTCGATCAAGTTTCTGTTTTTGTGTAAATCCTCTATCCTACTTACAGAAATGACTTTTGTTTTGATAAGAATAAGGTACCAAATAAATATCAAATGTTTATTAAAATTGTTTTTATAAAGTAGGTTTTTCCCAATTTTTTTTTCTTTAAAAATTAATGTAAAAAGTTCAAAACTAATGTTTATTTTTGTTATTGTTATTAGTCTGATATTATATATTTATAAACTTACTAAAAGTATTTTGAAAATTAGTTTTAAGTAAATGGGTACCCAATGACATTCTTTTATTACATCTAGATACTTCAAATTTTGTTAGGCAGATTCGTATCTACTTTGTAAAATAAGATTTTATCTTAAAACATTTATAATAATACGATATTTTCGGCTACAAATTTTTTTATTTAATATAGATACTTTATGTTAAATAAAATAAAAATATTCAGTAAAAAAAAAATTGTCGGTAATAAGTTCAATTTTGTGTCGATAACATGGACCCTTTATTTTAAAAAGTGTCGATATAAGGGACATTTTGACTTTTTTTATTTATTTATTTTTTTTTATTACGGTTAAAAATAAACATAAAAAACATAATTTTAGTAAAATAGATCCTTGATTTTATCCAAGAAAATAAAATAAGCTCGCTAGTAGTTCAGAATAATTTTTTATTGCCTACGAAAGTCAATATTTCCCTTACACTGTCGATAATATGTACACTCACCCTACTGTCGATTTGTAAAATTTGGATGCTTTCCAATTTTAATTCAAAGAAAAGGTAACTGGGTATCTTAGCGACCATTTTGTTATAATCGGTTTGCTTTTCATAAAGTTGTTATATTAGTTTTAATTTAGGCATTTTTAGTTAATTAATTCTTCCGATTATACGACGATAGATAGTGTATGTATTTTAAACCTTCCCCTTGACGAAGTGTTTAGCTTATTTAAAGTGAATTAAAATGATACCAAGCCCTTAGGTTTTAACTTAAAATGACTAAATTATTTTTTGTTTTTGTATTTTATTTATACTTTTAAAAAAATCATTTAATGGAAAAGTTTTGTGGAATATCTTAAACTGAAAAAGAAAAAAAAAATAAATTAAAAATGTATTTCAAAGAATCAAAAAGAGAAGCCCCTATAGCTGGCGTTAGAAACAATTGCAAATTTAAATTCGCGGACGCGAATACGCGAATTTTCAAGTGCGCAGGCGTCTATCTTGTCATGTAGACAGCTACCGTGTAGGTGGAACAAGACGCTAGCGCTACCAAGTCCACTTTCAATCCCTGGCTTCGCAAGCGCAGATCTACCAATATTATTTACCTCATGTCTTAGAATAGATGCATACAGGGTGATTTTCACTTGAATGATTCTAACCACATGAAAATAGAAAGTTTTAAAAACCTAACCTAACAAAACCTAATCAAATCTAACCGAACCGAAGGAAACTGAACCAATATTTTTTTTCAAAAAAAAAACTTTCCTGACTTCCTGCCCGGGATCCTAGAGGATGTGAATTCGAACCGAACCAAACCGAACCTAACTAAACTGAAGCAAACCTAACCTAACCAAACTAAACTACAACACGTACTGCTAATTAGGTTTAGTTGGGTAGGGTTAGGTTTGGATAGGTTCAGTTCGGTACGGTCCGGTTCGGATTCACATCCTCTAGCATCCCAGGTAGGAAGTCAGGGAAGTTTTTTTTTTTTACATATTGGTTTAGTTTGCTTTGGTTCGGTTCGGTTAGATCTGATTAGGTTTCGTTAGGTTAGGTTTTTGAAACTTTCTATTTTCATGTGGTTAGAATCATTCAAGTGAAAATCACCCTGTACATCGATTCTAATACATGAGGTAAATAATATTGGTAGATCTACGCATGCGAAGCCAGGGATTGGAAGTGGACTTGGTAGCGCTAGCGTCTTGTTTTAGGTGGAGGCCACCTTTGTTTCTTATTTACATTTTACGGTGTTTTGCGTTTGTCGTGTCAAATTATGTTTTTTTCTGTAAAAAATAAGAAATAATTGACGAAAAACATGTGCGGTTTGTGGAAAAATGTCCGGGAGAAGTAAAGGAATGCCATTCCAGGTAACTACTTCTATTTTTCTTCATAATTTGTTAATAAAGTTGAAAGTGGTTTATAAATGCCATTAAACACTCTTTATATCCACAATAAATCTGCACAATTATTTTTAGAAACCTATAATTTTAATCCACAATTTGATAAATTTTCACCCACTGTTTATTATCTACCCGAAAAATGAACTTTAAGAATTAAATAGGGGTCCAGGCTTCAAGTATCGCGTGTGAGATTGAATAGGTATGCCCCATATTTATGCTCTATCGTATTTAGTTTTGCCCGTTTGGAATTTACAATTTTTTTTTGTTGATATCGAAATTACAATATCTGGGGGCACGTAGTGGCGTATATAGAAGAAAGTTTCGGGAGGGGGATCCGAGACAGTTTAAACAGTTTCGCGGAGGGGGGGCAAGACCTCATGAGGCCGTATTTTATGTTTGTATTCATAAAATATGTGGAAAATATCTAAAAAAATCTTAGCTATCAAGCGGATCAAAGCTAGAGACAAATTTCTAATAAATAGGCATTGACAACAACAAAAAATAAATACTTAAATATGGGACTTCTTGAATCAAAAAATCTTTTGACCAGCTATTTTCCAAAATTTCCCTGTGTGCATCGCACAATTTTTATTTACCTAATCGTGTTACGATAATCTGACCCAGTTTAGGTTTTGGATGGAGAGCGCCATATCGCCGATGTGTGCGTCATAAAAGGTATCGAATTGCTATATCGCTGGAACTTTTGGTGATTCTTTGCCTTCCTTTGAAAAGGAATAATCGAAAGTGACAGCAAAGGCAAATTTTATATTATGTAACAACTGTTATATCAGGAAAAATACTCTGCCAATCTATGGGCACCTAAGCTCACACTAGGTACTATAGTTATAGTGTGAGCTAATATAATCAAAAACTGAAATATATTTTATTCAACTCCAGACTCAATTACCTTTCGTTTGATACCACACAAGCCATGTTTTGACTTAATCTCAAATTTTTTCAACCTACCCCCCACCCTTTTAAAAAAAACTAAAATGTATTTTGTTTAACTCCAGGCTCAATTACCTTTCGTTTGATATCACACACGCCATATTTTCACTTAAACTCTAATTTTTTACATCTACCCCCACCCTTTTTTTAAAAATAAACTAAAATTCATTTTCTTTAATTCCAGACTTAATTACCTTTCGTTTGATATCACACACGCCATATTTTCACATAAACTCTAATTTTTGGAATCTACCCCCACCCTTTTATTTGGCTTGCGTTTGGTGGATTTTGTTCATTCTTAAATGGGACCATCACGGCCCAAGACCCAACTTAGGTACCAAATTTCATTAAAATCGGACAAGCGGTTTTTGAGTTATGCGGGTTGGTCGTTATAGACAGACACACAGACAGACAGACAGCAAAACAAAAAAGTTTCAAAATCATCTGAAACGCAAAAATATATAAAAATTTTTGAAATCGGAGCAACTTTTTTTTTCTCGAAAAAATTACGATCACCATAGCTCACACTACTTACAGTAGTAGTGTGAGCTAAAATACCTATTGCTGATTCTTGCGTTTCATGATGCAAGATGCAATATAAATAATAGCTGGACACTAAAAAAATCAAATTTTTTGCTACTCCAACATATCATCTAGCTACCAGAGACATATAAGGTCCTCGTTACGCATGAGGAACATATTATGCAGGGTATAATATAATACAACAAATTTTAAGGGGTGGTTCGGTTCGGTTTTTTAATTATTTTGCATCAAACCTATATAGTATTTGGATACGTAGGAAAACTAAAACTTTTTTGTTCAATTTTTTGGTACAACTTCCTTAAAATTCCTTAAAAATTACAACAAACAAATGAAAACAGTCAAGGTAGAACAAACTGACTAGAAGATACAAGGTAAATCAAAAAGAATTAAAAAATAGGTGAAGCCTATTTTTTATTCTACAAGTGAAACGATAGCAAACCACGGAAAGTCCATGGCGGGACGAAAACGTCCACCGGTGTATAAGGAAGAAAGACATTTCGTCACAGTTCAACCAGACCATGCTATAACCGTCTTTACGGTGTCGGTTCGGAACCAAAAACAATGAGTTTATTCATTTGCATTCAAATTTCGTCACAAGGGCATCGATTACCTTCCCCACGGAATGGGACAACTGGGCGCCGCCAACTCGGCGCCGCCAACTGGGCGCCGCCAACTCGGCGCCGCCAACTGGGCGCCGGGCCAACTCGGCGCCGGGCCAACTCGGCGCCGCCAACTGGGCGCCGGCCAACTCGGCGCCGGACTAAAAAATTTTTTTTTGATAAAATGTGTGGATGAAAAATAAAATATATTATTTATATAATATCTTTAAAAAATCCTTTACGCAATTTTTTACAAGCTTTTATATTTAGCTTCAGATGTTCTGTCTAACTATCTATCAAATCTTGTGAAGCGTTTTTGACACACTTCCCATTATCCGATTTGGATGAAATTTGGTACACACGTAGTGGTCCCATGACAATACAACACTAAGAAAAAAATATCCTCCCACCCCTACCTCCTCCCCTTCTATAGAAAAATGTGTTTTTGACACACTTCCCGTTATCCGATTTGGATAAAATTTGGTATACACATAGTGGTCCGATGATAATACAACAATAAGAAAAAAATATCCTCCCACCCCTACCCCCACCCCCTTCCATAGAAAAATTTGTTTTTGACACACATCCCGTTATCCGATTTAGATGAAATTTGGTATACATATTGTGATCCGATGACAATACAATATTAAGAAAAAATATCCTCCCACCTCTACCCCCACCCCCTTTCATAGGAAAATGTTTTTGACACACTTCCCATTATCCGATTTAGATGAAATTTGGTATTCACATAGTGGTCCGATGACAATACAACATTAAAAAAAAATATCCTCCCACCTCTACCACCACCCCTTCCATAGAAAATGCGTTTTTGACACCCTTCCCATTATCCGATTTGGATGAAATTTGGTATTCACATAGTGGTCCGATGACAATACAACAATAAAAAAAAATCCTACCACTCCTACCCCCACCCTCATCTATAGAAAAATGCGTTTTTGACACACTTCCCATAATCCGATTTGGATGAAATTTGGTATACATATAGTGATCCGATGACAATACAATATTAATAAAAAAATATCTTCCCACCTCTACCCCCACCCCCTTTCATAGAAAAATGTTTTTGACACACTTCCCATTATCCGATTTGGATGAAATTTGGTATTCACATAGTGGTCCGATGACAATATAACATTTAAAAAAAATATCCTCCCACCTCTACCACCACCCCTTCCATAGAAAAATTAGTTTTTGACACACTTCCCATTATCCGATTTGGATGAAATTTGGTATACATATAGTGATCCGATGACAATACAATAATAAGAAAAAATATCCTCCCACCTCTATCCCCACCCCCTTTCATAGAAAAATGAGTTTTTGATACACTTCCCATTATCCGATTTGGATCAAATTTGGTATACATATAATGATCCAATGACAATACAATATTAAGAAAAAAATATCCTCCCACCTCTACCCCCACCCCCTTTCATAGAAAAATGAGTTTTAGACACACTTCCCATTATCCGATTTGGATGAAATTTGGTACACACGTAGTGGTCCCATAACAATACAACATTAAGAAAAAAATATCCTACCCCACCCCTACCCCCACCCCTTCTATAGAAAAATGTGTTTTTGACACACTTCCCGTTATCCGATTTGGATAAAACTTGATATACACATAGTGGTCCGATGATAATACAACAATAAGAAAAAAATATCCTCCCAACCCTACCCCCACCTCCTTCCATAGAAAATGCGTTTTTGACACCCTTCCCATTATCCGATTTGGATGAAATTTGGTATTCCATAGTGGTCCGATGACAATACAACAATAAAAAAAAATCCTACCACTCCTACCCCCACCCTCATCTATAGAAAAATGCGTTTTTGACACATCTACCATAATCCGATTTGGATGAAATTTGGTATACATATAGTGATCCGATGACAATACAATACTAAAAAAAATATATCCTCGCACCTCTACCCCCACCCCCTTTCATTGAAAAATGAGTTTTAGACACACTTCCCATTATCCGATTTGGATGAAATTTGGTACACACGTAGTGGTCCCATGACAATACAACAAAAAAAAATATCCTCCCACCCCTACCCCCACCCCTTCTATAGAAAAAAGTGTTTTTGACACAGTTCCCGTTATCCGATTTGGATAAAATTTGGTATACACATAGTGGTCCGATGATAATACCCCTACCCCCACCCCCTTCCATAGAAAAATTTGTTTTTGACACACATCGCGTTATCCGATTTGGATGAAATTTGGTATACATATAGTGATTTAGATTTAAAAAGATCTACAGAGTAGGTAAATTTTTTTTTAAATAAATTCGTTTTTAAGCGGGTATAGAAAGATTTTGTTTCTCTTGTATTTTCCGTGGGCAACTCGAAAGCTGTAAACCGACAGGGGTCCAAAAAGACAAGAGAAACAAAATCTTTCTACACCCGCTTAGCCACGAACAATTTTTGTTTTCTTCATCCACGAGTACTAAACTTTACGTTTATAAAAAATTTAATTTTTGTCATTTCTGAACTAAATACTTTTGAATCTTAATAATTTTTAAAAAACATGGTACCTACCTACTATTTTTTTAAAAGCTTTGTATAAGTTTTTTTTTTAATTACCCACTTATTGTTCTCAAAAAAATGCAATATTCTGTCTCATAAAACATTTTCGTATAATTTCAAAAACAATGATTAATAAATAAAAAAGTCCGCCATTTTGGATCCGCCATCTTGTTTTTTTAAAGTTTGAGTTAAAAATTGTGTTAAATGACCTCAAGCAATGTAATATTTCAAGTTTGAGACAAATCGGTTGATAAATAAAAAAATCCGCCATTTTGGATCCGCCATTTTGATTGTTGGATCCGCCATTGTTGTAATAAAAAACGTAAATTGTAGTATTACCAGGTTACCAAACACTACAACTACCAAGATTCAACAGTCGACTTAATGGATCTAACTTTACTTAACAAAAACAAATTTCAAATAAATTAGTAAAAGAAATTGAAATTTTGACAATGTTATTACGATAAGATATCCGTATCAATTAAATATCACTATTTGCAAGAATCAATCTAGCAGAAAAATGCAGAAGTAACTAAATAGAGTTTATTCTAGGTTATAATGAAATCGCTGATCGTGAGTTATTTGGAAACTCATTTTTCTATTAGGGGAGGAGAGGGTGGGGGTAGAGTTAGAAATATATTTTTTGTTTGGGCTGTATTGCCATCGGACCTTTATGCATATACCAAATTTTATAAAAGTCATTTGAAGTGAAGTGTGTCAAAAACGCATTTTTTATGGAAGGGGGTGGGGGGTAGGGGTGGGAGGACATTTTTTTATTATTGTTGTATTGTTATCGGACCACTATATGTATACCAAATTTCATCCAAATCGGATAATGGGAAGTGTGTCAAAAACTCATTTTTCTATGAAAGGGGGTGGGGGTAGAGGTGGGAGGATATTTTTTTCTTAATATTGTATTGTCATCGGATCACTATATGTATACCAAATTTCATCCAAATCGGATTACGAGATGTGTGTCAAAAACAAATTTTTCTATAGAAGGGGGTGGGGGTAGGGGTGGGAGGATATTTTTTTCTTAATGTTGTATTATCATCGGATCACTATGTGTATACCAAATTTTATCCAAATCGGATAACGGGAAGTGTGTCAAAAACACATTTTTCTATAGAAGGGGTGGGGGTAGGGTGGGAGGATATTTTTTTCTTAATGTTGTATTGTCATGGAACCACTACGTGTGTCAAAAACGCTTCACAAGATTTGATAGATAGTTAGTTAGGCAGGCAGTGAAGCTAAATAAAAGCTTGTAAAAAATATTGCGTAAAGGATTTTTTAAAGATGTTTTTATATAAATACCTAATATATTTTATTTTTCACCTACACATTTTATCAAAAAAAAAATTTTAGTCCGGCGCCGAGTTGGCCGGCGCCCAGTTGGCGGCGCCGAGTTGGTCCGGCGCCCAGTTGGCCCGGCGCCCAGTTGGCGGCGCCGAGTTGGCGGCGCCCAGTTGGCGGCGCCGAGTTGGCGGCGCCCAGTTGTCCTAGACCGCCTTCCCCATGTTACAGTATGGTTATTTTTTATTTCCTAAAATAAATTCCCCTTCAAGCAAAAAAATAAGGACTCTCTTCTTCTTTCAGACAGACACGCACACTAATATCTATTGTATCTAACATTTTTTATATTTTTTTACATATTAAAAATTTATATAAGAATATGTCTCTCCTGATTAGATTTATACTTACTCGTGGTCACAGCTCGCTAGAACTCATTATAAGGCATAATTAAAGTTCCTCGAAAGCGTCTTAATGAGCAGAAGCAGTCTTTGAAAGAGGAGCAAATTGCAACATAATGAAATTAGTAGCTTAACGGCGACGACTCTTTCGCATTAACAACTAGAACACAAGCGTTTTTAATAACAGCTTTGTATTTATTTATTAAGATGATACATTGAGAAAAAATCATTTCATGTAAAAAAAGCCAAGTACGCAAAAATGGTATTCCGTAAAAAGAATTGAGATAAAAGTAAAGCCAAGTTCTCTAATACAAATTTCAAAATTAAAGGTTCTTACTAGTTTGGAATGGTTTTTTTTTAACTTTGCTTTATCTCAATTTTTTTTACGAAATACCATTTTTCATAATATTTAGGTTTTAAAGTAGTAAAATATGCGGAATATTGTTCAAAACTTTTGCAATGCCTTATTAGATTTTTTTTCTGATTTTTCCTATGGTTTTATTATAGTTCCTATCAGCCTTTCGAAGCTCAGCTCTCTAGCGTTCCTGCAAGTGGACAATGTTACTTTTACATAACTTTACATTTACGGGAAAGGGCAGTAAATTAACATTTTGGTATTTTTCTCCTATAGTTTTATATTAGTTCCTAAATTTTGGTTTTCCAATCCAATCCTATCGGCGTTCCAAAGCTCAGCTCTCTAGCGTTTCTGGAAGTCGGCAATGTTACTTTCACATAACTTTACATTTATAGGAAAAAGAAGCAAATAAAAATTTTGGAGTTTTTTAATTTTTTCTATAGTTTTATCACATTTCCCATCAGTCTGCCAAAGCTCAGCTCTCTAGCGCTTCTTGAAGTGGGCAATGTTACTTTTACATAACAAAGTAACATGTATCGGGGAGGGGAGTAAATTAGAATTTGCGGATTTTTTGATTTTTTCCAAGGGTTTGGTCATAATTTTCATCAGTCTGCCAAATTTCAGCTTTGTAGCGTAGCTGCCTTCGGTATTTACGTCGGATTAATCTTTTTCATCGAAATTGTTCGTTAATTCCATCTAGATCTAGAAGAGGTAGATCTGAATCGTTCGGTAATTCTACTCAGACTAGTCGGACGTAAATCTGGTTGCTCCGTACATTTTGATCGACGAAACAGATTAATCTGAAATTGTGACGCATGTTGCGTATTTGTTTTGTTTACAAATATAATTTTTTTATGTAAAAAGACTGAAATCGAATTATTTGATGTTGAAGGCAACAAATTATATAAATTTTCGACATCACAGGAAAATTTTGTCAAAATTATAGCTGAGCGTGAGTTGCAATATGTACATAATATTTTTGGTTATATTTAAGGTTATAACATTTATAAAAATTTGCTCGATTTGATCTGGATCGTTCGTTAATTCCAATTTTCTCAGACTAATCTCTAATAAACGTCACCAAAAATCCGTCTCGTCGGAGATGCAAATACCGAACGCTGCTTGTGATTATCTATTCATAAGTGAGTGAGTGAGTGGCAATTTCGATGTTTTTTGAAAGTTCACGAAACTTAGAGGGGTGATTAACTTCATAAAGATAAACAATTGTGCCAAGTTTGAGTTTTGTAGCTCATTCTGAAACTTTAGATAGGTCAAATATGGGCTGAAATATTTCAAGAAAAGGGTACAGCAGTTTACGCCGCGAACTTGGCCGGGCACTGCCGTTCCCTCAGATCTGGAAATAGCTATTGAAACCAAGTGCAATATCTGTATGAAATAGAAGACAAAGTATACATTTAGAATAAATATTTCGATCCATCTAGAATATTAATTATAAAAATACTGGAATATGTAGGAAAAACATTTAAAACAAATAGAATTAGAAAAAAATATTTTGTACCTATATTATTTTTTTTCCTTTATTTCTTTTTAGTAGGTCATATATTAAAAGCAAATGGATTATTTATTAGGGACTTATTGGAATAAAGCCAAGCAATAATAGTGTTTTGACAGTTTTGCATTAAAATATGACAGCTAGTCTTTCAACATAAGGATTTGGTTTACTATACGAATCGAAATCTATACTGTTGACTTTAATTATAGATAAATAAACGACATAGTTTTAAATTCAACTTTTTTATGTCAATTTTCAAAGATCAACTGTCAGCCTGCAATATAAATCTATCAAAATACTGCAATAATAGTGTCATTTCATGGTTTTATTCCCTATTAAATTGTTTAACTTTTTTTTTAGAGTTATACATATATTGGTAGTTTAGGGTGCGTGTTGAGCTTGTAAGTCTATAGAGTGTCCATTAGCAGCAGCTCTCAATAGAGCATTTCTCCCTTGGAAACAAACTTCCAAAAATCAGTTTATTATACTGGTCCCGCATGCGGGAGGTATCAGTTATTAAACTGATGAACAGATACAGTTCATTTCATAATTTTTGAGACAACTTTTTGCAACTTTTTTTCGTTGGTCAATGCTATTTGTTATGGTAAACAGCTGATGACTGTCAAAAAGTTATCTCAAAGATTATGAAATGAAGCATAGGTCCTACACTTTGATTTAATTAAAACATAATGTACCATGAGCAACTTTTTGTTGCCTCTAGCGCCGTCTTCTACAATTTACTTAAAGTTTAAGAAGAAGTAGGTTTAGCATTAAATCCATGTTAGAACATTTGTTTCAGGAGGTTTTATATTGTCATACATTAAATTTAGATGCAAAACCTATTAAAAACAAATAGATTTTCTATAAAACATTAAAAAATATATGTTTAATTAAAATTAAATAAAGTTTTTATTTAAGCTAGGGACCAAATAATTTGTTTTAAATTTTTATGGAGAGATGTAGTCTAGGTGGTTTTTAATTTCAAGGGTGAGACCTAATACAAATATATTTCTTGGTTTTTGTTGCTTTTTGGCTTCTATCCTTCTTCCCCTTGGAGATCATGGATTCAACACTGTGTACCAGGAAGTTTAAACAAAAAAACTGCAATTTTCCGCATTTCGCTTGACTTATTGGTATAGCAAAGATTTCAAGTCTCGTTTGATTTTGATTTAACGAACACCAACTTTTACTTTTTTGTGATTTTCTTGTCTTTTAAACATAATGTAGGTATTAAGTTTCTAACATTCTGTTTAGTAGCCTTTTCTTGTTCATTATTTTTGCTCATTTACATAAAATTACAGGACCACGTCTATATTTTATTCGTCTTTGGCGAAGTTTTCTTTCAAAATCAGCGTCTTTTGATCAGGACCGATAAGTTTACTTGATTATTACTGCCTTTTTAAACAGGAAAAAATACCATTAAAATTCACTGCGAAGATTGCAGCTTTCGTTAAAACCACAGAAATCAAAGACCATGTTTAACACTTGCATTTAAGATGACCTGCGGCATTTCAAATACATCAAGGAAAAAACTTCAAGGGAATATCTAACAAAATTTTAATTTATTTTATTTTCTTATTTCTTATGGTCGCCATATTGGATTTATACGCCATTAAATAGAGCATAAAAGAGCACGGAAAATATGAATTTACTAAAAAACACTTTGTCGCTTAGTTGGCTGTAAACTAAATGTCAATTGTCTTTGTTTTCATACCTACATACATATCAATCTAAAGATATTCTACAAATGATTTCATTTATCTGTAAAGACCCTTATTTTTTTACATTTTTGCAAAAAAATAATAACATTTCATAAAATGTATGTATTGTTTATGACATAATGTTAATAACTGTAACACTTTTTTGATGATCTATGACCATTTTTTAAAACAAGACCAAAAACTAAAAACCGATGACAAAGCATAGATATAAACTAAATTATCATAATTATTTTGATTAAGTTATTAAGTTAATAATAATAGATAATAATAATATGTAAAACCCATCCCATATGTGGTCAACTAGAGGTCAAACCTAGCACAAATTTGAAAATCCTTGCACATTAAATTTAGTTGGCAAGAAATATCAAAATTAATTGAGATACTTTAAAACTTTTAACAAATAAATAAAATAATTGGCACACAATTATTCTCTATTTAATGATGCATAAATCCAAGTTGGCGGTCATCAGACAGAACCAAGTTGGCAAAAAAAACTAGAAGGACTAGAACAAAATCCTTAACTTCAATTGATTCGCTGCAGTTGTTTATATAAAACTGCTAAACTTTATAAAATTTGTTTACAAAATGGCGGAGATATTTCAATTTTTTGAAAAGTACCACTTTTACTTTTTGCTCGTAGTTTTGAAAACCCCTGTAGATATTTTTAATTTCAATACTACTATATTTTTCTTCAAAATTATGAAGGGAGAGTGACTTTTCAAGTAGCTGATAGATTACGCAGCCGACTGATCGATCCATCCTAACGACTACTAACGAGTAACCAAATAAAAAAATAGTAACAAGTGTCCCAATTTCGATGGGATTAAATGTGAAACTCGGTTGTTATTAAAGTTATCGATTTTCTGATTGCACATTACCGTGCTCGTTTTTTCACTCCTTAAAATTGTAGTTATCAGATTTTTGCTACACATCGTGGTTTCGCTAATACCAGGAGTTTATGAAAAAATTGCATTTTTAATAATTCCTTTCATCTCGCTTATTTTGCAAGATATTTTTATTCTGTAAAAACCTTTTTACGGCAACTTTTTTAGACCAAAATAATGTCAGTTTTAGAAAATATTGTTTAGTTTTTGATTTATGGTATTTATCATAAAGAAATTAAATACGGAACTGGATTTTTTTTTATTACTATTTTGATTGGTTTCATGCTATAATTATCTTAAAATGATAAAATTTTAATATTTTTTGATTTAAGATTAAAAAAAGTAATATTTAATATTTAAAAAAAACTTTAGTCCGAACCTAGAAATTTCCAACGTAAATATAAATTGAAAATTGCAATACACACTAGTTGAACGATTTTTAGTTTATCTGTTTTAAAACGTTAATTAAATAAAGTAAAAAACGTTAAAAAGTTATAAAAATAATATCGTAGTAATTATTTGATGGTAGCACAGCGACTCATGAAATTTACTTCAACATGGAAAAACAAAAGCTGGAATTGTCATTGTCATTTTACTTGTCCTTTTTGTAAATGGCTCACTCAAAATTATTCTAAAATGCTTAAAAATCAAACGTATCCAGATTTTGAAAAATGGGATATGTTCGACTGCTTTATTCAAGCAACAAAATCACAACATTTTTTCATAATATAAATTAATCAAAAATGCCAACATTGTTAAACATAATGGCAAAAAAGAAAAATTAGTTATTATTTTTGTAATTTGTTATTTTTTTTGTATTTGTTGTAGACTTTGTTACAAACAAATTTTTAAATTAACGTAAAACCATTTTAATTTGCCAAGTATCAAAACAGCTAAACTAAAACTCGTTCAACTAGCAATTTTTCTTTAATATATATATTGGAAATGTCCAGGTTCGGACTAATTTTTTTTTATATTAAATTCTTTTTTTTTGACATTAAAACAAAAAAGTATTAAATTTTTATTATTTTTTGATAATAATAGCTTGAACCTAATCAAAATAGTAATAAAAAATCCAGGTCCGTATTTAATTTTTTCATGATTAATACCATATCTCAAAAACTAAATAATATTTTAAAAAATTGACGTCATTATTTTGTACTAAAAACGTTGCCATAAAAAGGTTTTTACAGAATAAAAATATCTTACAAAATAAGCAAGATATAAGGGATTATTAAAAATGCAATTTTTTCAAAAACTCCCTGTATTAGCGTAAGTGCGGGGTATAGCAAAAATCTGATTGCACCCTTTTTAAGGGCTCAAAAAAAGAGCACGGTAAGGTGCAATCAGAAAATCGATATCTTTAATAACAACCGAGTTTCCCATTTAATCCCATCGAAAATGGGACACGCTGTACATAATAAAGAATTATTGAAATACAGCCAGGCTTTAATTGTGCCAGGCACTATTTTGACACATTCACATTGAAAACTGACAGTTTATCCTTCAAAATTGACATACCAAATTCGAATTTAAAACTTTCGTGGTTTATTTTCAATTAATAAAAAATGGCACTATTTATTCCGGTTCATATAGTAAACAAAGGGCGTGTGTTGAAAGATCACAGCTGATATTACAATGTGAAGGTGTCAAAATTGTGCCTGGCACTATTATAGACTGCCTTTATTTCAATAATTATCTAATATCGCGACGCGCCCACGCTTTCGCGCTATAAAATTTAAGCACCCGACCAGACACGAGACCGAGCCGGAGGACCACGATGCGTATCCACCAACAAAAGCAGTGTTGCCACCTCTACCGATTTTTCAGTAGATCTACCGATTTAGCCTTTTACTTTACGCTTTACCGAATTACCATAGTTTTCTACCGATTTTTTTTTTCGATATAAACTTGGTTTGTTTTTAAAAGTGTATTTATGGCCGGCAGCCGCAAGCGGCATTAAATATCACGCTATTATAAACTCTGAGGCTTATTTATAATATTATCTACCTAATAGGGACCTATTGCAATAAAGCCAGGCACAAATTGTGCCGAGCACTATATTGACAGTTTCACATTATAAGAACAGCTGTCTTCTTTCAAAATAAGGCCATTGTGTATTATAAGAGCCGGAATTAATAGTGACAATTAATGGAAAATAAACAACTGGATTTCTAAATTCGACTTTGGTATGTCAATTTTGAAAGATCAACTGTCACTTTTTAATGCGAAACTGTCTATATAGTGCCCCGCACAATTTGTGCCTGGCTTTATTGCAATAGGTCCCTAGTATATACCTAATTTTTTTATTTAATTTTTAATTTTGGTATTTTGTCAGTAAAAACAAATCGTAGAAATACAATTTACCTACTAAATCAATCCAAACTATCGATAGTTCTCCAGCACTGCTTGCTGAGATGATTAAAAAATTTACCGAAATCTACCGATTTTTCTCGAAGCCTTCTACCGAAGACCTCAAGGTCGAGGGTGGCAACACTGAACGAAAGTGGTAACATGCAATATGAAATTGTGGTCATAAACGCATAGCTTCAACAGTATAGAGCATATTATTTTAGGAATTAGTATTACATATTGCTTTTGGTAAAAAAAATAGATAAAACTATTTCACAGTAGTGATAAAATATTTGCTTTTAAGATTTTTAACTGTTACGAATGGTAACAGTGGTTACATGGACGCTTCGCAACTGTCATATACAGTTCTGGTAGCTTTCTTTCCCTCACATTAATGCAAGGAGCATTTATTAGAAATCACTTTTGCACACGGTGTATAATAAATTGTCCAAACGCGACACAAATAAATCCCATTGAAAGTTTTAAAAATATTTTTAACTTTCAAACTTTACGTGTCACAATTTTTCATGCAAAAATTGCTGAGGGCCATTGAAGCAAAGAGCCATTAAAAGTTTTTGAACGTTTTGTTCCCGAATGGGATACTTTTGTTAAATTTTCCGGTAAATCTGTGTCCAGAAGTACCTATTAACCAAAATAAAAAGAGCGGGTACACCATGCGTACAAAATTACCACTGAAAACCTGGAAAAATAGTTGGCGACTGGTAGGCAGCCTAACCAACCCTAGAGTCCCTGTATGTTGACATATTTGGATATATTAATTGATATATCCAGAAATGAACCAACCCTACTTATACCTTGATTTTATCACGGCCTTGTCAAAATGAAGAAAGAAATTCTCCCACTTCCTACTCTAATGGAAAAAGTAATGTTTTAAGACCCTAAACAGATTTTAACAGTTAAAAAACTGTCAAAAACAGATATAAACAAAAACAGCGATTGACAAACCCTTGACGTTTCTAATCCAGAGAACGAAATGTCAAATGTTAAAAAGCCCGGGATGGTGACCATTTTAGGTTTACCGCTGTTACTTTGGTCAAATCCAATCCGTCAATGTTATATTATCCGTGCAAGTAGCACGTTTCCTCAAGACTAGATTAGGGTGAAATGGAGTCCCTTGTATGTTGACATATTTGGATATAATATATGTCAGCATACAGGGACCATAGAAAAAAGTTAATATCTGATAGGAAATAGTTATTTTTGTATCAAGGGCGTAAAAAAGAAGATTTTTTGGCGAGGTTGACTGTTGATGTACCAGCTTGTGAGGCGGCGAGGGGGCTGAGGGTAAAATTATCCTTTACGCTAGTGGGAATGGGACAATTCGATGCGGGGACATTCGCCGCCGGCCTATTCGTCACAGAGACAATTCGCCGCGGGAATTTTTGTTTAATTTTTATTTGAATAATGTGTGTGTAGTAAACATATTTTTGAAAAAATATTGAAAAAAATAATTTTTGGTAAATTTTTTTTTGTTTTTTTAGTATTAGTTTTTGAAAAAACTGCTTTTTGAAAAGGTAAAAAAAAATATCTTTTTGTATAAATTAGTTTTTGAAAAACAAGTTAAATTTTAAGAAAATTATACTAAAATTCTTGCGGCGAATCTGTTGGCGGCGAATTATCCCGTGGCAAATTGGCTCAGGGCTAATAAGTAACTTTTAACAAATTTTAACAAATATTTTATTATATTAATAAATACAAAAAAAATATTGAAATTACCTTTCTGTAAAATTAAGTACCCTTTTTCCAAATATAAATATTTGCCCAAAAGGTGGTGTTAGCTAATTATTCTATCTTACAATAGACATAAAAAACTATATAAATATTAATGGTTACACAAAAAAGGTGTACCTACCCGGGTGGTGGCAAGGGGGGCAACTGCCCCTCTCTTACCAGATTTTTTAAAATAAGATAGTAAAATTCAAATAGATTATGAATTTACCACCCCCCTCCTTTAAGTTACGAAGGCCATGAATTTTGGAAAGTGGAGGCTTCTGTTTTGGGCTGGATACGCCCTTTTTACACAACCTACGCTAATTGAGCTTTGTTTGACGCGTTTAATATAATTAGTTACTCGACAGTTCGCCGATAATGTCGATATTTATTCTAGACCAGTCATTAGAGCGAAAAAAAGACCCCCAGCTTGCAAAAGGTTGTGTAGTCGCGATTTTGACATATGGTGTTAACACTGAATTCCTAAAAAAATGAGTTTTTGACCCTGGCGCTATTTTCGACTATGCACGAAGAGGTTTTTTTTAATTACTTGTTCCCTGTACATTTTAGAAAAAAAAAGTTTATGACAGAAGTTGAAGACAATAAAATTTGCTACGAAAACGCCATTGTACGTTTTTTTGTCAGACGAATGGTTTTGGAGTTATGACGCTAAACATTTCGCCACCATTTTCGATTTTGACCAATATTTTAATCGAACCAAAGTCAAAAACACAAATTTGTATTTAGGACTCCTATGTCAACAACATAACACCACTTTGGCTAGCTAAAATTATATAATGACTGGAATATTCCACCAACTTGTGGACGTAAAAATACCTTTACGCCCACCAGAGCGCTAAAGTACCATTTTACGCCCTCTTTTAGAAAGCAAAAAATATCAAATAATGACTGTTCATACAAAAAAGAATTTTAAAATCCATATAAGCAGATACCTATTTTACGAAATGTATAATGCGAGGGTCAGCAGAGAATCCAGAGATGCCCTACATAGATCCCCTTTGGCCCAGGATATTCCCGATTTAATGTGCCTTGCATATAAGCCTCTTACTTGACCTAGGTTACGAATTCATGCAAGGAATGTCTACATAAATTTATAAATCTCAAGCTAGTTGACATAATTCCACTATACGAATCTGTAGTACTATACACGCATCGTATTTTTGATTGAAAATGTTTGTTTTCAAATCTTTTACTGAATAATTAGAAATTATTCATAAAATCTTAAAATTGGTGATAATACGAAGGCTGTGTATTATATTTTGCATATAGGAACATACACTGAGAGAAGAATTTTGTAACAATAAAAACATTTTGTAACTGTTACCAAATGCGTTGCCCATATTTGGCTTATTAGATATTTGTTTGCAGGTAACAATTCATAAATTTCAACAATTGGAACAAATATTTGTTAATAAAAACAAAATCGTCTGGTAATATTTAAAAAAAAGCTACATTAAGCACTAATATATTGTTGGTATTTAAAAATATATGTGAGTTTAATTATTAATATACTGTATATTTATTATAAGGATCATTCTTATTTAATATTAAATTAATTAATTATGGGTTATTATATAATTAGTAGCTGTAATTATATTTAGTTATTTTGCATTAATAAGGTATTTGTAGGTTTCACGTTCTGTTTAATATACAGGGTGATTTTAAAACTTCCCACACCAGATTTCTCGAAAATGATTTTTTTTATAAAAGCAAAAACACGTCAATTAATTTATTAAGGAGGACACATTTTGGCTTTCTTAAAATTTTTGTAGTACACACCCCCTTTGAGGGGAAAATTTTACCCCTATATTTTGAATATGGAAAGTGGGTCAATTGACACTTTTTTTTGAAGGTTTCTTAAGTATCTTTACAAAGGTGTACAAATTTTGCAAATCTATCAATTTGTTTTTGACATATTCACTTATTTTTTCAAAGGGAGTGTGTACTACAAAAACTATGAGATAGCCAAAATGTGTCCTCCTTAATAAATTAATTGATATGTTTTTACTTTTTCTAAAAAAAAATCATTTTCTAGAAATCTTGGTTGGGAAGTTTTAAAATGAACACCCTGTATATTTCTATAGGGTTAATGGAAATAAGGACACCAATTTTAATCACACACCTGTATTTCTTCGTCTTCCTCAGGCTACACACCTTAGCCTTAGGAAGACGAAAATGGATTGTCGAAAAGAAATAAAGTTGTGTGATCAAAATTGGTGTCTTTTTTTCCATTAACCCTATAGAAATGAATAAAGTATAGAATAATAAGAGAATTTTAATAATAATAAAAAGCAAGTTGTTTTGATGAAAAATATTTATTTGTATTTTTTTATAAAAGTGGAGTCAATTTTTTTTACCGTGGCTGGTAATCTTTGTTTTTTTTTGGAAAGGTTGGTTAATGAAATATACACACGTTTGTTCCACGTGAGATGCACACAAAATTTTGTCAAATCTGACATAAACCCATTTTGCATGGGTAGCCTGTGTTTTTTTAAAATGTTTCTCCTTTGTTCAATTACTTCCTCCACCTTTAAGTCAGTGCTGACCTGAAAAAGAAAATAAATTTTATATATTTGTAAATTTAATACAGAACCAGTGGCGTATATAAGGGGGGGCCTGGGCCCCCCTTCAAAGTTAAGTTTTTTTAGATATTTTCCACATATTTTATGAATATAAACATAAAATAGCCTAAAATATAGCCTCATGAGGTCTCGCCCCCCTCCTGAAACCGTCTCGCCCCCCCCCCCGATTTTTTTTCTATATACGCCACTGTGCAGAGAATTAAATGTTTGCTTTAAGTTAAAAGGTTTAAACTTCACATTTTCATACTAAAGGCTCTTTGCTTAAAAATCTTTAATAATTAATTCAAAGAATTGAAGCCATGATTCAAATGACGTCAAATTTAAAATTATTAAAATCACAAAATACAAATATAAAGCATTCTAAAAAAAATAATAAATAACACTTACTATGTTATTGTGGACGACCAAAGCCAGATTGTTTCCATCTTTAAGCGGAAATCTGAAACAAAAAAAAAGTATAAATTTTATATTAAAATAAATAAAGCCTACGCCTGTGGATACTTGTCATCAATTAGCACATAAATCAGTTAATTAAAAATCAATCCTATTTACTGTTTGTTTATAAAGCAATCAGAGTCCACAGAACACAAAGTTTATACAATGAATACGTTTTTTTTTCTTGAAGCTATATTTCTACCTTTAAAGCGTTATTCCTGATGACTTTTTGTTCACTTCGACTCTTGCAACCAAAACACTATTATGATGCCATAAAAATACCCGCGTATTTAGGTCTGTATTAGCACAAAATCACAAAAACTAAAACTTAACTAAACATGGCGTCCCCTTGATTTTTGGGCAGTGTCTGCAGACACATTTCTCTATGAGTGTCTGCGACGGTCTAATCAGTGTTGCCACCCTCGACCCTGAGTTCTTCGGTAGAAGGCTTCGAGAAAAATCGGTAGATTTCGGTAGATTTTTTAATCATCTCAGTAAGCAGTGCTGGAGAACTATCAATAGTTTGGATTGATTTAGTAGGTAAATTGTATTTCTACGATTTGTTTTTACTGACAAAATACCAAAATTAAGAATTAAATAAAAAAATTAGGTACATACAGGTAGATAATATTATAAAAAAAAATCTCAGGGTTTATAATAGTATGATCTTTAATGCCGCTTGCGGCTGCCGGCTGAATATATCGCAAAATCCAAGAGATGGTGCCATAAATACACTTTTAAAAACAATGGCTTGAAATAAAATTTTTATTCTACAAAGGATCTTACATAAAAAGAATATTTTATTTATGGTGTTTTGTTTTAATCGCGATTACGAGGCGTATCAAAAAAATACAAGTTTATATTGAAAAAAAAAATCGGTAGAAAACTATGGTAATTCGGTATATCGTAAAGTAAAAGGCTAAATCGGTAGATCTACCGAAAAATCGGTAGAGGTGGCAACACTGTGTCTAATACAATGCTACGTAGGGCGTCGGGTCGGTTCGGTCTAGACCGCGGCTCACACGTAGGGGAGAGCGGGGCTCGTTGGGCATAGGGGCACGTTGAGACACCCCTATTAACTCGACAATTAGACGTCAGATGCCAGCGCCACCCACGTGGCATACTCGCCTTTGCTCATGCATTAGTCCGCAGTGAGAATCTGTGACACCCCCGTGAAAATGACATACGGAATATAACAGCGCGAACAGCGCTTGCGATCTGGACAAGGGACTAAATTGGAACTAAACATAATGACGTTTGACAGTGTCATCCTGTTCTGTGGTTTGACTGCTGTTGTGGGAAAGAGAGAGAGCCGACCAGAACAGACAGAAAGCGAGACACGCGACACACCTGAATTTATTCTGTGGTGAATGTCATTTTTGTCGGGTGGTTCCCCTCAATCTGATTTTTGAAAAAAAAATCTAAAATCAAATCATTGTGTACTAGATCGGCATATTTTGTGAGTCTAACAAGCAGTAGCAGTGTAAAAAAGAAGCAGCAGCAGTATAAAAAACAAGGAGCAGCATATAAAAAGCAGTCAATTCAACGACCCCATACCAGTGAGTTTTAAGGTGGATTTATTGTTCGTTAAAGTAAGGTAAGGGGTAAGTTCATTTATTTAGGCTTACTTCATACTTTCCACTATGAACAATGGAAATTTCTATTTTAAGTAAGGCCGCCTTGTTTATGATAAAAACAAATAGGTTCTAACTTAATAAGTCTAAGTTGTTACTTCTTCTGAAGAGTTACAGTGATCTATCACTCAGCTGCGACACAGTTTTATGCCAAAAACCACCTTCGCTTAGTTTCTACCACCAAAAAACCAACTACTACCACCTTCTGTGGCTTCTATCCCCAAAAAACCAACTACTACCACCTTCCCCTACTTCTAACCCCAAAAAACAAACTACTACTACCTTCGCTGAGCTTCTACCTCTAAAAAACCAACTACTGCCATCTTCTCCTAGTCTCTGCCACCAAAAAACCAACTTCTACCAACGCTTATCTTCTACCACTAAAAAACCAACTACTACCTCCTTTGATTATGATTGTAGTATTTGGTTTTTTTGGTGGTAGAAGCTAGGGGAACTTGGTAGTAGTTGGTTTTTTGCTGGTAGAAGCTAGGGGAAGGTGGAAGTAGTTACTTTATTGCTGGTAGAAGGTAGCAAAAGTTGGTAGTAGTTTGTTTTTTGGTGGTATAAGGTAATCCAAGGGTATAGTAGTTGGTTTTTAGTGTAAACCTGATCTGTACCTAAGTGATAGATAGATAGGTAACTGTTTGGGTGTGGTAGCAGCTGTGATTTATTAGTTAGGGTTTGTTTTAACCTCAAACAATACGCTGCAATATCGAAATGTATAAAAAGGTCATTAAAATTTTGATCTGTAAAATATAGGTAGGGGGGGGGGTGGTACCCCATGAGGCCATATTTTATGTTTGTATTCATGAAATATGTGGAAAATATTAGAAAAAACTTAGCTTTTGGGGGGGGGGCTGCCCCTGACATATATGCCACTGTGTAGACCCATGTTTGTAGGATAATACATTTTTTGTTGCATCTTACTGCTTACTTTATGGCAATGTGGCTTTGTTTGTTATTGGTATTGCTATATAGCTTTAAAATTCCTGCCTCCCTGCTTAATAAGTTTGACTTAAGCCCTGTTCTGACTGCATCAAACCCATGTCACTATATCCGATGATGGCACTTGGAATGAGATGGTTACATGCATTTTACTTTCATAGTGACAAACCAGCTTTACAGCCCCAACTATAAACTCAACTTTACTGTATCAATTGGATCATGGCACATACCTGTTCTTTTCTGGGGAGAAAGAGATGTGTCAATATGGAACTGAAACAGTATCCTTGAGTTTTATAAATAGCATTTTTTATTGCCTAATACCCTGTTCGGACTGTGCAACTTTTCCATGCATGCAACTTTTGTGTCCTCTCTCTCACTCAGATGATGTTACTTAAAGAGAGACAGAACAAACAAGTTGCATGCTTTGTTTGGAAATGAATGAAAATTTGTTTTATTTTTAAGTAAAACACACTGTTTTTTAATTTTGCAAAGGCAGCTTTGTGTTCCCCTCAGATAGTACTAACCAAGTGGTAACAGCTAACCTGTAATTTGTACTGTTTTGCTAATAATGCCATGTAAATCTTGGGCTAATGTCAAGAAATCTGTAATGCAATAAGCCATGGGCGCAGCCAGGCGGGGGGCCCCAAACCTAAGATTTTTTTAAATATATTTTCCACATATTTCATGAATAAACACAAAAAATAGCATGAAATACATCATGAAGCCTCGCACCCCCCCCCCCCCCCCCCCCAAGACATATTCCTGGGTGCGACACTGCATAAGCTGTAAAATAATATTTTATTCTGCATAATTACCGGAAAATGTAATCTCAAAGCTAAATTTGTAATCAGGGTAGTAATGCTATGTTTTTTGAACAGGTGTCAGTTGGAGCTTCAGCAGTCATGTTTTTTAAGGTGTTTTATAAAGTTTCACTTAGTTTTATTTTAATAAATCTAAATTTTTTAACAATCTTAGTGGAAAGTTTGGTTTGGTGAAGTAAAAAAATAATAATAATTTCTTATGGTAGTGATAGTAGTAATTATTTATTATTCGCATTTTTTACTGTAAAATCTTTTAAAATAAAAATTTTACAAAGTTTTTTTTGGTTTATTTATTTTTATTTAATTATTTTAGACAGGTTTTCTTTCTAACATAAAAATTTTTGTTGGTCCCCCAAAAGAGGATTCTATTTACAAACAATATTTTATAGCTTGTGAAAAAAGAAAACAACTAAATAATTTTTTTTACATGTCAATTGTAATGTCAAAAAATGTTTTTTTTCACTTGTTGACACATGTAAAAAAAATATATATTTTTTTAACTTTTGAATATGGTGGGGGGTGTGACTGTTCTATCTGAAAAAGGTAGTTGTTATTTTGTCTGCAAATTCTATTACATGTCAAAACTTCAGAAATCTTTAAACTAGAACAGGTCATTATTCACATAACTTATATTATCATGGCATTTTTCTAAGTAAGGCCTGGTTTACCCAAAAACTTAATGTTCAATGAACAAACTCATTGCTTAATTTTAATATCTCTGTTTCCATTTCCTTAGTATTGTAGACATAAAGTATAAACACTAAATCTTTCCATTGTGCATTATGTTATGGGTAAATTAGGCATAAAATAGAAAGTTCACATTACTTTGTTAAGTAATCTTATCTAGTTTGACTAATGGTATCCGACCCTCGGAACCGAAATCAAAAAATATATTTTTACACAAAACATAAAGCCCAATTGTGTAAAATTCAAAACTATACAATATCAGGACATCCACAAAATCATATAAATTCATAAAATTTGACTTGCGTATTGTGTAAAAACATATTTTTTGATTTCTGTGCTGAGGATCAGATACAATAAATCAAACTGTATATACAAGTGGCCCATTTTGTCTTATTTTTATTACATATAATAGTGAGTTCATATTGCTCCAATGAAAGCTCCCAATTGTATTGTATTTAACATTTGGGGATATAGTGTGCCTATATTACCTAATGAGTTTGACTACATTCTTGAAATATGTAATGCTCAAGGGGGAGAGGATTTAGCCTTGCATTATATTCAATGTGCTTGTTTTTTAATGGGGGAAGCAGGCATATTCTTGTCAACCGCTACAAAAAATTGCAGACTACAACAAAAAAATAAATAGGATTTGTATTATAGCACTAGTGCAATATTGAAACATTATTCGTAATGCATGTAAGCCAAAATGGATTATATAGGGTGTTGTGAAATTCAATAAAATATTTTTAAAGATAATTTCCTAGAGTGATTTCAAGACAAAAAGTTTATATAAACAAACGTCTACAAACACTTAGTAGTAGAGATAAAGGGTGTTTAAATTTACTTTTTTTATATAGCTTTTACAGTTTTTGTGATATTTAGCTCAAATTTGGCTCGTATATTTACTTATAGGCACTACAAGTTAAGGCATGTCAAATAGGTTTTAATTAATTTGTTTATTTTGATATACTCGCCATACCATACTGGAGCATTTTTTATTTTATGATAGCAGCCTTTGGTGCAACAGCGATTTTCTCTAAAATGGTTAAAGATGCAAAAAAATTTCAGAAAAACAAAAAAGTTTGCAAATGAAACAAAGATTTTATTTCTTGTTTTAAAATCCCTACTTCTCCCTACCAGTGGCTTAAAACAAAAAAATTCTGGGGGAAAAGGCGACATGACCCCTGAAAAAGGGTCACTCTGTACATGTTTACTATTATTTGGCATGTCTAAAAGTGTAGTGCCTATAGCTTAATATGCCAAATTTGAACTAAATATCTCGAAAAGTACAAGAGCTATAAAAAACTAAATAAAAGAAACTTTAAAACAAGGCGTTTAAGGTTATATAAAAATTTTGCCTTGAAACCACTTAAGGAATTCAACACTAAAATTATGTTATTGAATTATGAAACACCCTGTATAATGTGTATTTTATAAAAACTTATTTCAATATGTAAATAAACAGTGGCAGAACTACAATGCAGCAAGGCACAGGGTTGCTGAGAGGCGTATGCTCCATAGAGAGCCCGAAGGGCTGGAGTGATCACACACACACAGTGATAAGTAAAAAATGATTTCAGCGAAATTAAAAAGGTTTAGTTGGTGGGAGCACCTCTGCCCTGCAGAAGGTCTTGCTGTATGGTGGTTCTATCACTGCTTGTCTTGCAATTCATTGCAGGGAGAAAGGCTGATCAATAGCAAAAATTGTGTACAATTCTTTACATAATCCATATTTTTGTTGGTCCTGTAAGTCCTTCTTGGTCTTATTTAGGTATAAAGTGATAAAAAAAAGACAAAAATGACTAACGAATAATACCAAACCAAAGGTCCTGCCAAGACCTAATTTTTACTGATTTTTATTAGTCCGAAGCGCATTGATCAGCCCCTCGGCGCAGGATCTGTCCTGGGAAGGGTTTTAATTGAGCGAACTGTCTATCCGGAAAAGTGTTTAAGTTCAATAAACTGTGTCTATCACGGAAAGTGTTTTAGTTTACTATCTGCTCAAGACTGAAATAACAATATCACAGTTCATATAAATGTATCTTTAGCAGTAAAAAGGCTGGTAAGTACTATAATATGTTTATTAATTAATTTTTAAATATTAATATAATACTGTTCATTGAATATCAGCTGATGATGGTAAAAAAAGTTTGTTTTTGTTTAAAATGTATTTTTTCAGAACCATTTCCTATAAAGTTTTGGTATTTTCCATAAATTTTGTAAAAAAATTATTGTCCACAAAGTTTTACTATTTGACGATATTTTTGTGCAAATTTAATGGAAAAAGTATGCCATGATTTAAATGGGATGGTTCTGAAAAAATACATTTTAACAAAAACAAACGTTTTTCCCATCAACAGCTGATTTTCACTGACCAGCAGATTTATTTTAACTAATATCAGCTCAGCTGGTGGTCTGTGATATCAGCTGATTTATTTTGACAAAAATCAGCTGTGTCCCGACATGTTTGATCTAGACAGAGAGCTATAGTCTTCTCTCTTTCTGGACCGTGTTAAGGTTATTCTCGTGTTACCAACGGTTTAACACGTAGTTTGCATTTCTTCCCTTTGGTGTTCTGTGATCTGTGATGTGTGTATCTCCAAGGGACAGATTTTGAACTATTTTTTTTTTGACCTCGAGTCTAATGAAATTATAACGATGCTAATATTTACGCAAACATGGTTGTCGACTCTCTCAATTTTGTATGTAGGTGTGGGGCTAGTTGAATCAAAAAGTTCGGGGCACGTTGGGCCACCAGCCCAGCTAACCCCATACATTTTCTAAAAACATTTTTTTTTATTTTAAGGTTAAAATCAGCATGCGTACGTATGATGGACTAAAAATCACGTCATATAATAATTTTCGACCTAAACAAATGTTTTAGATTGCCCGCCTCTTGAAGACTGCGATGACTTGCGCCTATAGTTATTTATCAAAGTTACCTTTGGCAACGCTAAAACGCTTTCGACTGGAATCGGGCATATTGCGGTCTCTTATTATTATATGCTATATTCTATCTGTTTTTTATCCTCTTATGGAAATTAGGCCCCCTAGATGTGGACTTGTTCACGCGGTATTTTTGTTAGTCTTGGAGATATAAAGCTAATTTCTTCACAATCTTGATTGGGGTTCTCTTGCAAACAAAAAACGATTAGTTTTTCTGTAAAACTAAGTTGGCAGAAGTGATAAGCCATAGATTGTGAAAAAACAGTAAAAAGCCGCCATTTATTTATTTATATTTATTTATTTATGACATCACACAGACCCTCCAACTCAAATTTGAGGCAAACACCCGGTGACTTAAAATTGTGTGATCTATTATTACCAATCGATCTAGGGAAATTTAAAAAATTTGTGCTTTTCCGAAAGCTGGCGAAAGAAAGACCAAGAATATCAACCGAAGAAAATGGTCAACAGCTATACTAACTGAAACTCGGGTTAAGACAAGAGTTGAAACGTGAAAAAAGTAAAAAACAAAAGAAAAAAAAAGAAAAATATGTAACTAAAAATGTCTTCAAGGAAAAGAAGCATAGAAAAACTGCTCAGAAAAAGACACTGAAAGATGACAGCGATGATGAAGAGGAAACATTTTGTCTAGTCTGCACGGAACCATTCTCAAATAGCCAACCAAAAGAAAAATGGGTACAATGTTTAACTTACAAGTTTTGGGCCCATGAAACATGTGCTGATTCAGGGTTTACTTATGTTTTGCTAAAACCGTAATTCCAATTCACACTAGAGCAAGAATTAGATTACTTTATATTGTTTGTTTTTTAAGAAAGTTAAAGTTTAGTATTTTATTATTATCAATAAAAATAATCTAAGAATTTCCTGTTATTTTATGTTGCATATATACAGTTCCTAATTATGCAATCATGCCCAACTTGCCCCATCGTATGGCCCAACTTACCCCGTGGGTGGGGTTAGTTGGGCCGCTTGCAAGGGTGCTAGAAAAAAGTGTTTTTTAAGTTTGAATGCATAGTTTTAAAAACCAATCTTTGCGAATTGTCTACCTTAGGGCCTGCCTTAAACATATTATTACCCAGGGTCGCTCCGTTGCTACCAACTTGTTGCACTACGTTCAGGATGTCTACGAAACAATGGAGGGAGGCTCTCAGATTGATGCCGTGTACACCGATTTCTCAAAAGCTTTTGACAAAATTCACATACCAACATTAATAATAAAATTGCAGAATATCGGTGTGCATGGCATCTTTCTGGGCTGGTTGGAGTCCTATTCGACACCTCGGCGCCAGTATGAAAATTAAATAATTGCCAATCAGACTGTGTCAGTATAACTACTGGCATCGCCCAGGGGTCGCATTTAGGACCTCTCCTTTTCTCTCTATATATCTATGATATGACAAAGTGCTTTCAACACTCAAAGTTTTCAAATTTCGCAGACGATCTGAAAGCGTATAAAATTGTCAAAAATGACTTGGACCAATTACATCTTCAGTCCGATCTTCAGCGACTCCAGGAGTACTGCCATGAGAATCGTTTATTTTTTAATGTATCTAAGTGTTACTCAATTACGTTTACTTGACAAACGAGGGTAATAGATTCTCGGTACAGTATTGGTGGGGTTCAGCTGAGGAAAGTTGATTCCATTCGGGACCTTGGTGTAACACTTGACTGCAAACTTACATTTGAGATACACATAGAAAACATTGTCAAAAAGTCGTACCAAATGCTTGGATTTATATTAAGGGTCTCCAAAGTGTTCACAAACGCAAACTCTTTTTTACTGTTATACAACGCGTAAGTACGAAGTCATTTAGAATTTGTGAGTACTGTTTGGTGCCAAATATATTCAGAGAATTGAAAGAATTCAACAAAAATTTATCTTTCATTTGAATTTTCGATATAATAGACAATTAATTGGTGAAGCCTATAAGATAAGTTAAGCTTATTATAAGCTAGGTAAATCAAGCAATAGGAGACTGGTGGCTTATACTGTATTTTTACACAAATTGGTAAACAATAAAATCAATTGCCCACAATTATGGAGTAGGCTGCCATTTAACATAAAGCAAACGAATACTCGGCACTACTACTACATGCTTTTCTATAATAAAAAAATATAATACAAATTACGGGCAGAATGCAGATGCTTACCTCTTATAACACCTATTTTAACCACATCGACTTGTTTAGAGTATCAGTATTTACCTTAAAAACGTTGGCTTACAAAGTGTTTTAATATAGTTATGTGAAAAGACTTTCCTTCCGGAATAACCAAACTTTAGTTTATACTTTTAATCAGTGATATGCTCACAGGTAGATTTTTTTCTTTATTTTCTCTTTTCTAGTTTTAGGTCCATAATTTGTTATAAGCACTTACAATTGTCATTATAAGCTGTCATGTAATTGGAAAGGTATCCCTTTCTGTTTGGCAGCCCATGTATTAATAAATAAATAAATAAATAAATAAATAAATAAATAAAAAATAATTATAAAACTGTAAGTAATATAGCAATGCTTTTATTTGCATTTATGTAAAAAGTGGCTTAACTAGCCCCGCTCTTCCCTACAAAATGTCAACCGATACGTCACGATCTCGCGCGACAAGGCCCGAGCTGAGACTGGTGTTCTGTGGCCGAGACGGTACAAAGTTTTATTGATCGATAATATCGCTTGTTAATAACAACCAAATTTGTTGAACTTTACGAAGTAATTAATAGAAACCAATTCAGACCGTTATAATAACAAAATCACGCCATAACATCATACAAAAAATGTTTGTTGTAATAAACACAAAGGAATATTGGCCAATATTAAGAGTATATTTATATTTAGGAAATTTTAAGTATTAATAACAAAGACGTTCTGTTACCTTAAAAGAAAGAGTGTTTTGGTTATGGTTAATATAAGGCAATTATTATTTACAAAAATATCAAATTATTAAAGAAACAAATGATATATTATTTATAACTAAACACTTTAAAAAAGGCGTGTTACCAATAACTAATGATATTTGCTTTTAATATTTTTTAATGAGCACAACAAAAATCAGGTTTACCAAATATTTGTATTTGAAAAATTAATATAAACCGAGAACATTTCTGGCCTATAATTTTTTACAACTTTTCAAGAAAATTATCTCAACAAAAATCCCTTGCCGAGTTGAATTCTGTTTTCGGTAATAAAGCACAACATCAGTCGACAGTTACGCGTTGGTATGGAGAATTCAAGCGGGGATGGATTAGCCTTAACGACGATCCAAGGCCAGGTGCATCAAAAACGGCTGTCACCCAGGGAAACATCGATGCTGTGAGCATGCTAATCACGGAGGATAGACATGTGACATATCGCGAGATTGAGGCTTCATTGGAGATTTGAAAGACCCCAATTTGCATAAAGAATTATCGTTCTCAAGAACCTGTGTCTGTTGGTGCAAGCAAGAAATTTCCTAATTTTAATTTTCTTTTCCTTTTCTGCGCGTTTAAAATAATTTAAATTTTCGCGCTCTAAAATATGCATATGGGGTTTCACGGCACCGGACACGTGGAAGAGAAGCAGCGCCGCGATGGGTGCGCAAAGAACCACCGTCACAACAAGACACTAGCAAAATCACGTTCCCGAAAAAAGTGAATTTGAGGTGAAAAAACTGGACGTTTAAACGTCGACTGGAGCTGCAAGAGAGTCCGAGGTAGGTGCCTTTTCATATAAAATTCCATATGTATCGTAACTTTCCATTTTCAATCGTCAATACCGACAATTATTTTTAAATGTGCTTGTGAAGCCAATACCGGTGACCTATCGAAGGAAATTCCGTTATTTTTCAGCCCTTGCACGCACATTTAATGGCCCTTCGACCCAAATTATTAGTGTTCCAAACTACCTAGACTCCTGTGGTTCAGCAATTTCCTACAAAAATTCCAAATTTCTATTTTCTATTTCAAATTTCAAAATTTATTTCAATTTCAATTCGAAACAGACCATATTGTTTGACCACCCGTTGGTGATATGTTCCTTCAAAGTTGATCGAAGTGTTTATTACCGTTCAAAAATAGCTATAGCCAATGCACATATTTCGTATAGTTTACTAATTCATCAAAGAAAGTTGATCGCCTTGTTCATTACATTTTCAGTAAAAGTGGCGTCAATACGCCGAAACTGAAAATTTAAGGCGGTTCTTCCATCTAAATTCCTTTAATTGTCGATTGTACAGGTGTCGCGTTAACGCGCAGGTGCAAGTGTCGCCGTCACCAAGGTCTCACGTTGCGCGCGTTGTTTCTTTGAATACCGAGGTTTCTTAGAAACTTTCAGACGGGACCGCTAGTCGTATGCACAGAGTGTGCGACTTGGAATCGAAAGGTGCGGGGTTCAATCCTTGGTGAGACATAAAAGTTTTTTTAAGGGATATGTTCAAATAATAACATACAGACAAACTTACAAACATTTCATTTCAAAATTTTCGAAAAAAGTTAATAAAATTAAAATAATAAAATTGTTTAATTTTTGCTAAAATTCGGGTTATATTTTAAGCTATATTTTAAGCATTTTTTTGGGTAATTTTAAAACCAAATTAACTTTCAAAAACAAAAATGTCTACGCAAAAACAGAAAAAACTTTGCGACAAAAGGCTTTTGAGCTTCAACCAAATGGCGGAAGCTCACGAGGTAGCTTTGAAAGCGAAGTCGGATACAGCGTTTCACTTTTTGTTTAAATCCAGATATGAAGACGTCGAAGAATGTCATGCTCAATTCTATAATTTTCATAACCAAATTATTGGCTCTCTCGAAGAGTTTAAACTTTCATTTGACGAGCAGGATAAAACTAGAAAAGACTTTGACAACCTTTATTATGAATGTAAGGGTATTTACTACGACCTTTTTAGGGCCAACCCTGTCAATTACGTAGGCAACCCTAGCCAACAAAATATTGTTCAGAGGTCAAATACAAGATCATTTCCACAACCACGGTTGCCAATTTTCAATGGTAATTATAAAGACTGGCAACACTGGTTTGACTTATTTAAAGTCATGGTACATCAAAATTCTGATTTAAGTGATATAGAGAAATTTCAACAATTGCGGAGTTCTGTTCTGAATGAAGCCCTTTCTCTAGTAAAAACCATTCCCCTCGCAGATAGCAATTATCACATTGCGTATGAAACCTTAGTAAAGAGGTATCAAAATAAACGAATTATTGCTACTACCGCTTTGAATGCTATTAACTTTCTTTCAACTAAATCCAGTTCTGGGAAAGAATTACGATCCATGTTGGATACATTTTCTGAGAATCTAGCCATCTTAAATGAGCTTGGTTTTCCTACAAAAGAATGGGACTTTCTTACTTTTAACATGATGCTCTCAAAACTTGAAGTCAAGATGAGGACTGATTTCGAACTTTACTATAGTAGAGAAAAAAACAATTCAGAAATTCCGTCCTACACTGATCTTTACACGTTTATAGAAAATCATTGCGTTGCGCTCGAATCTGTAGTGCAAATGCCCAGTTTTAGTAGGCAAAATCAAACCCCTAGACAACCTCAAACTACGCGTAATTCTCAACAGAACAGTTTTCAGAGAAACAGTTTTAATAATTTTAATTCACCTTCTGCTTTCAATACAACTATTTCAAATCAAAGTTCAAATTCAAGAAATCAACAAAATACTTTACAAAATAGCAATCAACGCAGCAACCCTCAAATACAAAATAATCAGAACAGAACTTTTAATCCAAAAATAAAATGCTACCTATGTTCTTCGAATCACGCATTATCGAAATGTATCGAATTTCAAAACAAAAGTCCACAGGAAAGGATGGGTTATGTTGGCAGGTGAATCTATGTCAAAATTGCTTACATTTTGCTCACCAGACCGTGAATTGCCCCTCTTCCTACAACTGCTTTACGTGTGGAGCTAGGCACCACAGTCTTCTTCACGTTCCACAACCAGTAGCGCCCTCTGTGAGTGTTGATTCTTATCCTCCAGAGAACGTTAATATTCCACTTTCCAATTCCAATAGCACCCCTATGTCAGGAAGCCATTCCACAAACTGTCATGCGACAATGATTTCCAAAAATTCCACTTTTCTACTTTCTACCGTTGTAGCTGACATGTTAGACTCAAGGAGACATTACCAACCAGTTCGTATCTTACTCGATTCTGCCTCAGAGGCAAACTTTATTTCAGAAAAATGTCTAAATCGTTTAGGTCTTTCGAAAAGCTTCTTTTCTACTTCTATTCAAGGCTTAAATCAAATGACATCTTCCAATACCAAAGGTAAGACGAAATGTCTTATCAAACCTCAAGGTCAAGCGGGACCTACCTTTGATTTTGAGGCTTTAGTACTTCCAAAACTTTGTACAGAGATTCCTTCTTGCGCTGTCGACTCGAGCAAGTGGAATCACATTCGCAATATCAAACTTTCTGATCAAAACTTCCATATACCAAGTTCCATTGATGTCCTAGTAGGTTGTGAACTTTTTCCGCATCTCTTACAAGAGGGAGTTATCCACGGAGAGCGTGGACAACCTAGTGCTTTTAATAGCATCTTTGGCTATGTGCTGATTGGTAAAGTTGAAACTTCAAAGCAACAAAATCCACAATCACTCATAAGCTGTTACACTTCCATCGAACCATCTCTGGATATCTGCCTAGAGCGCTTCTGGGAGATAGAGCAGGTTCCACATAAGGTTCATCACAGTCCTGAGGATATTATGTGCGAAAAATTATTTTCACAATCAGTTTCACGCAACGAATCAGGTAGATTCGTCGTTCCATTACCTTTCATAAACTTAGAACCCCAGTTGGGTGACACCTATCCAATCGCTTTAAAACGTTTCAAGCTTCAGGAAGCTAGACTTCTCAAAGACTCAGCTAATTATCAAGCTTACAAAGATTTTATGCAAGATTATTTAGACACTGGTCACATGATACCTATTCCTACGCCTATATCTAAAGATGTCTTGGATAATTCCTACTTTATCCCTCATCACAGTGTCTGGAACACTGGGAAGATAAGAGTGGTCTTTGATGGGTCTCAACGTAGTCCCAGAGGTGTCTCACTCAACGAGACGTTGTGCGCAGGTCCTAAACTGCAAAATGATGTCCGTGAAATTCTACTTAATTTTCGAATTCATGCTGTAGCCTTTGCTACTGACATAGTAAAAATGTTCCGACAGATTTTAATTATTCCTGAGCACACGCGTTATCAAAATATTCTATGGAGATTTTCTGAGGATGATCCTGTCCAAACCTACTCCTTAAGAACAGTTGTTTATGGACTTAAGTCATCACCTTACTTAGCTATTCGTACTATACAAGAACTAGCTAAACTTGAGTCTGAAAGGTATCCTAATGCTTCCAAGGTGCTTCTTAAAGACATTTACGTCGACGACGTGCTCACTGGGCAGGATTCTGTGGCCTCTGCCAAAGAACTTCAGTCGGAGTTAATCTCCCTGTTGCGCCTAGGAGGGTTTGAACTTAAAAAATGGGCGAGCAACAGTCCGGAACTTCTCTCCTCATTCTCAGAATCAGAAACACAAATGTCCATTCGTTTCGACAAATCCGAACCTAATTTTGTAAAAATATTAGGTCTCCAATGGAATCCTATCTCAGATTCGTTTACCTACTTGGTCGTACCAGAAGATAAACCATGCACCAAGCGAGGTATCTTATCTCAAATCATGAAAATTTTTGATCCCTTAGGTTTCTGTTCTCCCGTTTCTTTACTTGCTAAGCATCTCATGCAAGATCTGTGGAAGGAGAAGCTGGACTGGGATTCTCAGCCTCCTCCGCATATCGTAAATGTTTGGAATCAATTTCGAACCGAACTTCCAAATCTTTCAAATATTCATTTACCTAGACGCCTTTCCATTGATCAACCACGTAGCATTGAACTTCACGGCTTTTCAGACGCCTCTATGATAGGTTACGCGGCTACGGTCTATTTCAGAATGGAGTCAGTATCCGGAGAAATCCATACCTTTCTTGTAATGGCCAAATCTAAGGTCGCACCAGTGAAAACAGTCAGTCTTCCGCGACTGGAGCTTCTTGGTGCCACTTTACTTTGCGACCTAATTTCCTTTATTCGAAACACTTATTCAGATATTCTTAACTTCAACCAAATCTGTGCATGGTGTGATTCCCAAGTGGTTCTATGCTGGTTGGCGGCTTCACCTCACAGGTTTAAAACGTTTGTGGCAAACCGTATCTGTCACATTCAAGAAACCATTTCTCCTACGGCCTGGAAATATATTCCATCAGCGCTAAATCCAGCCGACTGTGCATCGCGCGGTCTTATGCCTAATCAACTTGTCAAACATGACTTGTATTGGGAAGGTCCTTGTTTTCTTAGGCTACCAAAAGAGAGCTGGCCTGATGATTTTCGCTGTCCAGACTCTCCGGAAAACGAGGTTATTCTGGAAGAACGAAAATCAGTATTTCAAACCTGCACAGTTGAACCACACATGCTTGATACTTTTCTTTCTCGTTACTCTTCCCTAGAGAAAATTCAACGCATAATTTCCTATATTTTTCGCCTTACCGAAAAGAAATCTAAATATCCTAACGAAAATATTACCGAAGTAGAACTTCAACATTCTCTTATTGTTCTCGTTCGGCATGTTCAACGTTCCATCTTTGCTGATCTCATTTCACGTTTGAATGACGCAAAGCTACTTCCTAAACAATTTCGTAAACTTTCACTTTTTCTAGATACACAAGGCTGCTTAAGAGTGGGGGGTCGATTACCACATTCTTCCGAACTCTCTTATTCAGCAAAACACCCTTTACTTTTACCACGTTCTCACCGTCTTACTCAACTTGTCATTGAGTACACTCACAAAAGGTAATGTCATCCCGGTCAAAAAACGTTGCATTACCTCTTGAGACAACAATTTTGGATCCTTTCCCCTCGCTATGCAATCGAGAGTATAACTTCTCATTGCATTTTATGCTATCGATTAAATCCTAAACCTTCCGTACAAATCATGGGCAACTTGCCTGCTCAACGCATCTCTCAAGTAAAGGCATTTTCACATGTTGCCATAGATTATTGTGGTCCCTTTCCAATTACAATGGGAAAGTACCGAGGTGCAAAGGTATCCAAAGGTTATATTCTTGTCTTAGTCTGCTCCGCAACAAAGGCAGTTCACCTAGAACTTACCTCCGATATTTCCACCCCTACCTTTCTTGCGGCTTTTAAGAGATTTGTGGCAAGAAGAGGAAGAATCTCTGACATTTACTCAGATTGTGGTAGCGCGTTCTTGGGAGCTGATCGTTTACTCAAACAGTACTCCCAGGAAGCAAGTCACAGTCTAAAAATTACCTGGCATTTTTCAAGTCCTGGTAGTCCGCACCTAAACGGACTAGCTGAGGCAGGAGTTAAATCCACCAAGGCAAATTTAAAACGTGTAATAGGTGAGCAACGGTTAACCTATGAAGAGTTTTTTACTTTTTTGTGTCAGGTCGAATCCATACTAAACAGCCGGCCTCTGTATGCCCAAAGTATGGATCCGAATGACTTTCTTCCACTGACCCCTGGTCATTTTCTTACCCTGGAACCGTTGAATTCCGTACCAGAACCCGAATTTTCTGATTCCAAGTTGAACACCCTGTCCCGCTGGCAGCTGGTGCAAAGGCTCCAGTCCGATTTTTGGAAACGCTGGAACATGGAGTACCTAAACACCTTGCAACAGCGTTCTAAATGGACAGAGGCTTCTAACAATATTAAACTAAATACTTTAGTCGTGGTAAAGAATGAACAAAAACCGCCATTGCAATGGGCTGTTGGGCGAATTGTCGACGTACACCCTGGCGCAGACGGTCATATTCGTGTTGTGACCGTTAAAACAGCTACAGGAACATATCGTCGACCAGTAGTGAAACTATGTCCTTTGCCTATGCCCGACGCATAAGGCAAAATTTTCTTTTTCTTTCTTAATTTTTTCTAAGTATTTTTTCTTTTCTTTTAATTTTAATTTACATGCATAATTTAATGCATATTTGGGTTAATGTTAAATTGTATCGTTTAATTGCTAATAGGCGAATACTATTTAATTTTTTTTTTCCTTTCCTTTTCTTAACTAAGTAAAAACACACGTGTTTTGGCGGCCGGAAAATGTTGGTGCAAGCAAGAAATTTCCTAATTTTCATTTTCTTTTCCTTTTCTGCGCGTTTAAAATAATTTAAATTTTCGCGCTCTAAAATATGCATATGGGGTTTCACGGCACCGGACACGTGGAAGAGAAGCAGCGCCGCGATGGGTGCGCAAAGAACCACCGTCACAACAAGACACTAGCAAAATCACGTTCCCGAAAAAAGTGAATTTGAGGTGAAAAAACTGGACGTTTAAACGTCGACTGGAGCTGCAAGAGAGTCCGAGGTAGGTGCCTTTTCATATAAAATTCCATATGTATCGTAACTTTCCATTTTCAATCGTCAATACCGACAATTATTTTTAAATGTGCTTGTGAAGCCAATACCGGCGACCTATCGAAGGAAATTCCGTTATTTTTCAGCCCTTGCACGCACAGTGTCTATCCTACAAGCTTCAAGAAAGCCGTCCGCCTGTCTATACGACCATCCGTACACTCGCCCGGCCAAAATCACTACGCTATAGAGCTTCAATTGTCCACAAGAACGTTGCCATCCTACAAGCTACAAGAAAGCCGTCAATCTGTCCGTACGACTGTTCGTACTACTGTCGACACAACAGAGTTTGACCATCTACAAAAGCAGTTCTTCCAATTCCACGTCTGTCCATTGTATGTACAAGCTTCAAAAAGGTTGTCCGATCACCCAGACAACCATCCATGCGTTTAAAGACAATCCGCAAGAGGTATTTTACTGTCCACAAAAGCAGTTCATCCACGTCCCTCCATTCTACAAGCTTCAAAAAGGCTGTCCGACCGCTCGGAAGTCCGTTCAACGATACTCCGCAAGAGCGATTTGATCGATTGTGACGATGAAAGGTGGGCCTTCATAGTTTATCATAAACGACAAATAAAAAATCGTCTAAGGTCATAAAGGAAAATGGCATAACAGTCCTATGTTAGAAACGAGGGGTAAACCGCGCTCCAAAATTGTGTACACTAATACCTCATTTTACCTCTAATACCCGAATTTGTTAAACTAATACCTCTATTACCCTTTAATACCCATAATAATACCCACTAATACCCACTAATACCTACTCGAGCCTACTAATACCCACTAATATCTCTGTATATCTAAAATTAAAATCGGAAATCGACTTTCCAAAGAATTCCTGGTAACTAAAGGCTTAAGACAGGGATGTTGTATCTCTCCAAATCTTTTTAAAATATATATCGCAGTAGCTCTAAAAAACTGAAAATGTAAAGTACGCGGCATGGGAATACAACTTAACGACCGATTTACCATATTACACATCAAAGTTTGCTGTTGGTTGTCTTAACAGTATTTTATGGAGCAGAGAGATAAGAAAGAATGTAAAATTTAACATATATGAAACAATGGTAAAAAGCACGCTATTGTATGGAATAGAACTCGTGTAACAGAAAAACACAAAACAAAAATGGAAAGTGTCAAAATGGATGCAATAAGAAGATCAATGAGAATATCTAGAACAGATCGGATAACATTACTAAAAAACAACTGATATGGTACGGCCATGTACAACGGATGAACGACGCAAGATTACCAAAACAGGTCCTAGAATGGCAACCAATAGGTCGCCGAAAAAGAGGGCGTCCTAAACTGGAATGGCAGCAGTCAATCCAAAAATCAATGAGCCAAAAAAAATCTGATAGAAGATTATTGTCAGGATCGAAGGAGGTGGAGAATAAGCGTCGGAGAACGTAGAAAAGCGTTCTAAACCGACATACTAGTAGTACATATTTAATTTCATTAGGGGAACCCGTGCTGAAACCGATTAAAGAAAGAAGGAACATCAATACCGTACCTAGTCAATATTCGATGCTATTAATAAAATTACCTCTGAATTTTAGTTCAACTTTGGATTCGTCTCGGGATCGTACTCCGAGAGACGACGCGACGGGCGACAGTTCAAAAGAAATAGTTAGACTAGGTTCTCAGCTAGGTTTGTTTCAGGAGTGAAGAGCTGAAAAATCAGTATAACAGAAGCTACAAACGTTGTCACCTTATCACTTATTGCAATAACATGAAAGAAAAACGCTGCCAATGGAATCATAACTTCCACATCATGTGATTTTTCCAAAAAAAGGGGGTGGCCCCTTAATTATTTATTTTCAAAAACATCTTAAATTAAAGAAATGAGGTTTGCACCTCCGAAAACCATGAATCACTTGCCTTTTTACGGTATTTAGTGTATAATCCCTTATATGTACCTCTCACCCCAACCCTCTGGATTTGAGAATAATGACAAATAGCCCATAGAAATGAGATCTCTCAAACCTCGAAAACGACATATTACACGATATTTTGAATCTTAACCCCCCCCCCCCTTCTTACCATCACCACCAACCTCTGGATTTAAGAATAATAACAAATATACTCCGATTCAAAATAATTGAGACACTTTTTATTGACTGTTTGACAAATGTGACATTACAAATAACATTTAAATGTCAGACTTGTCAAACTCTCAGTAAATGTTGTCTCAATTTTTTTGAATTGGAGTGTAGTTCATGGAAATGAGATCCCCGAACCCGCAAACCTCGAAAACACACTCACCACATCCCCACCCCTTCTTATCCCCAAACCCAAAACTAAGTACGTCATGCAGCTTTTAAACAAATTTACATGTGAAAACAGACCCCAAAAACCATCCTCATTGCATTCTACACCGAAAAATTCATTTTTTTGGCAGTTCAACCCACCTCTTACCCCCTACCCCTGGGCTGATTTGGCTTAAATACAATCCGAACCATTCCCCTATTGAGCTCTACCTGTGTGCCAAATTTCAAGTCGATAGCTCAATTCATTCAAAAGTTATCGCGTAAACTAACAGACCGACAGACCGACAGATTTATAGACTGACAGACACAAAAAAATTTTTTGCTGAAAATAGGTTTTCTACGCGTTTTGGGCCATTTTAAGACGATTTAGCCAATAAAAATTATTCAAAATTTTTTGCCGATACTATACTTCCACATCATTTAGGACTTTACAAGTAAAAAAGAACGGCAGTCAAAAATCAAAAATTTATTTCGACCCCTTGAAAAATTTAAAATTGAATTTGAAAAATCATATTACTACCTGTATTACACTATTATTGGCAACATTGTAAAAAAAATAGCAATCCTGCTGCACTCGGTGCTGCATGAAAATATTGGAGTTAACATAACCTAACTTTATTGCTCGCTTTATTGCTTTAGCCGATTTCCAACTTAAATTAAAGTATTATGAAAAATAAATCATATAGACAATTATCAGTCTCACAGACATTTCTACTGAACATAACTTACCTTATTTTTTTCACTGCCACCACAAAAAAACGTAAAGTTTACCACTGGATACGCACCTCGATACGCACGGTTTTTTGCCAATGTTGCCAAATCGTTAATATGTATCTACTAATAAGGAGGTTCCCATAAAAAATGCTCATAATCTACTGTAGCATATTGATACGCGTCGAAAGGAACCAGATACCAGGTTACATTGGACTTGTTCTGTGGTAAATAGGGAAATAAGTTTGAAAAATCGTCTTTTATAATTCTAATACAGCTATTACCCAGACTAATTTCTCTAATACCCCGGCTATTACATCTAATACCCTTCTAATACCCACTAATGCCTACTAATACCCACTAATGCCTACTAATACCCACTAATACCCTAATATTACCTCTAATACCCACTATTTCCTCTAACAATTTCCCTAATACCCAAGATTTGTACACCAAAATACCCACGCGGTTTACCCCTCGGTTAGAAACGGAATTATTAATAAACGGACATTATCAGAAACGTCATTCTTCAAAACAAGACAACAGCCAAATCGAACTTCTGTATAACGTGTTTTATCAAAACCGGACAAAATTAAAAAGGACAAAATCATAAAAAATGGTCGGGCCTAGCTTGTGACGTTCTTCTAAAGAAGAGCGGTCCTGATATTGCTATGCAATTGAAGCGTCTTTCACTGCAGTTTCTTTACTGCCATGCCTAAAGAAAACGCCGTATCTACATAGGGCTTGCTACATGAAATATACATGAAAATAAAGGAGAGAGTTGCTCATGCAAGGCCCGACCCCTTTTTATGATTTCGTCCTTTTTGATTTTGTCCGGTTTTGATACTAGATACTTCGATTTGTCTTATAATCTTGTTTTGATGAATGACGTTTTTGAAATAATCTCCGAGTATTAAGAATTCCATTTTTGCCATTGGACTGTTATACCATTTTCATTTATGATCTTGGATGATTTTGTTTTTGTCATTTACTACGATGGCTAGGGATTCTGAAAGGTGATAAAAGGTTCAAATGTTTAAAACTTAGGCTTTCTTACTCTGAATTCAAATGTATATATATTTTTTATTAATAAGACAAGTTTATATTTGACTTCAAACAAGTTTTCGTGGCTAATCGGGTAAAAAGAAAAATTAAGGGTTTTTATTTCTTTTGAAAATGTCAATTCTGTGTTGTGAACCCCTCGTAATTCGCGGATACTATTCTGGAAGAGATTGTAATTTTTTAGTTTTACTTCAATGTTTATTTATATTTATCTATATTTTTATTTCTGCTATTTAATTTTTATACAATGTTATTAATTTATTTTATTATTTATATTCTTTTAAAGTCAAATATAAAAAATGTAAAATTTAGTACCCGTAAATAAAAATTCAAACAAGTTTTCGTGGCTAATCGGGTAAAAAGAAAAATTAAGGGTTTTTTGTTTCTCTAGTACTTTTTCGTGGGTAGCTCGAAAGCTTAACCTCATGGGGGTCCAAGATCTTGTAAAATTTAGTACCCGTAAATTAAAATTCAAACAAACAAACAAAATTTACGGGTACTAAATTTTACATTTTTTAATATTTGGCTTTAAACTCCGTTGACTGATCTAGAATGTGTGTCGTAGGTAGGGTTGCCAACCGTCCTCCAGCCAGAAGGACAGTCCTCCTTTGAGGCAAAATGTCCTCCGTCCTCCACAGACCCTGTGGAGGACGCCATTTGTCCTCCTTTATCAAAATTATTTGCTTAAATCAAAAATAATGTGATAAAAATGTTCCCCATTTTTTTTCTCTGTCATCCATATAAAATAACACATTTAAGAAATAAATAAACCAAGCCTGAGGAACGTCTGTAAAAACAGCCCTAAGCAACGGCGGCATCATTCGTAAGTTTTCGTCACGTCTCCCGCGGCAAAGCAAAGGTCAGTCAAGCGTAACTCTTCTGAGGTCAAGTGTTTTGTCATAGAAGAGCCACTCTTCTGAGGTTCTGTGGTCTGTGGTCAGCCAAGCTGACTGAACCTCAGAAGAGCGTTTACTTTTTAATGAAACCGCAGCAAAAATCCTTTATCTATGGTCAGTCCGGCACAGACGATCACGCATAGAAGATCGCAGAATTCGCACCCTATGTTTGCCTCCAAGTTTTGGTTTGTTTTACTAAGTATTTAATATGTTTTCTCTTTACTCTTGGGGTATAGTAGTAAGGTAAGTAAACAGTCACTTAAGATGATTGCCTCAATTTACTGTTTTTTTTTAAATTATTGAAATCTAGCACTTCTGCTTATGCTGCAATATTTTATGCTGAGTTTATACACTATACATACAGATAAAAATAATAGTTGATTCTATAAAATAAAAAGTTGGACAACTTTTAACTTTTTTTTATTTTTATCTGAAAACAGATGTGCAACATCACATCATATTTTAATTCAAAAAAACTTACAGATTGTGTTTTTTTACAAAAATATTGATGTTTGTTTTTTATTTTGGCTGTCTAAATAGCAAAATGGGTATTTTGTACATAATAAAATAGAATTCATATTATTTTCTACAAAAACAGTGTTCAAAATTTATTAAAAAACTACCTTCGATAATGAAGTTTTTCACTGAAAACGGCGTTTTTCACAGAGCAAGTGCAAAAGTTTTGCACACGCTGTATATTGCATGAAAATTTTTTTTCACAACTCGCTCGAATTATGGACCTCGCTAAGGCTCGGCCCACCAAACTGTCTCGCCCATATAAATAAATTTATTTTTAAAACTTGTTTTTTAAATAACTATTAATTTTGATTGGGCTGTTTCAACAGCAAAATATTTTTATTTTAATTTTTACTTTAAAATGAGTCTCAGTGGCGGCTCGTCGTCATTTGCAAAGGTAAAGCACAACAATGACATAAAGGAACTCGCCGCAGGCAAAAAAAATTAGGCATCATGATCAAAAACATTAATTTTGAGCCTTAAAAAGTAGTTATTTTACCCATTATTGTAAAAAATAATATGATATTTAAGCTCCTGATTAATTTTTATCTATATAAACCAAGCACACAATACGTTTCTGTTTTGAAACGACATAATAAACCATTTGTATCTCCTTTTTTAAGTTTCACCTCCCAAGAAAATTTGTTTGGTGTTTGTGTTGATGTTTCGTATATATGTACCTGTTATTTAATAAAAGTTTTTTGAAAAATACATACCAATATATATACGTACCTACCAAGTAAATTTCTATATTATGTTTATACGTATAGAGCTTTATTTTCAGGAACGTGCTCTAGAATTTTTTTTTAATTGTGAGATCATATAAAAATGTCCTCCTTTGGCTCCAGTGGGAGTTGGGAACCCTAGTCGTAGGTGACGGTATGGATTCTTTCTTTCAATCGATACTTTCATGAATCGATGAATAGCAGTTTTACTCACCTGCTGCTGTTTTTGTTTCTCTCGTATTTCGGTAGATGGCGCTTCTTGTTGGGTACATGACTTTGTTTTCTCACTAACAGTGTAAGGTAAGAGATAGAGCCGTATACTTAATTTATGAAGGGTGTCACATCGACCAGCAGTGTTCTGAGGAGTCCCATAAGGACGAAACAGTTAACTGTCAACACTTATTAGGTGTCCATTAGATCTTGGACCCCCGTGAGGTTAAGCTTTCGAGCTACCCACGAAAAAGTACTAGAGAAACAGACAACCCTTAATTTTTCTTTTTACCCGATTAGCCACGAAAACTTGTTTGAATTTTTATTTACGGGTACTAAATTTTACATTTCTTATATTTGACTTTAAAAGAATATAAACAATAAAATAAATTAATAACATTGTATAAAAATTAAATAGCAGAAATAAAAATATAGATAAATATAAATAAACAATGAAGTAAAACTAAAAAATGACAATCTCTTCCGATCAACACAGCAAGAGTCAAACCAAAACTATGGCTACGATACATGGATGACACATTTATTATATGGCCGGAAAATGATGACGAACTACAAAATTTTCTACACCATTTAAACGGTATTCGACCAACAATCAAGTGCACCATGGAAATTGAAAAAGATTCGGCCTTACCTTTTTTGGATGTTCTTGTCAAACGATTAGACAGAAACATTCAAACCACTGTATATAGGAAACCTACACACACGGGACAGTACCTAAATTTTAAGTCTAATCATTCTGTTGCAACAAAACAAGGAGTTATAAAAAGTTTGTATTTAAGAGCCGTAAATATTTGTAGTAATAATAAAGAATTAACCACAGAAATTAACAACATTAAAAAGGACTTACAACAGAATGGTTATTCCGAGAAATTAATAAACTCAACGATATTTAAAATTAAAAACAAACTAAATGTACCAAATTCTCAAAATAATAATCCGTTAGGTGTTATTAACATTCCATATGTTCAAGGGATTTCAGAAAACATAAGACGAATAGCTAAACACTATAATATAAAAACAGTATTTTCTTCGGGAAATACGATAAGAAGTTTTGTAACTAAAACAAAACCAGACAATCCCTCAAATAATAAGGAATGTATTTACCAAATCCCGTGTGAGTGTGGTAAATCATATGTAGGTGAAACGAAACGCCCTCTTCAGGTTAGAGTAAATGAACATCTAAAAAGTACCCAATTAGGGGATATTGAAAAATCCGGTTTAGCAGATCATGCATGGTCAAATGATCACAGGATTCAGTGGTCAGAAGCTAAAGTTTTACATAAGGAGTCGCATTGGCGAAAACGAATGTTTATTGAAGCTGCGTATATAATGCAGAATAAAGAAGTTTTCAGTCAACCAAGCACGGACATACCAAACATATGGAAACCACTCCTTACGGAAAACAGGCGTCTTAGGATTAAAAAAGGGGGCGGGCCGTCACACCTGACTGCACACCAAGTAGTATAAGTAGTAGCCTAGAGACTAGATTGTTTAGTTTACACTTGATAACGGTTAGAGATACTTACTAACCGAAACGTCGTGTTTTAAAATAAATAAAGACAATGGAAGTCCGAAATTTTATTTCTAATTGAGGCGTGTTTTACAAAAACAACATATGACTAAAACAAAAAAATTTCAGAAAATAAAAAAAACGGTTTATTTTAAAACAAATGATTTTTTTAAATATTTTTTTATTACTCACGGGAACTATTGACTTTAGAATTCTGTTCGTTACATAAGAAAAAACGTTTTTTGCCTAATTACTTCAGAAAAAGAGTAAAACTGTTGGACATAAGTTGTTTTGCAAGAAAGAAAAAGTTAATGCATAGAAAACTTATTTTTATTTCACTAAAAAACAAAATTAGATAGAAAAATTATTAATAATGATAAATAATAGATACATAATTTAATATTCGCATCCACTGCTGTTATGTTATTATTATGAAATGAAAGGACATATGTGCTTTTTGTGGAATAATACAAATTTTAACTGCTTATATCTTGGCACTTATGGTTTTTTGCAGAATCTTATTTCATGGTCTTAAAGCCATCCATTTTTTCGACTAGATGACACACTCATTTTTGTCAAATTTGAACTTATGCGTTTTTTGTAAAACACGCCTCAACTTCTGTGGGACGGCCAACCGAACCGAGCCGAACCGGCCAACACAGGTGCTAAAGATAGTTCATCATAGAAAAACTTTCAGTAGGTATGTCAAAAAGTGTGTAAGAAGCATTGTTTGCTATATAGTTTTTAGTTATCCTAGTTTGACAACTCTTCTTTTTGATCTCTATGACTTGATGATCCAGAGAGTTTATCCTCTCTTTACAAGTTTAGGATATTTTGATTATTTTATGTTCACTCATTCTAAGAGATTGATATCAAGATATCTGTCCGCTGATGGCCACTTTGCTGTTATCGCGCATTACATATTGCATGACTCCTCGACTGAATTAATAAAGAAATTTTCTGAAAGGTGACGTGGCAAAAAGTAATTTGAAAAGGTGCCACTTTCAGCTAACTGATAGTTGTAGATTATGTTCACTTTTGAGTCGGTTGGCTGCAGGCTAAATCAGATAAACATGACTTGACTGGTGCCTCGGGGCACGCAAAAAACTCACACACATACACACATAACAGCTTTATTTAAACACAACATGTCCTAATATAAGAATCTATAACAAGTATTACTTATTTTTTGTATGTTTTAAGCAAATACGTTAAAGCTTAAATACATGTTCAAAAAATCGAAAAGTGATACACTCATAGCTTGCTGCGGAAACATTATTGCAGACGCGAATTTTCAAGTGCGTATTATAGTTAAGTGTGTTTTGTCAAGTAGACAGACAGCTGCCATGTGGGTAGACGTCATGTTGGTGTTTGTTTACTTTTGAGGTGTTTTGCGTTTGTCGTGTAAAATTATGTTTTTTTCTGTGAAAAATGGAAAATAAATCACGTAAAACATATGCGGTTTGAGGCAAAATGTCCGGGAAAAGTAAGGGAGTGCCATTCCATAGGTAAGTACTTGTATTTTTTTTATAATTTGTAAATAAAGTGGTTACAACCATTAAACACTTCATGGTGTCCACAATAAATCTACACAATTAATATTAGAAAAACTACCATTTTATTCCACAATTTGATAAAGTTTCAACCAATCAACTAGTTTCTAGAAAAAAATAATAGACATAACCCAAAATTTTTGTCAATTGTCAAATAATGTAGTGACGTAACGGATTATGTTCCAAAACCACCAAAACTAACGCACGCGCAGTAACCGAAATCCTGTTTACCTGAAAAAGGAACATTAAGCATTAAATGAGGGTCCTGGCTTCAAGAATCGCGCGTGAGAATGCATGGGCATGCCCAGTATTTCGTCACCCTAATTCTGAAACGTCGTAACCCAACTCAACAAAACTTTACAGGAATAAGAAAAGTTAGAAGCAAATTACATAGCTTAAGCATTATGCGACTTATAAGAAATCGCGGGAATGACCGTTTTAAATTTTTTTTTGGTTGCGAGGATTTAGCAGCATATAGCTATGCATCATTACTAACCTTTGACGCAAAAATATTAATTTTAATTTTTTTTGTGGGTTACGACGTTTCAGAATTAGGGTGACGATTTATACTCTAACGTATTTGGTTTTAAGCAATTATATTATACCGTGAACAAGACCACATCTACGGGGCTTAATTTTCAGCAGAGGAAAGAAAATATATAAATTATAATTAAATGTGAGTTATTTAAGACCCAAAGCACCCAGTTGTTACTTTACTTTTTGTATCGATTTGTGCTTAAAAATGTTTTTTTTTTATTTAAAACATTTTTGTCTGTGGCGCATGGGCTCTTTGGCAAAAAAAGCACGATTCTTTAAAAAGTTAAAAAAATTGTAAGGTGTCTGTTTAAGGTGAGCGTATTTTTCCGATTTCAAACTTTTTTCTATAGGTTTTCAGTTATCAAAAAACATTGCTTTATATCTCAAAATTGTCGCCTGTCGATTCATTCAATATTTTCTAAAAATTTTGCCACCGACGCATTTACTCATGAATTGTCTGCTCCTTTTTTCCAGTTTTCGTTTGTTCTTGAAGAGGCACTACGACTCATAATTTTGATATTTGTCTAGGGAAAGTGTGTGAGCTCAGCGGACTTACTTTTGAGGTTTCATAATACCATCGCTGCCCCTTAAGGTCTCGAACTCTTACCCGCGTGCCCTACCTACGTCATGTCACTGTAGTCACATTATCTTTGTTATGGTTGGACTAAAAATATTTTTAAAAAACCTAAAATTAAATAATAGGTTACCTTTAGATTGGTAAACTGTGGTAAGTTATCTTTTAAACGAAATTGACTTTGTTGAATGCGAAACAAAAATCAGTAACCAGAATAACACTTCAAATTTAGCTTATTTGTAAAAGTAAGTGGAACAAGCAGAATATTAAGGTCTCATAAAAACTGACTATGTTGAACTTTAGCGAACCGAGTCGCGGTAAATACTGATTGTATCGCATATTTGGCAACGTTGGTTTTATGCCTTACTGTTCTCCCATGTAATCCTTATGGCCCATAAAAAATCCTACCCCTAGATAGAAGGCTGGCCACGCTGTATAGACTGTACATATAGCGAGCGTCAACCAATATCCCACACAGTGAGATAGATGTATAAGAGCCTACCATACCTCTGTCATTTCATACATTGCCAAAGTTCGCAAAAGCGCCAAAAGATTCATTCGTCACTGCAAGTAAACAAAAACCATGAAGCAACCCAAAGCAATGGCAAAATGATTATGTAGGAGAGGGTTAGCAAAACTCCTTGCTTATTGCATTATGAGCTTTATGTAATTATTAATTAATCCTACTATTTATATTTAATAATTTTAAATAAATTGAATTGAAAATAAATACATGTTTATACTTTTTGTAAAATGTCCCTAATTTTAGTTGATACCTTTTCACAATTTAGTCATATAAAGTGCACTTTTTATCCCGCATCAAGACGAAAAAGTAATAACTAGGGATAAAAAATTACGGATCAGCGATAAAAAGTTAAAATTGAGATGAAACATAACAAATCAAGAATAGAACCTAAAAAATTAAGATCTTATCATGGCCGCACGCAGCAAGGAGCAAAGAAGGGGGGGGGGGCATTTGCCCCGAGGGGTCATCAGCTTTCAACAGTACTGTACAAATTTCACAACAGGACCCGACAGTACCACGACAGGACCCAACAGTACTCGACAGTACACGACAGTACCCAACAGTACTCAACAGGACCCAACAGTACTCGACAGTACACGACAGTACCCAACAGTACTCAACAGTACACGACAGGACCCAACAGTACTCGACAGTACACGACAGTACCCAACAGTACTCAACAGGACCCAACAGTACTCGACAGTACACGACAGTACCCAACAGTACTCAACAGGACCCAACAGTACTCGACAGTACACGACAGTACCCAACAGTACTCAACAGGACCCAACAGTACTCGACAGTGCACGACAGTACCCAACAGTACTCAACAGGACCCAACAGTACTCGACAGTTGAATGAACCAAGCCTTAGATTTTTTAATATATTTTCTACATATTTGATGATAAAACATGAAAAATACCTTAAAATTTGACATCAGGAGGCTTCGGGCCCCCCCCAACCCCAAGCAGTGGCGTAGTTGCGAAAAGACATGATGACCTTTTTTTTTGGTCGCAAGTTTTTTGAGAGCGCGCTTTGTAGCTGTCGGGCCCCCCCCCAAGACACATTCCTGGGTGCGCCACTGACACTACACGACAGGACCCAACAGTACACGACAGTACTCAACAGGACCCAACAGTACTCGACAGTACACGACAGGACCCAACAGTACACGACAGTACTCAACAGTACTCGACAGGACCCAACAGTACTCGACAGTACACGACAGTACCCAACAGTACTCAACAGGACCCAACAGTACACGACAGGACCCAAGTCCTGTTGGACGCTGTACAAAATTTTGGGGTGCCGATGACCCCTCGATTTGCTCTCTAAATGATGAAAATAATTTAAAAATACCAAACAAAACAATCAATCAATCATTCATGTATATACTGGAAGCAAAAGAAATGCATCTAATGAAAACGCAGGTAGGGGTCAACGATTATACACTAGACAGGATTGCTCAGTTTGCCGAATCTGTCTGCAATCGATGTTTAAGGTCAAACTCGCTGTTACGTCACCACTTGTGCTGGGCAGAAAGCGCGCCTATCGTTATATTGGATTTTATGTGCTTTTAGAGCTATTTCCTTTAAGGCGCCAAAGAGCGGACATTCGAGAAACACCTGCGGGGCATACGTGTGGGACGAAGTAAAAAAAAAGTGTCGAGGAGGCGGCGTTTACCAACCCCTCAACCTCCCTACAAGTGCCACCAACACCTTATGTTCTCAGGTCCGGGCTGCAATAAACTTACACCCGGGCTAGCGCGAAAGGACATCGTTTAACTCTCCCGTACGTCTCCCCCGCATTGTCTAGCGTGCAGCCACGTCTCGCGGCGCTTTCTTTGACGATGCTTACCTACATTTACCTGGCAATATTATATTTTATATTATATTTTCGGGCATCAGAGAAGCGATCCACTCGGATCTGTTTAGTTCCATACCAGTAGTTGGTACAATGAATAGAGGATTTTTACCCTACAAAAGGTCCGGTAGTTCTGAAATTTGGATATGTTATTAAGGTCGAAAGGGTCATGACACCCAAGACATTTTCCTGGGTGCGCCACTGGAAAGGGTAGTTAAAAATCTGAGTTTTCGTCACCCCCACCCCTGTGCTTCCTCCGCCATCTTAAAAAAACCATCAAAAATTGGCACTTTTTGTAGTTTTTTGCCTGTAACTTAGTTCCAGTACACTAAATCGCAAAAAGAGTTATATGAAATTTTTTAGAGGATATAATTATCTACAATTGGGTGGTACCACGGTTGTTCTGCGAGCAGTAATAACGAAGCTAGATAATTTCTAAAAATGACTAAAATCACGCGCTTGGGCAAATTTTCAGATTTTTTCTACTTTAGACGGCATAAGCTCCGAGATACTTTGTTCTAGGGTAAAAGTTCTAAGAACATATCTTGTAGAGAATTTTATGAGCTACAAAAGCCATTCTTTAAATGTATTTTTAAATATTTTAATGGAGTGGGAGTAACTTTTAGAGCTTAGGGGTCAAACACCTCCCTAAACTAACCACCTCTTCAAAACCCCCCCCCCCAGACTCCCCAAAATCTAACTTATTTAGGTTTTCTCAAATTTTTAAAAAAATACGCTTCTAAGAGAAAAATGTGTAATATACTTTATTGTAGACAATGAAACTTGCCTTTGAAAAAGGTACAACTCGATGGGGTCAACTATTTATAAACTCTTCAGCGGCGTCCGTTAATTGAAGTAATTTAAAAAAGTCAAAAAATATCCATGTATTTTCCATGATTTATTCGATTTTTTTTAAACCCAGGTTTATAAAACAAAATGTGTTATACATTATTGTAGCAAATAAAATTTCCTTTAAAATGCTGTACAAGAAAGTCGGATTGGTTTCATGGTTATAAATTCAGACGCGCCCGTAAATTTCACCAATTTTAAAAAATCACAAATTGAAATATTTTTGTTACAAGTTTTATCTAATTTAAAAAAAAAAATTAATTAAACACATTTTGTTCTATAAACCTTGGTTTAAAAAAAAATCGAATAAATCATGGAAAAAACATGGATATTTTTTTACTTTTTTAAATCATTAACGAACGCCGCTGAAGAGTTTATAAATAGTGGACCCCCATCGAGTTGTACCTTTTCAAAACGAAATTTGATTGTCTACAATAAAGTATATTACACATTTTTCTCTTAGAAGCGTATTTTTTTAGAAAATTTGAGAAAACCTGAATATGTTAGATTTTGGGGGGTCTGGGGGGGTTTTTTGAAGAGGTGGTTAGTTTAAGGAGGTGTTTGACCCCGAAGCTCTCTTACCTTTTTTACGTCACTAAATTTACACGAAAAAATAAAAATAAATAAAAAACGTGCCGTTTAAAGCACTAAATTTAAAAAAATGATTATTTTCTAACTAACTTACTTTAAGTTAAAAGTTACTCCCACTCCGTTACAATATTTAAAAATACAATTAAAAAATGGATTTTGTAGCTGATAAAATTCTCTACAAGATATGTTCTTAGAACTTTTACCCTAGAACGAAGTATTTCGGAGCTTATGCCGTCTAAAGTCGAAAAAATCTGAAAATTTGCTCAAGCACGTGATTTTAGTCATTTTTGGAAATTATCTAGCTCCGTTACTACTACTCGCGGAACAACCGTGGTACCACCCAATTGTAAATAATTATATCCTCTAAAAAAATTCACATAACTCTTTTTGCGATTTAGTGTACTGGAACGAAACTAAAGGCAAAAAACTAAAAAAAGTACCAATTTTTAATGGTTTTTTCAAGATGGCGGAGGGAGCACAGGGGTGGGGGTGACGAAAACTCAGATTTTTAACTACCCTCCTGAGCTTAACAACATATCCAAAATTCAGAACTACCGGACCTTTTGTAGGGTAACCCCCCTATTTTGGCCTCTATTCATTGAACTAAGTGTACTTATTCGTTTATTGAGTGCATTTGGGTAGTAACTTTGATTATATAACAGTCGTGTAAACATTGGTAGTAACTATGGATAAACGAAGAAAAGGCAAAAAATGGAGACTTCGACTTAATGCGAAGAGGAATGAAAAAGGCCCAAAAAAAGTGGTAAGTGCAAACCTAAATTATGCTTAGGCAGTAGGCGATAATTAGATATTTTGAACGATAGTTTTTTGCCACTTTTCTTTTTTTTTAACTATGTTTAATATGTATAATATGGAAGCGAACTCCTTTTATTTTAGGGTCCTGGTACGATGCCAACTCTAACTGTACCGAAGGGTCCCAAGGTTTCTTCAACTTGTGTTAACCAGAAACACAGTGAGGCCAGAGGTATTTATAAGGTTAGTCATATAGGTAGTCAAATATATTTCAACTTTTTTATAAAATAGGGATAATTCATGGTGGGGACATTAAAGAAACTAATTTTAGATTTTAAGGGGGTAAGTTCGGTTCGGTTCAGGGGAGAGGGCAGTAGAAGGCTCAGATTTTTTTTAGATTTAATAATAATTAAAGGTAATATATTTAAAATCTTCTGATTTTTGTTTTGATACCTTTAGATCTGGAAATTTTTACCCCCGGAATACCTGCATCGGGCGAGAAAAGGGAAAGTAAGTCGACAGAAAAAATTCCGTGATAACACTCAAAATGAAGGGAAGAGGGGGTGTTTTTTGACAGAATATATAACTACTTATGTCTGTAAAACTTAATGAACCGAACTGCACCTCAGCGAATAAAAACGTATTTTTGACCCTCATTTTAGGGACTAGAAACGCATTTTTGTCTCTAATTTCAGAGAATAAAAATTTTAGTCCACGAAAGTCAAGAAATTAGTACAGGATAATATCAAGGGATAAACGTGCCACTTTTTTCCCGGAGGCGAAAAGTTTGTAGTTTGACAAGCTAGAGGGGACAATTCGCCGCGTGATTAAAAATAAAAAGAACAATTTTATCACAGGGTTTATGGGATTTTTCGCACTTTGTGACTTTTTCCCGAGTTTTCTCTATTTTTTAGGAGGTTCTCGGTTTTCACGTTTTTATTAGAAATTTAATTTTTTTATTTCTTTATATGTCACTTTTAATCCCTATTATTACTTTTCATGCCTAAAGTGCGAAAAATAAAATTTAGGCCACTTTAAGTCTGTTTTTTTTTTGCAAACAATTTTAATAAAACGGGGCCATATAAGCGCAAAAAATAGTATAGTATATATCTCTTTTTATCCTTTGGCAAATTGTAGCTCTCACTTTGAGTTTAGGTCAAGAGTTGTCACCTTAGGTTAGAAATGCTTTGACATCTGGTAGAAAAACATTTAGTAGAATACATTTGGTAGAAAATATATTTGGTAAAAAAATGTTTGATAGAAAATGCATTTGGTAGAATAACACTTGATAGAAAATAAGTTTGGTAGAAATAACATTTGTTAGAAAAACATTTGGTAAAAAAATATTTAATGGAAAATAGATTTGGTAGAAAAACCTTTGATAGAAAGAGACTTGGTAAAAAAGCATTTAAAAAGTACATATTAGGTCAGGATAGGTTTGGTCAGATTATGAAATATTTTCATACCCAATGTCCTTTCTAACATTTGCTGTTCTGCCAATTGTACTTTCTATCAAATATTATTCTAGAAAATGTGTTTTCTGTGATAGGTTTTTTGCCAATTGTACTTTCTACCAAATGTACTTTACCAAAAATATTTTTTACCATTTAAATGTGTTTTCTATATAATGTTTGTATACCAAATGTTTTTCTAGCAAATTTTTTTTCTTTAAAATATTTTTCTACCAAATGTATTTAAAATAGAAAATCGTTATACAGGATTCCATAGGACTTCCACAGGACTATACAGGACCCCGAGGGTACTGGCGCCTAAGGGGTGCCCTAAGCATGATTAAGTAGGGAGGCCGGCAAAGGCAAATCAACTCTCTAAGAAAAACGAGAGTTAAGACGTTTTTTTTTGTTGGTCGCGAATTTTTTTATGGGCGCCTGTCAGTCAGGACTATACAGGACACTACAATCCCAAAAATTTATTAAAGTCCCGTAGGAAGGTGTACAAATTTGGTTCAGCTGATCACCCCTCGGTTTTTATAAAAAAACAAATTGTATTAATAACACGCCGTAGATAGATTGACAATTCACATATTTGAACTTATATTTACACAGTAACAAAAATATTAAAAGATGGCTAAATAAAGTGAAAATACGACAGTGTCAAAAAGTGCCATTTTCCGTACCAAACTCATCCAAAAAAATTGCCGCAAGTCAGTATTTTCCGCACGCGAGTGTAAAAAAGAATTTGTAATTTTAAATTTAGTAAAACCCCTATCAAAGGAAGAGAGGATACGAACATTTTATAAATTGTAAGCGTTTTAAACGTCCCAGATGCCATTTTATGTCAACAATTTTTTTTATTATTTAGAAGAATATCACCAGTAAGACGGAAATTCTTCCCCGTTTAAAACAAAGATCTATTTCCTATAAAAAAAATTATTATAAAATTGTCGCTTTGTGACTATATTTAAGCATAATTTTATCTAATTTTTGACATTTTGTTTAAACTTAAAAATAATTCTGGTCCTAGACAAAAGATTACTTTCAATAATTAAGGAAAGTTTTTGTAAAAATCTGTAGCCGTCTTGGAGAAAACCGTGTATTTCTAAACAACCACAAATTACATTTACACTAGAATATCGGCGCAACTCTGACCCTTAAAAATCTGTGCCATTAAATTGATCAAAAAAAATGTCAAAGGGGTGGATGGAATTATGTATATTGAATTCATGCTAAATAAGCAGTGATTTTTAGACAGGTAATTAAAGTATTTTTTTAGGTATATCGTGGCACCCCTGTACATATTCAGAAAATAGCGTCCAGTAAACAATGTTGGTCTCACTGTTTAAAATTACACATAGAAACCTCAAACACGGGTTAAGCCTTATAGAAACAGCCCTTTTTCGAACATTTTTTCGATTTCTGGCTCATTCTCTAGGAGTTAACAATGTTAAGGTGAAAATGTCTGTATAAAATATATAAATTTAAAAAAAACACCGGTACTTATACACGTGCAAATGTTTATATTTTCTTCCAATCACTTACACACAATTTGTTTGTTTATAGTCCGCCCTATTTTTTAGTGTGTAAAGTGAAGACGAAAACGTGCCACTTTCCATACCAAGCAACTCAATTCAAAAACAGTGCGGAAAGTATATGAGAATTTCAAATATAATTTACCATTTTGATTTGGTAAAACCTCTATCAAGGGGTGAAAGGGACTAAAAATTTTAAATGCTGCCTCGGGCGCCAAAAATGCTAGCTGCGGCTCTGATGGTCCGGTTTTGTAAAAAACCGAAAAGACAAGGATATTGCTATTGTTTTAAAAATAATTCTTAGCGACCAGCAGAGGGCCCCACTTTATTGATGACAAAAGCGGCAATTGTTGGTCTTGTAAGGGTTTAACAATACACGTTTTCCTAGCAGATGACCTGCAATTTTTAGTATTTTTATTTTTTATTTATTTAGAGGAATGTCCCTTGTAGGCCCGAAATTCTTCCCCGATTGAATCAGATAACAATTTCCTATTAAAAAAATGATATGAAAATGATCGATTTTTGACTATAAATAAGCATAATTTCATGCGATTTTGGAGAAATGTTTTTAACTAAAAAATAGTTTTAGGCCTGTACCAAAGATCACTTTAAACGATAAAAAAAAGGTTTTGTTAAAACCATTAGCCGTCTTCAAGAAAAGCGTGTATTTCCAAACCCTTACATTAGCACGAAAATATCGGCGCGAGTCGGCCCCTTAAAAATATTGTCTTTACATTAAATAAAAGGATGATAAATGATTTTATATTTGAAATATGTTTTAAATAAATTAAATTTAAATACTTAAAGTGAAAAAAAAACGACACATAATGTCGTAGTACCTATATAATTTGTCCAATTGTTTTGAAAGTATGTAAAGAAATTATTTTGCGATAATAATTAAAAACGAAAATATAGACGAAAAATTTATTGATTTATTTAAAAAAAGGAAAAGCACAAATATTTTTGTAGACAAAAAACAAAGAGAAAGAAAAATGCACATAATGCATAATAATTAAAAAACGGGAATATAGAACATAAAAAAAAGTATTTATTATTACATTTTTACAAAAAAAAATTTACAAAAATGTGGCATGGTTTCTTTTTTTTTAATTTTACTGGCCATCTACCCACAATTCTGGTATCAAGTCTAAATGAGTTACCATGATATAACTCGAAGTATAAGCAACCGCACAGATTCTTCCAGACATAGTGAGCTAAAAAAATTACCGTGGAAATTATTGATCAATATACTTTAGATAATAATTAGATAATAATTAATAATAATAACAACAACAATTAGATATTAATTAGATATTATTAAACAAGAAGCCCATTTGCTGAGAAAATCGTGGTCATTTTTTTTACCCTGTAAACAAACGTTCTCCTCTGTCCTGAATCGAATTTTTACACACTGTTAACAAACCAAACGTGTAAATGTTTATTTATATGTCTTTTCTTAGTAGCACTGCACTGAAACAATCCAAAAAACAAACTATTCAGCGAAATATCAACAAAACTCTCTTGAAAATACGAATAAAATCATATACAACGAACGTAAACAAAGGATTTATCACAAGTGGTGACGTCACGCCGCTCTCCTCACCCCGCATAATTTGTTAACATAGGTCAAATGGAACTAAGCAGTCCTTTATGTCTATAGTTCTTGGGTAGTGGTAGTGTATGGGACCGACTATAGTTTTCATGTACCTACTTTTGAACTGTATACGTTATCTCTCGTTCTTGGAGGAAGTTTTATGCTATAAACGTTTTTCTCAAATGTATATACAATGTAGGAAAATCATACATACCTTTTCAATTTTCTTCCCGAAACTTCTTATTATCACTTCTTATATTTATTAATTGAATATCAAATTTCTTGTACTATTAAACTTTTGTATTCAAATATTTACACTTCTTATACTTTTAGGTTTTATAAACCTTTTGTATGTTTGTTGTAAATATATTTATTTATCAACATTTTAAACGTTGATGGAATAGGTGAAACTATTCAATCAACTGTTTAATTTACTTAATATTACTGTTTAGGTTTGGGATATATTATTGATTAAAAAAATGCCGATTTTAGGGCAACGAATGGTTTGTATTTTGATGTTAAAAAAACCATAAAACAGTTAAAACGTTATTTCAAAACACTGGAAACAGTAATAATTAAAAGCTTTAAAATTAATAAACTCCAAAAGAAAAGACTAAAAATAATTATGAATATTAAAGTTAACCGTTTTATACAAAGTTAGAATAATTGATAAATTTCCCCAGTTGAAATAAAACCCCCCTTAAGAAGTGTGAACGAAAGCAAATCCAACTAAGGAATTAAAACGAACCAAGCCAATCCCAACTAAATAATGTTTGCTCCAACGACTTTCGAAAGTTTCCTGTCTGAGTCAAAACAACCGTACGCTTGCAAGCACAAAAAGCTTCTCGTTCATTGGCTAGAACTATGCTCATCCTCGCTTTGGCGAAAAAGAGATAGCATGCGCTTTAAACGCTCCACTAAGAAACAAAACACCAACGTAAGCCAAGATGCGAGGACTTAAGAATGGAGAAAATCGACAGTAGTTAAAATTATACAGTGTGTTTTTTAAAAGTTGAAAATAGTTTAGCAAATTTATTCCCAGTTACAAAATATGAATTATTTTGATGTTAGTGGCTCAAAGGACATATTAGCCGAATACAACTTTTATAAAAATACAGCGAACCTGAAAACATGCCAAGAAACAAGTCGCCGGTGTTGCCATAAATTTTACAAAAATAATATTTAAAAACTTATAAATGGCAAAAATACCATTTATGTTCAAATCCCGTTTTGTTACAGTTCCAACAATAACTCGCCAGTGTACTGGAATAAATTTTTATTAAATATTGCCAGGAATGCAAATAACCCCTGACTGTGCCACTGTACGAAACCATCTTGGAAAAGCGACAAACACAATTATGGTTCTGTTGAGATAAGAAAGTGGTTCCGCCTCCCTCCAAAATTGAAAACATTTGGTTGCCGCCCACTACACAGCAGATGGTTATGGCGAGAAAAACTATTGAAAAGTCTAGAGTGGGAGTCGTAATGGTTGAGCGTGGGGATACAGCAAGTAGCGAGAGGGTTTTCCTTTTAAAGTGACTGGACATGGAAAAACTGTGAGAAGAAAATGTTGTTTATAAAATGTATTTTATCTCTGTTTTTGTTTAGCTTATCTTGTTTAGCTCATTAGCTAGAATGTAAAGTAAATTTTAGGATTATCAGCAACGCCACTGACTTGGTTCCTCCAAGCTCTTCAAAGAGGGGATAATGGATTATTTAGGTCAAACCTACCCTTTATAAAAACCCAAACTTTGAGAAGACAAGTCGGTAGTTACATTCTAAGTTTTGTTGAACATAACTAAAACCTCTAAAATTAATTGTCAGTAAAGAAACATAAGATTTTTATATTTAAAGAATATTTTGAAGTTTGTTATTTTGGTAAGATAAAGTTTTATTTTAATATTTTGGGTCTTGTTTGTTTTATAGGTCATAAGAAAAGTCTTGTAACAATTTGTAAATTGCAACAGAGTTTTATTTTGTATACATTAAAGTTTGTAACGTTTTTAAAACTGTTTCAGATTTATTTTATTCACATAAGAGATCTACTACGGTACTTTCGTTTAAGGGTTCGATTTAAAATAAAATCATACCCGACAATATATATATATATATATATATGAACTCTCTGATCGCATCGTCTTTCCGATAAAAAACTACCAGCTTTCGAACTGTTGGCACTACATCCGTTTGTTATGCTAGACTTGTCATTCAGTGAATTTAAGATACGCATTAAACGATTTTCCGAATTTTATCATTTAGACGGGCTTGACCTTGAAGCTGAATTTTGGATACAACTTGTGAAGAGACAAAAAAATTAATAAAGAGAAGTTAAAAAGTTTGGAAGTGGCAAAAGTTCTAAAGCAAGCGGTTTTTTTTTCCATTAACAAAATCTAATTTATTATAAACGAAGTTTCACGAACATCGAAACAGAAGCGTTTTTGGGTATTTATTGTAAGAATTTGGAGAAACGCTCGGACAGGTCGATTTTGCTTGCGAGGAGGACACTTTTTGGCTTGGCTTTTTGAAACTTTTGTAGCACGAACCCCCTTCGAGGGGTATACTTTACCCCTATATTTTGAATAGGGAAAGTGGGTCTAGTGATGAGTGATGAATTTTATTATTTTTCGGATTTAATTTTTATTTTATCATTCCATAATGAATTTGAATATTTGAAAGCAAATATCTCAAAAACTATTCTATCGATTTTCTAAATTTTTACACGGTTGTAAAGATATTCAAGAGAGCTTCAAAACAAGGTATCACTAGATTCACTTTCCCTATTCAAAATATAGGGAAAAAGTATTCCCCTTGAAGGGGGTTCGTGCTACTAAAATTTTAAGATAGCTAAAAAGTGCCCCCCTCGCAAACAAAATCGACGTGTCCGAGCGTTTCCCCAAATTCGCACTCTAAATACCCAAAAAGGCATCTGTTTCAAAGTTCGTGAAACACCGTGTATATCGGCTGATCCTATATCAGCCTATATTGTGAAAACTGAAAGAAAATATCATTACTTTTTTTATGAAAGTATTTCTATCGCGAGCTGATAAGGGTAGTTATCTAAATTAGATGCTAAAGTAAGTGCTAAATTATATAATATTTTCACCCCCCAATAAATCACGAAGTTGTTAGACGTTTCTGGAGTATAGGAGTCTATCGAGGAAAAAACACATTTTTAAAAGAAGATTTACACTAAAAGAAAATATGGAAAAACAAAATATTTATTTTAAACATAAGTTTTAAATTTTTAAACAAAAGAAACAGATTGAAAATTGTTCGGTGAATAATATTTTTTTTAAATTTTAATAAATAAGAAACTTTTTTTTTTAACTTAACTTAACTTTTACAAAATAATTTCTGTTTTTTTTTATTTGACGTTATGAGTAGCGACTGTAAGGGCGATATGGACATAGCCCCCCAGTACACGGGGAACTCAACTTATATAAATATGTATTACATATAGTATTTACACATATGATTTTTTATTTAAAAATATTATATTTGACGTCCCCCTCGAAGGGAGTGTGTAATTACCCTTCCCACAAAGCCCGAAAAACTATTTATGGTATAACGGCTGGTAGCTGCTACAGATAATTTAAAGGCTAAAAAAAAATATTTTTGTTTGCTTTATCAGAAAATAAGCGCACAGGAAAAAAATACAAAAGAAATAGCGTCAGTCTCATGACATAAGGGCCTATCTCGATTTTTACAACTTTGTCTATTTTAAGATTGGCCTTTATGTTGTAATAGTATACGTAAAAATTTCAGATAGGGCCATGTGTTTTGTAAGTTTTATAAAGGAATAAATAAAACTTGAGATAGGATCCTTGGCTGAACCCAAGTATACACTAGATTAAAACTAACGCTGACCTTCGCACATTTTGGCCCTATCTAATAATAGAACCTTATGTCATGAACAAAAATAATATAGTTTTTTTTAACTAGAAAACAACCTCATGCCATGTAATATTTGCTTTATTAAATCTACATGCTTAAAGATAACTTAAAAACAAGGAGGAGTCAAGCTACCAAAATGTAATTTTTGCTGAAGTTTCTGGTGCTCTGTATATAACTTCTTTTTTACACTCGGTATTTTCATGTGACAAATTCAGACTTAAAGAGTCCTCAACAATATGTAAAACGCCACTAGATTGAGACTGCTCAAACCTACTAACTTTTTGCGTACTATTTTGCCACGTTTTTTCTCTATGTTTTTGGAAAAAAAGGTGCGAAGGCCTGTTCTAAAAGCCCTCTAGATAAAGACTTGTTATAAGTAATAACTTTCTGCATCTTTTTTGTCACGTTTTTTTTTATTAACTTTTTTTAAGTTCTAAAAGTTTACTGGTTTAAGACTACAATACTTCAAGACAATTTTAAAAGATGGCGCTCAAGGCAAAACAAAATCTCAATACATACATTATGTTTTCTTTAAAAGCTAATCAAGAGCGTTATTTTCAAATACGAAATAAACGTTTTTTCTAGCAGCTTTTAAAATGAATGTTTTTTTTTCTCAGGCGTTTTTTACGTGTTAAACACGTGATTGTGCTTGTATGTGGGAAAGCATACATGGAAAAAATCGCACGCCAAAAAGAAGCGTAGCGTAAGGAAAAATTTACAATAATAACACCGATTTCTTGCGATTTTCAGCGTTTTTCGCATTTTTTCTTGTGTTGCGGGAAAAATTGGAACCTATTTTTATTTAATTTACTTGAAATTTTATGATTTACGGTCAAAACTAACACTATATTCGGATTCAGGCCACTGAAGAACTTATATAGATTGGTAGGTCTGATCAATTGTACAGTCATGTTTTTTATTTTGTGTGCCGGTGTAGGTTTTCATGGATTTAAAAAATTTTGAATTTTTTGAAACTTTGATTTCCCTGTACGCTGCTATTTTCCGTGTGCGCTTTTTTTAAAGTGGAGTTTTTTACATGTGCGCTCTTTTCCTGTGCGAATATTTCCTGTGCGTTGTTATTTTATGCCCTTATTTACAGTCACTGCGTGACCATTACCCCCTTTAGCTCTAGAACCGCTGTTGAACAAGGTTTAACAGTGTAGAAACATAATACTGTGGAGGTTGCCTTATATATTTTTGCATTGAAATTTCCTGCAGTCATAGTCATTCCACCTGATTTTCTGTTCCTGGCCCGTTCAGCAATGGCTAGAGAAGGTATTGTTTTTGACGAAAAAAATAATTTCAGTCGTCTGTCCGTGTGTGTATGTATATATTTTAGTAACACGATAGCTCCTAAACCGCTGAACCGATTTATAAAATTTTCAGGTAAAATAGTGTACAATACTGCAAAAAGCTGATCAGATTTTGGTCAAATCCAATTGAAAATATGCTAACTTCGGTTTTGCGGTATTTGGACTACTTATTGTAAAACACGTTTTTGTTAATAATTTATATTATTATTAAAATTTTCGGAGGAGCTTTCGTTTCTGAGATGTTTCCAAAAAATTTTTTCAGGGTTGACAAAGCGTAGAGTTCACTTGGATTGTGCTAATGGGCTAGAAAGGCATTAGATCTATCATGGATCCATTTATTTTTATTATGATTATTATGCCTAATTATAAAGCATAAAGTTTCGTCCGCTTATAAAGCCTGAGCCATACTATGAAACGAATTTTTGGCACATTTTTCTGGATAAAAAAAATAAATGGTTAAAAGCTTTGGCAATTCAAGTTAATCCAAAGCAATCGTTTATCGTATTCTCAAAATATTCTCTTGACTTAATAATAAAAATAACAATTACAAATATATATTAATTTCGTTTCTTCATTAATTCATGCATCATTTATTCAAGGCCCATAGTAATAGATAGATATTAAAATACTCTGCCAATCTATGGGCACCTAAGCTCACACTAGGTACTATAGTTATAGTGTACGCGTGAGCTAATATAACTAAAAACTAAAATGTATTTTGTTTAACTCCAGACACAATTACCTTTCGTTTCATAACACACACGCCATATTTTAACTTAAAATCTAATTTTTCAAATTTACTTCCACCCTTTTTTTAACTAAAGTTTATTTTTTATAACTCCAGACTGAATTACCTTTCGTTTGATATCACACACGCCATATTTTAACATAAACTCTAATTTTTGAAATCTACCCTTTTATTTGACTTGTGCTCGGTGGATTTTGTTCATTTTTAAACGGGACCATCTCGATCCAAGACTCAGCCTAGGTGCCAAATTTCATTAAAATCGGGCCAGCGGTTTTTTAGTTATGCGCGTTGGTCGTTACAGACAGACAGACAGACATACAGACAGACAGACAGACAGACAGACAGACGGCGCAACAAAAAAGTTTCAAAATCATCTGAAACGCAAAGATATATAAAAAATTTTGAAATCGGAGCAACTTTTTTTTTCTCGAAAAAATTAGGATCACCATAGCTCACACTACTATAGTATAGTAGTAGTCTGAGCTAAAATAAAAAAATAAAAATCAAATATTAGCTAAAATGTTGCGTTTGGTGAAAATATTTTTTAGTGCTGTTTATTTTTGGGCCTTATTTAAACTATTGTACCGATACGCTTATAAGTATGAGCCTTATTAGGTATCCGATAATAAAGCCACATCTAAATAAGTTTTAAAAGTAGCCGAATATAAACAAATAGGTGTAGGTGAGTCAATTACTTTCCATGTAGAAATGAACACATTCGCTTCTGCTTCAAATTTAATTTTTGTGTGAGTTAATGAAGCAGCTCTCAAAAATTAAGGATTAATGATGATTCATATGTGAGTCGACCTTGCAGCCCTTCCATTGCGAAAAATTAAGGATCTCTATACATTTAAACAAAACTGTTTTACAAGAATTTAGTAAAAACAATCTTAAAACCGGCTTTATTAAAAAAAAATCAAATATTCATCAACCGTCAGTCCAACTTTAATATTTCACGGGTACAAACAAATTTCGGTGACTTTAACGAGTTTGTCACGTCACTATTTCTTTCAAATCTGTCATACATACAGGGTCTCTAACTTATAACTCAATGTTTATTGCTTTTCTCTGTTTGGTTTTAAAAAATTATATATTAGTAAGTGGTGGTCGTCACCTGGTGCAAAGTGGATTCGTTGTGTCTTTACCTTTACTCCAGCTAAGGCCTTCATTATTCTGAGAACCGAAAGCAAACAAAAAACACTCACAAAACACAATAAAATTTACAATGTCATTAAGAAAAACAAACAAAAAGTTGGGTTTTGGTTGATCAAAACACACGAAAATTCCGAAATTGGTCGGACTCGCCTGTCAATGTTTCTTATCTTTGTTTACGTACGTACGCACGTTATACGGGGCAACGTACGTCTGTCAAATACTGAGCATGCGCACAATGCAATAACGTACGGCGAGATACGTGTAGTCGTTCATGGGGGTTCTACCCTATTAATTAGGTAATTGATTCCGTCTCTATTCTATTTAAACAATTTTATAAGGTTTTGAATATAAACGGCATTATTAAATCCGAATTATAGCCCAATAAATCTACGTGGCAGGACAGGTTGGATAGATTTCAAAGCTATAATTGGGTGCGCACTGGGGCAAACTATTGTGTTTTTGGTTATTTTATGGCGCTAAAAGCCGTATATTGTTAACAAAATCACACGCATCGTGGGCTGCGTTAGTTATATAGCCCCAGTCCTCTATTTATTACGAGATAATTAGCCCAATTTAATTTTATTTAATTATAAAATGTCTCTTGAAACAGCAAGATGTAGTATGAATCCCTATCCATCGTCATAAAGGACATAAAAAATCGTCCATAATCCTTAAGGAAAATTAATAACCGGACATTATTAAAAACGTTATTCAACATAAAAAGAAAAAAACAGAATCGAAGTTTTGTATAACGTCTTTTCTCAAAAGCGAACAAATTATAAGGGGGCTTCGCTTGTGTCTTGTTCAACTAAAGAAGAGCGTTGCTGATACTGTCATTTAAATTTATTTAATTATAAAAAGAATCGTCCATGATCTTAAGGAAAATTAATAATCGGACATTATTAAAAACGTCATTCAACATCATAAGACATGGGCAAAATATTGCGCAGTCAAAAAAGAATTGGTAATAATGGGACAAAAACAGAATCGACGTTTTGTATAACGTCTTTTCTCAAAACCGGACAAAATTATAAAGGGGCTTGACTTTTCTGTTGTTCAACTAAAGAAGAGCGGTTCATATGCTGCAGCTGATACTGTAATGCAATTAAGCGCCTTTCACTACAAGCTCTATAGCCCATGTGAAGACACCAAAGAAAAGCGGATTTTGTATTGCTATGCAGTATACGGCAAATCATTTTAATCGTTACTAGGATGTCGTTACTGGTAGCTGCAACGCCAGAGTTTTCTGTTAGGGTTGGGGGGGCAGGAGGGACCAAAAATATTTAAGCAGGGCCACTGTTTTTACAATACTGCTTTGCCGGTGCGCAACTAGCCGGGCCATCTTGGGGGAGTGGGAGCTAGTTAAGGAACAGGCTTAAAAATATTAGCCAGTTTTGGGAAAAGTTGCATCACAGCGAAAATTTTGTAATTACACCAAAAAAATGACGCCGTAGGCAAAAATTTTGGAAAATTTCTTATTTTCAGAAAAAATGGTGACACGAAAGAAAATTTTTGCGAAATAAACCTATGACCAAAAAAAAAGTTAAGTACCTAAAATCTAGCCACGTACAAAATGTTTTGCAAAATATAATGGTGAAGTAGAAGAAAGTTTTTGGTAAAAACGAAAAAAAAATTAAGCGTCAGCAAAAATTTAATTATTTTTTGTACATTTATAACTTTCAAATGTGTAGATGAGTAAATAACATACAACTGTTCCATTATATTTAAAAAAAATCTCTTTGAACACCTTTACAGCATCTGTAGAAGACTCCACATCATAATTTTTTGTGGAAACGAAACGATTGTTTTTTCATGTTCCTAACTTTATTTTGTCGATTTGGTCAATTAAGCCGACTTCTTCGGCCTATAACGAAAAAGGATTAAAATATGTCAGAAATGGGTACATAAAAACAAACATTTAGAAAAACTTCAGAAAAGAAAACAGCACAGGTCGTTTTACAAACTAAATAAAATATTAAATTAAAATCGGTTTAAAAGATAAGAAATAAAATAAAATACTGACATAAGGACCTAAATCTCACCTCTCACCAAAAAGGTTGCTACAGCAATTTTAATTTTCCAAAGATTTTAATGAGAAAACAATAAGAATTTTATGATATTCGCACCCTCGCTAAAAAAGAGCCACAACTCAAAAAACATTGTTTTGAAAAAATCGCTGTTAAAGAATTTAGTTCATTAGAGAGAATCATTTTTCACTTACATGACATATTACGACTTAACATGTTATTTTGTATCAACGGGAACCTATTAACTCAATATAATAGGTGCAGTACGTTTCTCAGAAAAAATATTTTTGTCGTTTTTACTTAAAAAAAAGACAAAAACCCGATCTTGTGACACTGTTTTAGAACAAGACATCATGACGTTGTAAATCAGGATGTCACGCAGGATGGTAAATAATATAAAAAAGAAAACAAATAAAGAAGAAACATTGTATTTATTTTTACAACGAGCTATAAAATGCTGAATAACAATTGGGAATGTGATTATTCTCTAATAAATTCAAAAGATTTTTTTTATTCTCCTTAATTCTAAGTACACTGAACAATCCGAAAAAACCGTCACAACACAAAAAAGAGCAGTATTTTAATTGTTATATGGGTCAGATTTAACCAATAGTTCACACGAAAACCTTTACAACTCGAAATGTGACTCTTTTCAGGATGAAACTCCACGTTCACGCTGTTATAAAGTCAAAAGTGACACTGTAAAGGAACGCATCCTCAGCTAAACTGGACAAAATAAAAGAGTCATATCGCCACTTCGCGGTGAATTGTCGAAACATAAATGTGACGCTTTTATGGAAGAAAGTACAAGTTATTTCGATGATGGCGGCAGGATTATCTCAATAACGGCGATTTTTGAGTTGTGACTCTTTTTCAGCGGGTGTGCGAATATGTAGAACATTAACTTTTAAACACATTTTTTTGGCTACAGAAAAAAAATTGCGGCTGACTAATTCTTTAATCGAATTTTTTCATAATAATTTTGTGATAATTTTAGAGTTAATACCTGTTTTTTTTTTCTGTTGCCTAAAAAATGGGTTTGAAAGTAAATGGCAACTTTGTCCCCAAAATAATATGCATGGTTTAGTCACTCCGGTGCTCAAAATATTTCTGCGCCGGCGCATTCTGTTAGGAAGCACTTTCAAGCATTTTCGTGGAAAAAAAATCCGGTGTACTGCGTGGACTATTTGCGTTAGATGCCATTTAATATTTCTGCAACTTGCCAAATGAAGTAGGACGGGAGGCCGTGAAGATTTTGGGAACCTATTATCTTTATCAGCAAACATCGATAAAACTGTTCCTTGATCAATTCTAAGCAAAATTTAATATATGAAAAGGGGTTCCGATGGGTTTAGGGGCAAAATGCAAAAAAAGTTATACATTCGAGGAACTTTTTTTCTACTAGTGAAATCTACACTTAGGCTAACTATAAAAAATAGTATGACTAATCTCTAAGTATAGGAAATATCTCTGGAAAAATTGTCAAAAAATGCAATATTTAATTTTTGACAATTTTGCCAGAGATATTTCCCATTTTTAGAGATAAGTCAAACTGTCTGTCATACTTAGCTTAAGCATAGCTTTCACTAATAAACATAATGCATTATTTAAAAAAAAAGTTCCTCGAATTCAACTCTTTTAGCGTTTTGCCACTAAACCCATCAGAAAATAGGAAGAATTTATATAGAAATTTTTTCTCAGAATTACTCACAATTCTATTAATGTTTGCTGACAAAGAAAATAAGTCCCAAAAAATTTCACGTCCTCCCCTAATAAAGTGTTTTCTTCATACAAAAAAAATAATATCTGAAAAGGTTTGCTTGTCAAAAATATGTTTAAAAAACAGCACTAAAGTGTTAAAACTTTTTTAATATTATAAAAGAATCGTATCTCATGTTTTTCTCAGATAAAAATGCAATTAAAATTATTTCCTATTACCCCTGTTTCTTATTCCCGCATCTTCCCCTATGTAAATTAATGAGTCTCGCCTGCAGCCTAATGGTTTTAATTTTTTAAATCAAATAGTTTACTACTAAACCTACCTACCATATCTATTTTAAAAAGGATAGGTATTGTTAACACATAATTAGATTTAACTACTACTACTATGTCGGTTTAGAACGTTTTTCTACGTTGTCCGACGCCTATTCTCCACCTCCTTCGATCCTGACAATCATCCTCTGTCAGATTCTTTTGACTCATTGCTCTTTGGATTGCCTGTTGCCATTCTAGTTTAGGACGCCCTCTTTTTCTGCGCTCTATTGGTTGCCATTCTAGGACCTGCTTTGGTAATCTTTCGTCGTTCATCCGTTGTACATGGCCGTACCATATCAGTTGCCTTTTAGTGATGTCATCCGTTATGCTTCCCTCGATTCCCATTCATTCTTTTATGATCTCATTTCTTATGTGATCTATTCTAGATATTCTCATTGATCTTCTTATTGCATCCATTTCGACGCTTTCCATTTTTGTTTTGTATTTTTCTGTTACGCGACAAGTCTCTATTCCATACAACAGCGTGCTTTTGACCATTGTTTAATATATGTTAAATTTTACATTCTTTTTTATCTCTCTGCTCCATAAAATACTGTTAAGACATCCAATAACTGTTTTTGCTTTTACTATTCTTTTTTCCAATGCTTTACAGTATATTCATGTCTTATCAAATGTGACACCCAAGTATACATACTCATTGCATGGAGATATTGTTTGTCAATTGTCTAGTACTAACTCCCTGGATTCGTTTCCAATACATAAGCACTGTGTCTTGTCCACGTTCACTGTTAGTCCCCACTTTTGATATTCTTCTGTTAACTATCTCATCATATACTCCATGTCTTCTTTATCATTAGCCACAATTACTTGGTCGTCAGCAAACTGTAGTGTGTATATGGTAACTTGGTCGTTAAGTTGTATTCCCATACCGAGCACTTTACGTTTCCAGTTTTTTAGAGCTACTGCGATATATATTTTAAAAAGAGTTGGAGTGATACAACATCCCTGTCTTAAGCCTTTTGTTACCACGAATTCTTTTGAAAGTCGATTTCCAATTTTAATTTTAGATTTTGACCCTTTGTATGGTTCTTTTATCGCTTTTATGTATGTATGATTGATATTAGTTTGCTCTAAAACTGTCCATAATTTTTCTACTGGAACGGTATCATATGGTTTTTGTAGGTCCACAAAGGTAACATGAGTCTCTATATTTCTGGCGCTCCTTTTCTCAATTACTTGTTTAAGACAAAAAACATTATCACTACAAGATCTGCCTGCGCGAAACCCACTTTGCTCTTCTTTTTCTTGTTCATGAAAATCATTCTCTATTAGATCTCTAAGAATCCTACCGTATAATCTACTTAGAGTACTGGTTAGTTGTTGCAATCCAGCTTGTTTCCTTTTTTATGTATTGAGGATATGAATGCAATTTTCCAATCATTAGGTACTGGATGTCCGTTTATGCATTGATTAATAATATATGTGAGATTTTCGACTAGTTTCTCTGATCCATATTTGAGCATTTCAGCATATATTCCCCCAGGTCCGCTAGCTTTTCCGGATTTAAGTTTTTTAATATTATTCCTTATCATTTCTTTTTCGATTTAGATTTAACTACCTTGTTTAAAAGTACCTATATATTTATAAACTATAAAAATTTAACGAATGGATTATCAACACTGCGGTCAGTGAACTGCGCAGCTAGCATAGCGCTAGCCGAACCCAAATGGCACGGAAAGTAATAAAATGCGTCCGTGAGTGAACTATCTATTTACGAAATTTCAGCGTGTTACGCATTAATAAAATAAACCGATACATTGTGGACTAATTGTTTTATTGGTTAATTTGCTGTTAACTGATTTTATTACGTATTACTTAGGTACCTACCTAAAACGTTGCTACGGATATCTTGAACTTCTGTTAAAGTCCGACAAACTTAAATCGGACTCGAGCCTTAAACTGCTTTTTAAAAGTTTTATCTCAAAAACACCTATAAACCGGTGGACTTTAATTTCCAAGCGAGATTTACCTGGATAAAAGCCATAAATTGTTTGGCTGGACGTATGATTCCTTTGCAAGGCCACTTTGAACGAATAATTCTTGTTACCTATCTCTGACCAATCTACTTCGATAAAATGTCCTTTTTACCGACATCTGAGGAATTTATGATTCCACTGTTCTTTTTTTCGGCTCTTTTTAAAGATTAAAGCTAATGTTAAACGATCTCAAAGAAGAAGCTTAGTGTATAGGTAGATTTATTTTTACCCTTCTTTGTGTAGTTATTCTTCAAGCGAAATCTCTCTCAAATACCACGCATCTTTGGTCTGTGCATGCAATTTCCTTTACTTTTGATACTAATGTTATCATTTTTAGTGGAAAATGTTTGTTTTTATGTCTCTGTCTAAAAAATAGAAAAACTTTCCTTAATCAGAAAATGGATAAGTTTACTTCTTATACCAAACCACTGCACCATGCGTTTGATGTTTTGGACCCTACTTCTGGTGGCAGCACTGACTTCAGTGTTACCACACACACAATTACTTGGGATTCAGTGAGAAATTGTTAAACTTATAACGGGTATACAATTCGGCACATATAAATAAAAATTACAGTTACAGAAACGAAAAATTGAACTTCAGAAAATACGAGAACGATCAGCTAATTCATTTGAGGCAGAATTCGCAAGCCTCGCTGTGAGGCCGAACGCGAATACGTATGTGTACGTGCTTTGAAGGCGTGGCCGAGAGATGCATGGGCCCGCAGCATGCGATGCCATCCGATCAGAGTAGGAACTCCAAACGAGCATTCAGTTGAATATTGTTCGACTCAAAACGCGTATTCATATGAGTATGAAAGCAGTGAGGCATGCGAGTTCTGCCTCAAATGAATACGCGGTTTTACAGTAATTCAAACAGCACAAACGGCAAAAACCAGTGCTACCAACAGGGTTACTGGCTCACGAAAACTGCGACTTCTTTTCCAGGCTTTCAGGATGCATTGACCCTAGTCGGGAGATGTCATCAGTGCCCCCTATCGGGGAACTACAGAAACAACAATATTTTTTTAGGTACCATCAAACGGAGAGAAGGGAATCAAAAATTAAAATTTTTCTTCATAACTTTCAGAAGAATAAAGCAAAACATATTCAAAAATTAGTGAAGATAGATTTACCCATTACACTCCGAATTAGCAACATTAGGAAAAAATGTAAACTGAAATTTGAGAGAAATAATTGAGTGAAGAGTGATTAACTTTACCCCGTAGGATGGGGTTAACCGAATCACGCCTTTAAATGCCTAGTTTTCCATCTTTAGAAGTTATGATGGCAAAGCCATACCTAGAGAGGATCAAGGAGGATTAATCCTTTCCCAGATATAATCGATGAAGTGTATTTAAAGAGACTTCTCAGCAATCCAAATAAGAAAAAAAAGTTGGGCAACATGCAAACTTTCCAAAATTTTATTTAAAACTTTTTATCCCCCTCGATATTTTTTTCTGGTTCGGCCCTATATAATAGTAAAGTTAATCACAAAAAAAATTGAGTAGAAACAAATATTAAACAACATCAGTGCAAATATACAAAAACAGAGCCTTTATTTAGTTTTTTTAATTACTTAAATGTAAGTAAACATTAAATACCATGGATATAAATAATTTCACTTTAAGTAAATAACTTATTTTAAAGGTACTAATATTTTATTATAATAGTTAGGTAAGTAATTTAATAAAATCTAAGTGAACATTAGATCACACTAGGGACTTAATATAATACGACCAGGCAGTAATAGTGCCAGGCAGTATTTTGCTTTTGCTCTATGGTTAATATAATAATTAGGTATAAAGAAAGGTAGTAAGGCCAAAAAGAGTAAGTTTAAATTAAATATTAATGTAAAATATAATTTGTTTCAATATGCCGGCATATCTGCACCTAGGTGGTGATTCAGATTACCCCCCAGATTACGCAGGCAGTTTTTTAAATTAAATTAAAAAAAAAATTGTAAAAATTTATTTTTTTTGGGTTTTTTGTTCCTATAATTGCAGATATGTATTTTTTTCACACCACCAAACGTAGAATAAGTTTATTAAAACGAGAAAACATATGCATAAACTTGAAATTTATTTCTCCCTTACCTGGTTGCATCATTAATGCGCACCTACTCCGAGAGCTCTTTTAGAATGACTGATTATCGAGTTGTGAGTTTGCCGCAGCCCACGAGAAAGACCGGCCCGGGCGCGGAAATATCACGTGGCCGTAGGAGGCTCACAAAAAAACACCTCACGGCCCGCTGTCATTATAAAACATGTGTGTTTTCTGTTTTGGTATGTTTGTGTACGTCGATTTTTTTTTAATTCGGGCACGAATTTTATGTGAATTTTATCAAAGTTATTAAAATAACGCAGCCCACGAAAAATACTGTAATGGGCTGCGTTAAAATAATTAATGGCTAATGAGTAAATTATAAAGAAAATATCTATAAGAAAAACAATGCCGCGAACGTATAATTAGTTTTGTTCCTTGTCGGTCCAACTATAAAACTGAAACCTAATATGTTGCAAACGGGAAAGAAGTGGTAAAAGATAAGATCTTGGGTAAGATTGATCAAGTAATAGACATCCCTGGTGACATTTTCGATAGTGAGAGTGAAAAATGGTAGGTGGTAGACGCTTTTTACTCATTGGGCGTCGACCGGTGAGATACCACCATGCCAGAAGTGAGTAGGGCTAAGTGGTATCACCACGTTCCGCTACTGCGCTGGCAGTCCGGTTCCAACAATGAGTAACAGATAGTATGATGGCGCTTCCAGGATCAAAATATTCCGGAGGTAAAATACCCGACCACTCGGATCTCCGGGCGTCGGGTGATCCTGGGGGTCCTTCATGCAAGGATATTAAAAGAAGGCCAAAAACTCAACTCAGAATTGATTTTAGCAATATAAGAGGATTAAGTACCAACATGAATTCAGTTCACCAACATCTTGAAGAACAAAGACCTGACATCCTTGTTCTCACTGAAACTAAAATCAGTTCTGCAACACCTATTGTGAACTATCTTTATCCCGGCTATGACCTACACCACCGATTTCGACATAATTTTGGGATCTGTGTGTACATTAAAAATGACCTTTCATGTCATCAAGAGGAGAAGCTAGAACCAGCGAACCTCGATATCATATGGCTGAAATTCACCTCAAAGTCATCGACCAAGTTCATTTGCTGCCTCTACCGACCGCCAAGTAACACCGAGTATCAAAACTTTTTTGCGACATTATCCGAAAACTGTGATAATATACAGTCTAACTATCCACATGCGGAAATTGTTTTTTTAGGCGATTTCAACGTCCACAATATACCCTGGCTAAAACACCACAACAAAACAGATAATGAAGGCAGGGAAGCAGAAGCTTTTGCCATAAGTTGTGGTCTAACGCAGCTTGTCGATGAACCTACCCGTATCTCAGAAAGGGGTGAATTTGCAGCGCTTTTAGACTTGTTCCTAACTACAAATCCTGACTTGTACACAATTCAAGTAGATCCCCCACTTGGTTCATCCGATCATAAACTTATAAGAACAAAGTGCGAAATGTTCATACCGCCAAGCCAACAATCACTTCCTCGTAAAATGTGGCACTATAAATCGGCAAAATGGAATGACCTTAAACAGTTTTACCTGGATTTTCCATGGCAAGAAGTTTGCTTTAAAACAGCTGATCCCACTATTTGCTGTAATGAAATAACAAAAGTAATCTTATCTGGAATGGATGCATATATCCCACATACAATAAAACGCAGAGCTAATGCAAAACCTTGGTTCAACAGCCAGTGTCAAACGGCTGTACAGAAAAAACACAGAGCATATAACCTTTGGAAACGACAACAAACCGCTCAAAACCACACAGAATTTATAGAAGCCAGAAATAGTTGCAAAATTATTATTGACGCCGCCAAAGAAACATACAATCAAAGAATAAAAAACAGGTTGCTGAATTGTCCAAGTAGTTCTAGGTCCTTTTGGTCTCTTGCAAAAGCCGTTGGATCAAACTTCACCAAGTCATCCATACCACCACTTACAGATAAAAATACTCACTCAGCCACAACATCAGAGGAAAAAGCCAATATGCTGGCCAAAATCTTTTCCTCCAACTCAAACCTAACAGTGCCAAATGGAAAAACTCCACCGTTCATTGAAAGGGTTTCCCACAGTATGCCAGAGGTACCCTTTTGTCACAGAGAAATGCGAAAATCCCTTAAAAAGTTGGATACAAACACACCAATGGGTCCAGATGGCATTCCCGCGATAGTACTCAAAAATTGTGCTAACGAACTCACCCCAACTTTCGCTAAATTATTCAATTTATCTTACAGGCAAGGAGTATATCCATCATCATGGAAGTCTGCCGCAGTACAAGCTATTCCAAAGAAAGGAAAAAAGAAAGATCCGTTAAACTATAGACCAATTGCTCTACTTCCGGTGATATCAAAAGTAATGGAAAGAGTTGTGAACAATCACCTAACCAAGTACTTGGAAAAGTACAAACTTATCAACGACAAGCAATACGGATTTCGAAAATATAGGTCAACTGGCGATTCACTTAAATACGTCACTCATTTATGGCAAAAAGCGATTGAGTTACGGGGCGAAACAAGAACAATTGCCTTAGATATATCAAAAGCATTCGATAAAGCCTGGCATGAAAATCTGCTCAACAAGCTTAAAGCAATGGGATTGTCGCCGAAACTTTGCACTTGGTTCATCTCTCAACTCCAACTCTTACCAAATAAATGCTGGTGTGCCACAGGGAGCAATCCTTTCGCCAACACTTTTTCTGATTTACATAAATGACCTCATAGATAAAACAGTAAATCCACTTTATTGCTTTGCAGATGATGGCAATGTAGTCTCCTCAGTCATACCACCCACTCAATGTCTATCCGCACGTGAATTCCATCATCTTAGACAAACTCAAATATCGCAGATAAATAACGACCTGGAGATAATAGAGGACTGGGGCAACATAAACCTTGTACAGTTCAACGCGCAGAAAACCCAAGCAGCCCTGTTTTCAAAAAAGACCAGCACCGGTGAGCCAAACATCATGCTATCTGGAAGTGCTGTCACATTGCAGAGCCAGTTGAACATCTTAGGAGTCACTGCAGAGACCAACATGTCTTGGCACAGTCACGTGGCAGATATAGCTAAAAGGGCGTCCCAAAAGCTTGGGGTGCTATTTCGTACAAGACATCTGTATACACCAAGCCAACTGCTGACACTCTACAAAGCCCAGATTCGACCAACTATGGAGTACTGCTCACATATATGGAGTGCGGCACCCAAACATACCTTAATGCTTTTGAACACCGTGCAAAAACGAGCTATCAAGCTGATCAATGACCCCGCACTTACCCGTAGTTTGGATAGTCTCGAACATCGAAGAACTGTGGGCGATCTATCTCTCTTCTACAGGTATTATCACGGAAAATGCTCTGAAGAGTTGGCACGTATGATCCCCCCGGGAGTAGCACCTACTAGGCGAACACGTCAAACAGACGGTAACCATCAATTTACTGTCAAAATAGAGGCACCAAGAACCTCATTATATCAGAATTCATATCTCTGGAGAACAGCATCACTGTGGAATAAACTCCCTGCGACAGTTTTCCCTGCAGGTTACAACCTGAACCGTTTCAAAACCAACACACACCAACATTTCCGCGCACTGGCCGCTTCTCGAGCGTGATAGGGATCTCCTTGCGAGTGCGCTTAACCGTAAAAAAAAAAAAAAATCTTATTAAACAATTAGGTCTCTTGAAAGAGTAACCTGAGAATTGAAGATATGGTGGATACACTTTAATGTTGGCTTCATCTTTGTTTATCCATTCATCCAGTGCATACACGTCAATTTACAATTCTAAGGTAATATGTCTTCCGCACCCTGGCAATATTAAAAAACTGATTTCTAAAATATTGTTAACAGATAGTAATCTCTCTGGTAGTGTGAACTATTTAAAAAGTAAGATACAGCTTTTAAAAGAACATGAGTTGGTAGTTAACTTACACTTTAATGAAATATATATTAAACTTTGTGCTGGGTAATTTTTCAAAAAACTATTGACGACCACTACATTCAGTTCATTGAATGTGAAAACCATCTCACTTATTCACAAAATCACTTGTTTCTTTTTAATAAATTATTGTGAAATGTTTTATATTAAAAATTTTTCTTCAGATAACTCTAGCGGCTCTTTTTGTGGAGAAAAACTATTGTCAAAGCTTGAAAAAATTAGTTTAAGGGCAAGTAAAGTTTTTTAAAATAATGTTATTAAAAAGCACATTGATTTAGTGTCTGCTAATAAATCTTTGAATAAGAACACAGACAAAGATGACACTCAAAGAAAAATTAAAAAACTAAAAGCTTAGGTTTGATATGTCGAATTTTAAAAGACTTGTATAGATTTGAACTTACTAACGATATTATGTACCTAATATATGTACCTGAAGATATTAGAGTGCAAATTTTGTATAATTTTTTATTTTATTGATTCAGTTCTTTTATCCATAATAAACACATATATCAGCAAAATATTTTTTTCAATTTTTGCCTATAAAAGAACAAAAATTTTTTGTTAATTTATTTAAATTGTGTAAAAACATATAATATATTAAACAATACAATAAGAATCCTGGGACTCCTAAGATCACTTGACCGCCGACTTGCTTATAACGCGCCATGGCCGGTCTTTATCGTTGGCTGCTGGTGTTTGCACACAGGACGGTAACGGCACGATTTGCCGCGTGCGATAAATCGTCCGCGCTATCGCACCGACCAAAAATCAAAAATTTGTAATACCGTCGCGGCAGGACGGTGCCGCACAAATCTGCAATTTGGCGGTAATAAAACGCGCGAATTCCGGTCGCCTGGCTTTTGAACACCAATAAAGTTAAATGATTTTTAGCACACACACGATATCGCCGAGGATATTTTTCGTACATTGTTGTCATTCAGAGCGCGTAGTCCATGACAAGTTTCGCACGATATACCATGTAGTAGGCGAGGACTCAGCGGATGCGGCGCGATATATCGCGCAAGGCAATTCGTGCCGTTATCGTCCTGTATGCAAACGACCTTGGTATTACCGAATATTTGTGAAAAGTACCGCGTGACATAGGCGTACGCCGCGAGGAGCAGAAAGAGACAATAGATAGACTTATTTCGAACGATAATACTGCAAAGAATATATTTACTTTTTCCTGTGAATTAGCATTACCAAGAAGGTATGGTCCAAATATTCCTGTCCTTTGGGCTTAAAAATACAAAAATATTGCTGTATTAAAAGATAACTTTTTGGGGATACTTAAAGGCCGTCAAAAATCACAAGACGGCAATTCTGCAACTAAAAAAGTGGCATCTCAGCTTGACAATGCTTCAATAAGGCCCGTATTTATTATTTCCCTGTTCCTGATAGTAAAGTATACTTCGCAAAAGTTTTTTAACTTTTGCAATGTGGAAATCATTAAAAGAATATTAGATCTAATTAAACACTATCGCGAATCTGCAAGTCATGAACAGAATCTTAGCTGAAGCCAGCACACATGCCAAAAACCTTGAAATAGAGTTACAGCAAATAACCCACCAGAGTACTGGAAAAAATCTTTATTAATGCCTTATTTGGAGTCTTTGACAATGTCTTTAAACCATGGCTTTTCCGACGAAAACTTCCAACTTTAGAACTATTAGCGACTCGGTTTGTTATGCTGGACTTATCATTCAGTAAATGTAAGGTGCGCATTAAACAAGATTTTCGGAACTTTATCATTTAAACGGGATTGACGATGAGGAGAAATTATGGTACAACTTGTGGATGGACAAAAAAATTAATAAAGAGCAGTTAAAAAGTTTGCTGAAAATCCCAGACTTTTCGTTTTACTGTAATAGGTTAAGATTTAGAAAAATGATGTGTATGTTGGTTTTCGGTTTTGTTTTTAAACTGTTTGAATTTGCCTCCCCCCCCTAAGCATTTATTTTAAATCGTAGCTCTAGTAGTTTCTGTGGTAAATCCGGCTGTCATTGTTAATAAGATACCCTTTATATATATATATTGAACTGATTGATTGATTATATAACGAAGAGAATTTAGTGGCATTTAGAAGAAATACATAGCAAAAATAAGATAACAAAAAGATTTTACCTCAGAGTGGATTTAAACCACTGGCCTTCCGTTTACTAGAGACTTACTAATACTGTTTGTTTTAATTTCCATGGCTGACACCTTAATGACGCGCTAAATGTCATGCACTACTGTATAGATCAGGGCTATCAAAACAGACGGGCCACGATCCTCCACTTTGTTGACGTCACATCCGGGGCTGATTTTTTTTGATGGTCATGTTACGACACAGCTGATTGTCTTTAAAACATTGAAGTTGGAATGACGGTTCACGAATATTTGATTTTTTTAAAAATAAAGCCGATTTTGAGATTGTTTTTACTATATTCTTGCAGAACAATTTTTTTAAAATTTATTGTGATCCTTATTTCTTTAGAGCCGCTTCATTAGCTCACACTAAATTGAAATTTAAAGCAGAAGCGAATGTGACAAAGACAGCTGACAAAGACAAATACATGTCAAATATAAAATTTGACAAATTTGGTGGAATATCGGGATGGTGTCTGAGAATATTTCACTGAAATTTCGCGGAAATCTGTAGTGCCATTTTGAAAATATCATAAAAAAACGTGTGACCTCCCATAAGACCCAATGTAAAAGTCAGCCCCCGGAGAACAGCTGATTTTTTCAGGGTCGTGGCCTGTATTTTTTTGTGGGCCTTGTATAGATAGATAAATAATACCTTATTTATCTATCTTTTTTATACGCCATATTTTTTTTTAATAAAGCAAAAAATGTTAGCCCAGCTTGTGACGATGAGCCTAATGCATGACTGAACCTTAATAGAATTGAATGCTGTATATATCGGTTGTAGCTAGATTAATAGCTGTAGGATATATCCACTGTTTGTGTATGGACAATATTTACCCCCCATTACACAGATATAACAACTCCAAAACTTATACAAGCGAGTATCGACAATAATAACCCTAGTTAGCGCCTTATTTCTTAGAAAGTATAGTGCATTCTACTTACATTCTTTTGGTTGCCTCAGTGCAGTTTTAGTCAAATGGATTATAACACTAGTTTCGTCAGATGCTTAATTAAATACAAAAAGTTTTTCCGAAAGAATACGAAAATTACACTAGTAAATCGCATCAGTACAGCACTTTTTACTCAAAATAAACCCTAGAAAGAAAGTCCTCCAAGTTTCATAGACGTCCATAAAGTAGTTGCGACTTACTTACTAACTCACTCATGTATAGATCCTCAAAATTCTACTGTACAGAGTGTCCCAAATTGGGCACTTTTAGGGGGTATAAGGTACTTCTAGGGGGACAGAGAAAAACTGGCCACGCATTGCGAGGCTCAAATTTCAAGAGAAGACTTATAGTGAAAACCGCATTTTGAAATATCGTCTCGTCTTTGAGCTACGGGGGCTATTACTTCGTTATTAGTGGAAATTTTGATTTAGAGTAAATTGCAATTTTATAGACTTTGTCACGAGGAATTCACCCTCTAAATTAAATTTTAACTGTCACTTTTAGTTTTTGAGATATGACATAAAGTTGCATTTTTTCTTATGGAATAGCCTACATTTTAGATAATTTTCGAATTCGCCATTGAATTCTTTTCAAAATGATGTATGATATGTCATAGTTTGATTGAGCGGTTTAGGAGATATTCAGCTTTTTCACTTATTTCTAGTGCGCTATGATTTCCTGCTGAGGCAGGTCAAGGCACTCCAGTATTTTTATTATTTTACACAGTCAAAAATATAGTAAGCCTGGTTTGGAAAATTATAATTCAGCTGACGGCCCTCAAAGCTTATAATTATTCCGTTTGTGGATTGAAGTTCTCGGTATGCCTGTAGCAGCTTCTAATTGTCTCAATGACCGTGAATTATTTTGTTCTAACTCACCAATAATGCCTATCTCCTCTAACTCACGGTACCTCCTAACGTCATATATTTTGGCCCGCGGTTTTGAAAAAGAGCCATACTGAACAAGGTTCCTTTTCAACTTTGGAAATATATCCATATACGGTTGTCTTCGTTCGAGATACCTTTGAATATATAAGTTTCCAGCGCCCTGTCGATTATCATTACTTTCCCAGTAACATTTTAACATGTCATACTTTTCATCGTTTTGATACATATTTCAAATTAAACGATTTTGTGCAAAATAATTTCATATCAAAGCGTAATGTCAAATTGTTTAAACAATGACAAAACGCCAAAACGCAAGGCCAACTTGATTTGCATAGTATCAGACAACAAAACTATAGGAGTAGTTAACAGTAGGATTTGACCGCAAGGCTTTCATGTCAATGGCGCATGACGCCATTCAACGCATCTAGACAAAAATAAAAAACTTTAATTATCTCCGAAACCGCTCAATAAAACTATGACATATGATACATCATTTTGATAAGAATTCAATGACGAATTCGAACATTAATTAAAATATACGCCATTCCATAAGAAAAAATACAACTTTATGTCATATCTCAAAAAATAAAAGTGACAGTTAAATTTTAATTTAGCGGGTGAATTCCTCGTGACAAAGTCTATAAAATTGCAATTTACTCTAAATCAAAATTTCCACTAATAACGAAGTTATTGACCTCCTTCCAAAATGCAGACTTTTCAAAAAGCCTCCGTAGCTCAAAGACGAGACGATATTTCAAAATGCGGTTTTCACTATAAGTCTTCTCTTGAAATTTGAGCCTCGCAATGCGTGGTCAGTTTTTCTCTGTCTCCCCTGGAAGTACCTTAAATCCCCTAAAAGTGCTCAATTTGGGACACCCTGTACTTCCAGACATGCTACAAAAACCCCAAAATTTTAAGGCGCCCAAGAGCGGACATTCGAGAAACACCTGCGGGGCATACGTGTGGGACGAGGTAAAAAAAAAGTGTCGAGGAGGCGGCGTTTACCGCCCCCTCAATCTCCCTACAAGTGCCACCAACACCTTATGTTCTCAGGTCCGGTCTGCGATAAACTTACACCCGGGCTAGCGCGATAGACATCGTTTAACCCTCCCGTACGTCTCCCCCGCATTGTCAAGCGTGCAGCCACGTCTCGCGGCACTTTCTTTGACGATGCTTACCTACATTTACCCAATATTATATTTTATATTATATTTTCGGGCATCAGAGAAGCGGTCCACTCGGATCTGTTTAGTTCGATACCAGTAGTTAGTACAATGAATAGAGGAGTTTTACCCTACAAAAGGTCCGGTAGTTCTGAATTTTGGATATGTTATTAAGGTCGAAAGGGTAGTTAAAATTCTGAGTTTTCGTCACCCCCACCCCTGTGCTTCCTCCGCCATCTTAAAAAAACCATAAAAAATTGGCACTTTTTGTAGTTTTTTGCCTGTAACTTCGTTTCAGTACACTAAATCGCAAAAAGAGTTATATGAAATTTTTTAGAGGATATAATTATCTACAATTGGGTGGTACCACGGTTGTTCTGCGAGCAGTAGTAACGGAGCTAGATAATTTCTAAAAATGACTAAAATCACGTGCTTGGGCAAATTTTCAGATTTTTTCTACTTTAGACGGCCTGACGGCATAAGCTCCGAAATACTTTGCTCTAGGGTAAACGTTCTAAGAACATATCTTGTAGAGAATTTTATCAGCTACAAAAGCCATTCTTTAAATGTATTTTTAAATATTGTTATGGAGTGGGAGTAACTTTTAACTTAAAGTTAGTAAGTTAGAGAATAATATTTTTATATTATATAATAATACCTCCTTAAACTAACCACCTCTTTAAAAACCCCCCAGACTCCCCAAAATCTAACATATTTAGGTTTTCTCAAATTTTCTCAAAAAATACGCTTCTAAGAGAAAAATGTGTAATATACTTTATTGTAGACAATGAAATTGGCTTTTTAAAAAGGTACAACTTGATGGGGGTCAACTATTTATAAACTCTTCAGCGGCGTCCGTTAATTGAAGTAATTTAAAAAAGTCAAAAAATATCCATGTTTTTTCCATGATTTATTCGATTTTTTTTAAACCAAGGTTTTTAAAACAAAATGTGTTATACATTATTGTAGCAAATAAAATTTCCTTTAAAATCCTGAAGAGAAAGTCGGATTGGTTTCATGGTTATAAATTCAGACGCGCCCGTAAATTTAACCAATTTTAAAAAATCACAAATTAAAATATTTTTGTTACAAGTTTTATCTAATTTTTTCAAAAACTAAGCATAATTTAGAAAAGTGCTATGATGCACTTTATTGAGAGTAAAATTATCTTTTCAACGGTTTATAACTCGATGGGGTTTGACTTACAACGAACCCGCCAGCGACGTCCGTAAATGGGGGCCATTTAATATATTTTTTTTTAAATTATGTTTTGCACAGGTTTTATTTGATTTTCTGAAAACCATGCCCTTTATCAAAAAAATTGTTTTTTACTTCGTTGTAGATAATAAAATTTCCTTTTAAACGTTGTGTAATATGGTAAAAAATATTTCATATTTACCGCTCCAGTGGTGTGCTTAATTTAAAACAATTTTTTTAAAATTATCAAAAAAATTATTTCTGTAACATATTTTAATCGATTTTCTTAAAAAACAAGCCCTTTTTCAAAAAATATGTTTTATACTTTATTGTAGATAATAAAATTTCCTTTTAAATGGTGTATAACACAGTCGGATTGGTTTCATGGTAATAACTTCACAGGCGCCCGTAAATTAAACCAATTTTAAAACTAACTTTTACTAACTTACTTACTTTAAGTTAAATGTTACTCCCACTCCGTTACAATATTTAAAAATACATTTAAAGAATGGATTTTGTAGCTGATAAAATTCTCTACAAGATATGTTCTTAGAACTTTTACACTAGAACGAAGTATTTCGGAGCTTATGCCGTCTAAAGTCGAAAAAATCTGAAAATTTGCCCAAGCACGTGATTTTAGTCATTTTTGGAAATTATCAAGCTGCGTTACTACTGCTCGCAAAAAACCATGGTACCACCCAATTGTAGACAATTATATCCTCTAAAAAATTTCATATAACTCTTTTTGCGATTTAGTGTACGGGAGCGAAACTAAAGGCAAAAAACTAAAAAAAGTGCCAATTTTTTATGGGTTTTTTAAGATGGCGGAGGGAGCAAAGGGGTGGGGGTAACGAAAACTCAGATTTTTAACTACCCTCCTGAGCTTAACAACATATCCAAAATTCAGAACTACCGAACCTTTTGTAGGGTAACCCTCCTATTTTGGCCTCTATTCATTGAACTAAGTGTACTTATTCGTTTATTGAGTGCATTTGGGTAGTACCTTTGATTATATAACAGTCGTGTAAAAATTGGTAGTAAGTATGGATGAACGAAGAAGAGGCAAAAAATGGAGACTTCGACTTCATGCGAAGAGGAAAAAAAAGGCTCAAAAAAAGTGGTAAGTGCAAACATAAATTATACTTAGGCAGTAGGCGATAATTAGATATTTTGAACGATAGTTTTTTGCCACTTTTCTTTTTTTTAACTATGTTTAATATGTATAATATGGAAGCGTACTCCTTTTATTTTAGGGTCCTGGTACGATGCCAACTCTAACTGTACCGAAGGGTCCCAAGGTTTCTTCAACTTGTGTTAACCAGAAACACAGTGAGGCCAGAGGTATTTATAAGGTTAGTCATATAGGTAGTCAAATATATTTCAACTTTTTTATAAAATAGGGATAATTCATGGTGGGGACATTAAAGAAACTAATTTTAGCTTTTAACGGGGGTGAGTTTGGTTCGGTTCAGGGGAGAGGGCAGTAGAAGACTCAGATTTTTTTTAGATTTAATAATAATTAAAGGTAATATATTTAAAATCTTCTGATTTTTGTTTTGATATCTTTAGATCTGTAAATTTTTACCCTCCGAATACCTGCATCGGGCGAGAAAAGGGAAAGTAAGTCGACAGAAAAAATTCCAAGATAACACTCAACATGAGGGGAAGAGGGGGTGTTTTTTGACAGAATATATAACTACTTATGTCTGTAAAACTTAATGAACCGAACCGCACCTCAGCGAATAAAAACGTATTTTTGACCCTCATTTTAGGGACTAGAAACGCATTTTTGTCTCTTATTTCAGAGAATAAAAATTTTAGTCCACGAAAGTCAAGTAATTAGTACAGGTTTATATCAAGGGATAAACGTGCCACTTTTTTCTCGGAGGCGAAAAGTTTGTAGTTTGACAAGCTAGAGGGGACAATTCGCCGCGTGATTAAAAATAAAAAGAACAATTTTATCACAGGGTTTATGCGATTTTTCGCACTTTTTGACTTTTTTCCGAGTTTTCTCTATTTTTTAGGAGGTTCTCGGTTTTCACGTTTTTATTAGAAATTTAATTTTTTTATTTCTTTATATGTCACTTTTAATCCCTATTATTACTTTTCATGCCTAAAGTGCGAAAAATAAAATTTAGGCCACTATAGTTAAGTCTGTTTTTTTTGCAAACAATTTTAATAAAACGGGGCCATATAAGCGCAAAAAATAATATAGTATATATCTCTTTTTATCCTTTGGCGAATTGTAGCTCTCACTAAGCTCCTACTACGCATTTTTTGCCTTGAGATAGAAAGTGTCACTTTAGTACCTAGGTATATAATGTTCTATTCTGCAATTTAGGCTTAAAAAATAGCGTAATAAACCGCGGGATAAAAGTGTCTTTTTGTACCTAGTTGAATTTAGGTACTTGCTACGCTCGCTTTTTATCCCTTGGTAGGTAAGTGCTATAAACAAGTGATAAAATAAAAAGAACACTTTTTAAACCCAACGTAATTTTTTTTTAAATAATTTTATTGTAGGCTGATTCTTTACTAATTTTCGCAGACCACAATAAAAGTTACTCAAACACGGAAAGCGTTATACAAAATGAAACAGAAGAAAGCCAAGTAAGTAAGCCAAAATGTGCGTAATAAAATGTTTTGAGTTTAGGTCAAGAGTGGTTACCTTAGGTTAGAAATGCTTTGACATCTGGTAGAAAAACATTTAGTAGAATACATTTGGTAGAAAATATATTTGGTAAAAAAATGTTTGATAGAAAATGCATTTGGTAGAATAACACTTGATAGAAAATAAGTTTGGTAGAAATAACATTTGTTAGAAAAACATTTGGTAAAAAAATATTTAATGGAAAATAGATTTGGTAGAAAAACCTTTGATAGAAAGAGACTTGGTAAAAAAACATTTAAAAAGTACATATTAGGTCAGGATAGGTTTGGTTAGATTATGAAATATTTTCATACCCAATGTCCTTTCTAACATTTGCTGTTCTGCCAATTGTACTTTCTATCAAATGTTATTCTAGAAAATGTGTTTTCTGTGATAGGTTTTTTTGTCAATTGTACTTTCTACCAAATGTACTTTACCAAAAATATTTTTTACCATTTAAATGTGTTTTCTATGAAATGTTTGTATACCAAATGTTTTTCTAGCAAATTTTTTTTCTTTAAAATATTTTTCTACCAAATGTATTTAAAATAGAAAATCGTTATACAGGACTTCATAGGACTTCCACAGGATTGTCACAGGACTATACAGGACCCCGAGGGTACTGGCGCCTAAGGGGTGCCCTAAGCATGATTAAGTAGGGAGGCCGGCAAAGGCAAATCAACTCTAAGAAAAACGAGAGTTAAGACGTTTTTTTTGTTGGTCGCGAAATTTTTTATGGGCGCCTGTCAGTCAGGACTATACAGGACACTACAAGCCCAAAAATTTATTAAAGTCCCGTAGGAAGGTGTACAAATTAGGTTCAGCTGATCACCCCTCGGTTTTTATTAAAAAACAAATTATATTAATAACACGCCGTAGAAAGATTGACAATTCACATACAACATATTTGAACTTATATTTACACAGTAACTAAAATATTAAAATATGGCTAAATAAAGTGAAAATACGACAGTGTCAAAAAGTGCCATTTTCCGTACCAAACTCATCCAAAAAAATTGCCGCAAATCAGTATTATCCGCACGCGAGTGTAAAAAACAATTTGTAATTTTGAATTTAGTAAAACCCCTGTCAAAGGAAGAGAGGATACGAACAATTTATAAATTGTAAGCGTTTTAAACGTCCCAGATGCCATTTTATTTTAACAATTTTTTTTTATATTTAGAAGAATATCACCAGTAAGACGGAAATTCTTCCCCGTTTAAAACACAGATCTATTTCATTTAAAAAAAAAATATTATAAAATTGTCGCTTTGTGACTATATTTAAGCATAATTTTATCTAATTTTTGACATTTTGTTTAAACTTAAAAATAATTCTGGTCCTAGAAAAAAGATTACTTTCAATAATTAAGGAAAGTTTTTGTAAAAATCTGTAGCCGTCTTGGAGAAAACCGTGTATTTCTAAACAACCACAAATTACATTTACACTAGAACATCGGCGCAACTCTGATCCTTAAAATTCTATGCCATTATATTGATCTAAAAAAATGTCAAAAGGGTGGATAAAATTATGTATATTCAATTAATGCTAAATAAGCAGTGATTTTTAGACAGGTAATTATTAAGTATTTTTATATGTATTTTGTGGCACCCCTGTACATATTCAGGAAATAGCGTCCAGTAAACAATGTTGGTCTCACTGTTTAAAATTACACATAGAAACCTCAAACACGGGTTAAGCCTTATAGAAACAGCCCTTTTTCGAACATTTTGTTCGATTTCTGGCTCATTCTCTAGTAGTTAACAATGTTAAGGTGAAAATGTCTAATTAAAGTCCTCCTGTATAAAATATATAAATTTAAAAAAGAAAACCGGTACTTATACACGTGCAAATGTTTATATTTTCTTCCAATCACTTACACACAATTTGTTTGTTTATAGTCCGCCCTATTTTTTAGTGTGTAAAGTGAAGACGAAAACGTGCCACTTTCCATACCGAACAACTCAATTCAAAAACAGTGCGGAAAGTATATGAGAATGTCAAATATAATTTACCATTTTGATTTGGTAAAACCTCTATCAAGGGGTGAAAGGGACTAAAAATTTTAAATGCTGCCTCGGGCGCCAAAAATGCTAGTTGCGGCTCGGATGGTCCGGTTTCGTAAAAAACCGAAAAGACAAGGATATTGCTATTGTTTTAAAAATAATTCTTAGCGACCAGCAGAGGGCCCCACTTTATTGATGACAAAAGCGGCAATTGTTGGTCTTGTAAGGGTTTAACAATACACGTTTTCCTACCAGATGACCTGCAATCTTTTGTATTTTTATTTTTATTTATTTAGAGGAATGTCCCTTGTAGGCCCGAAATTCTTCCCCGATCGAATCAGATAACAATTTCCTATTAAAAAAATATATGAAAATGATCGATTTTTGACAATAAATAAGCATAATTTCATGCTATTTTGGAGAAATTTTTTTAACTAAAAAATAGTTTTAGGCCTGTACCAAAGATCACTTTAAACGATAAAAAAAAGTTTTTGTTAAAACCTTTAGCCGTCTTCAAGAAAAACGTGTATTTCCAAACCCTTACATTAGCACGAAAATATCGGCGCGAGTCGGCCCCTTAAATTACTTTCCTTACTCCCCGATACATGTAAAATTATGTAAAAGTAACAGTGCCTACTTCTAGCACTATCGAGGTAACTGTGCAAACTTTCAGTTTCGTAGCTCATTCCTAAGTAGAGTTATATGGATTAATATGGACTAAAATGTTTTAAGAAAAGGTAGTACAGCAGTTTGCGCGCGCAAATTTGCCGGAGCATTGCCATGCCGTGCCCCCAGACTCCAGCATATAATTTCCTGCAGAAAAAGGTAAAAAGGACTTAGGTTTAACAAAAAAAAAATTAATATACTTTTTGGAATGGGCTTTATTAACCAAATTAATGTTTTGGTAAAGCCCATTGCATTTGAGACTGTTGATGTATTCTTGTTTTTTTTTCCTGTTTTGCTGTTTGCGGAAAATGCAGTATTTTTTTCTTAAGTCGACCTTATTTTCCGCGACTACCTTACTTGATGAAACTTGTTTTTATATTTAATGAGCTTTTGTCTTTGCTCTATCTTTAATAGTTTTGAGGCTGTTCCAAAACGGATACTGAGACAAATTACAAATAAATAACAATTAAATTCGCGCACCAGATCAATGATGGCCACGTTTGCAATGCAAACTAGAGTCACTGCATCCTGGAAGCCTGGCGTCTAAGACGACACTACGTCTCCGTGATGCAGTGACCCTGATGCCAGCAAACATGCAACGACATCTACTGCAATTTTTTAGCATTAGTACAGGGTGTGCCAACTTCGATGTTTTTCTACGAGGTTTATAGCCCATCGCACCGACTTTTTTTTTCGTTACTTAGCCTTAAGTGTTCCTTATTACGTCATATTATGATTATATTTAGAAACGCTTTAAGCTAAGTAATGAAAAAAAGTCGGTGAGATGGACCCTTAGTGACTTTCTGGGACAGATAGAGATGGAACTGACCCGGCACTTGCACTTGCGAGTTTTGATTTTTAAGAGTAACAAGTAAAACAGCACCTTAATAGAGCTAGAGATCCTGTATGTATGACATATTTTAGTAAAAATATGTCATACATACAGGGTCTCTAAATAGAGCTAGCCATTTTTAAGGTACAAAAGCTTTTTAAAAAGTCAACATTTTGAAAAACAGTTCAAAACCTTTTTTAATATACGTACATACAGGCCCGGACTCTCCTTTGAGGGCCCTTGACTAGAGAATGAAGTGGGGCCCCCCTATTAAGAGCCCACGTCGGAAAATTAAAAAAAAATTAAATGTCTGAATACTACTTTTTTCCCATTTTGCTACTTAAGACAAAATCTTTATCACCAAACTTACTTTTCTGTTGTATTTTATACTGTTACCATAAATTTTCATATATTTTTCTTAAATTTTTTGAATATTATGCATAAGTAGCTCAATCTTAAACGGTGCGACCGAATCATTCGCGGTTATGGATAAAAAATCTAGAGGGGTAATGGTAAAAGCGCTCAGAGAAACTATACAATAAACAATTTTAATGTAATTAACATAAGAATGTTCCATTTAAAAAAGCATTGATTGGATTAGTTCTTCATTCTAATTTTCTATAATTTTAAAAATATATTATTAAATCTTTTGAAATATTAAAATTATCTAGTTATTTCTAGTTTTGAAAATGTTAAATATTTATGAAAATTTTTAAAATATTTTGAAATATTCATGCAGCAACGAGCAATGCAGACCTTGTTTTGGATTCGAGGCACTGAAAGACATATTAGGTGTCAATGATCAAATGTACAGACCATTTTTTTATTTTGTGTGCTGGTGTAAAGATTCTAATAAAACACGTCAACATAAATTTAATTTTCTTCACCTTTTAACTTAGTCTGTATTAGATTAAGTTAAGAAAAAAAAAGCCAAATACTTTTTTTTTATAAGTCAAGTTGAAGTGGAAGATCCAGGATGTCCGGGTGGGAAGAGCCAAAGAGGCAGCAAAAACCAAAACATTTTTTTGTGGTTTTAAATAAGTCTGATTTTTGAAGTAATTTTTGTATAAATTTTTTTTTTGAATTTTATTAAGTGTTAATATTTGGGAAAAAAATTAAATTTGTTTATAAATTGCGGTTTATGGAACTAAAGATTATAGGGTTTACTTTAAGTAGGGGGAGGCCCGGGCCCCCTTGATTTGCCACTTAGCTCGCTAGCGTTTCTGGAAATGGAAAATGTTAGTTTTACATAATTTGACATGTATAGGGGGTAGAGGGAAGGGAAGGGAAGTGAATTCGAAATTTGGGTTTTTTGTAATTTATTAATATTTTTGTTATAATTTATATCAGTCTGCCAAATCTCAGGTTTCTGAAAGTTGGCAAGGTTAGTTTTACATAATTTTACAGGAATAGGGGAGTAGAGTAATGTATTTTTTTTCAAGGGTTTGATTTTACATTTGATTTAAGATATCAAGCGACCGCCATGTGGTGGCCGCTACCAGTGGGGTAAAATACGTCTTGAACTTGACCCCACGGTTCAAAAAGTCCCTATCCAACCCCCCAAAAAAAAAGATAAAAAATAATTCAAATGTTACATTTTAAAACTTCAAACAGTCTTAAAAATCCAACAAAGAGCACGAAAATACAACAAAATATTGCACGAAATTGCTTAAAATTCGACTTTCCGAGACTTTACTGCAGCCATTTCATCTATTACTTTATCAAAGTTAATTTTTTAGGCTATTTCAGGTTCTATGAAATATTCGTAGGGCGGTCTGCAAGTTTGGATAGTTTGGAATAAAACAATATTTTTTTACCATATTAAGAGTATGCAAGCAGCTAGCTGCTTCCAGGTTTGAAATTTTCAAGTTCAAGAGACAGCTTTGTTGCGTCTAAATCGTTGCTATTTTATATAGCTAACTCTGCAGCATGTTTTTTTTATTTTTTGCTAGGGGCGCCTTCCGCCTAAATTTTACTATATTGTACTCACTGTACGATTTCGGACACATTTTGGTGCCCCCTGACGCCTGGCGTTGTGGGCAGGTGCTCACTCTGGCCACGCCTAGATCCGCCACTGCCGCTAAAGTACTTTTAATTCAAATATGTTATAATGTAGTTCAAGGTCAATAAGTCACCGTATTTTGAGATGTTATGTGTGGAAAACTAATAAAAGGAATTTTGTGATTACCTGCGTATCATTTAAACAATTTTTAGCAGAACAGAAAAAGATAAATAAAAAGGGGTCGACAAATTTAAGCAAATAAAGGACCAATACGTAGAAGAAAGTTTTAGGCAAACGATTTTAATTTTTTCTTTTGCATTTATAGCTTGCTAAGGTTTTCCAAATTAGTTCTACTTCTAAAATTGACACCATCTTTTTGTCAAATTTTAAGTGCCGTTTTTTAAGAACACAAGGTCGGTTTGCTCGACTTTGCAGTATCCGTATATCACAATTTTGGGTTTTATTATAATAATTGTAAATTGGCTTTTTTATGGTAAGATCATTTTTTTTACAATTATTATTTTGTTTTTGTGTACATTGCTTTTTTGGACTAGCTGGCAACATATGTAAAAAATAACACAAAAACTTGCAGTGGTAGGAAAAAAGCGGTTGGAGGGCGGCATAATTCCCGTCTTGCTCCAGGCGGCCACTAGTCAAGCGACGACCGTGGGCGTATCCAGCTAAAAACAGAGCAGGGATTACGTTTCTGAATTCTTTTGCCTTCTAAAGGAAGGGAAATTCATAATTTATTATGTATTGCCACTAAAATTTAGTTTTTAGTTTTTGGAGCATCGTCAAAGAAAAGTTAGAAAAAATCATATTTTTTTGCTAGACTCAGTATAAAAACTATCAAGATTTCGGGAGTGGCAGCTACTTGGGATACATGAATTGACTCTTGTCAAACCAACTGCATCTCAGATTCATGGTAATTTAATTAATATGTTTCTTTTCGTTGGCGAAACTTTCTTAACCTTTGTGAGTTAATAACTCAAATTCTAGACATAGAAGCTGCTCAGAAGTTTAACTTTTTTTAAATAGTGTTGTTTGCCCGCAGTTAGAAAAACGATAACTGCAGTGAACTGTATATATTTTATTACATGAAAACGCGAACAAACATAAATATATTGATACGAAATCACGAAATAATCAAAGGTCCATAGGTTAAATGCTGTTACCACACAACGGAAATCAGAAACAAAGCACTCACCAGTTTGCAGCCAATTTCTCCACGTTCCAGGGGCCCCTGTCGTGATCTAATGATGGCACCACGTAGCTGCAGGGCTGAAGTTTCTAGTTCTATGCTTCAGTACACCAAAATCGAGCACTTTCAAGTGTAGAAATTTGTAAATGTTGGAGAAAGAAATTAACACGCCATTTTCTCGAGGCGGTAGAAAAGGATCTCCCCGATTCTTGGTGCGCATGTCAAATGCGCGAAAAATGTCCGTCATCCAATTGTGTGGTTTTAAAATTTTAAAAACAACCGCGAAATTTAGCGGGAGCTAACAAGTGTCCAATACTTTAACATACTAAAACGTTATTGCATTCATGTGAAGTCCATGGTCTCATGTATTTCAAGTGGCGTTCTTTAGGGTTCTTTACTTTGACGGTTCACGCCAAACAGAGCTTTAATAAATCGAGAATTAATTGAAAAATCTGCTTAATTATAAGCGGACCTTCTTTTATTATTTATGAAGCACAAGAAAAGAAAACAAATGAGCTTTCGCGTGATGCGATCAAGAAAAATGACTTTATTTTCATAATCTGCGATTAGCATAAGCGCAAGCAAGATGTCATCGTGACGAATCGTTCTCAATTAATTAAGACAAAAAGATTTGTCTCCGAAGAAGCCATTCTTAAATAAGATCGTATCTTTTCACAGGCAATAGGCCCTTCCTACAATTTTTAAAAAGACTGGAATTTTAGATAATCTATCAACCAAATTGATATATTATGTAAATATTTCTGCAAATCAATTAAACAGCAGCTCATATACGTAATATTTACGTATATGCAGCAGCTACAGCTGTGTCTTCATACAATGAACGAAGGCTGAAGATCCACAGATATTAGGAGAAACCGGGGCTGGTTGTCCAACTTTTTTAATTTGCAATTTTAATAGTCTTAGCCTTAATTTAGCAATGACAGTTACATATCAATTTATGGTGCATTTATTTTACTACTACTCTTACTATGTCGGTTTACAACGTTTTTTAACGTTGTCCAACGCCTATTCTCCACCGCCTTCTATCATGACAATCAATTTCTCTCAGTTTTCTTTGACTCACTGGTCTTTGGATTAACTGGTTCTATTACTGTTTAAGACGTCCTCTTTTTCTGCGCCCTATTGGTTGCCATTCTAGGACCTGCCTTGGTAATATTTCGTCGTTCATCCGTTGTACATGGCCGTACCATATCAGTTGTCTTTTAGTGATATCATCCGTTATGGTTACTTGATACCCATTCTTTTTTTTATGGTCTCATTTCTTATATGATCTGTTCTAGATATTTTCATTGATCTTCTTACTGAATCTGTATCAACACTTTTTATTTTGGTTTAATATTTTTCTGTTACGCGACAAGTCTCTATTCCATACAACAGCGTGCTATTCAACATTGTTTTCGAAGAAAATGTTTTCGAACAAATTTCCATTGGAAGAATGTTTTCGATTATATTTCAGTTTAAAGAATGTTCTTTTGAAAAAATGTCCGTTTCATGAAAATGTTTCGAAGATATTTCCGTTTGAAGTAAATATTTTCGAACAAATTCCCGTTTGAAGAATATGTTTTCGAACAAATTTCCATTTAAAGAAAAGGTTTTCGGACAATTTTCCTCTCGATGAAAATAGCTTTCGAACAAAACTACGTTTGAACAAAAAATGCGAAGAAACTTTTACGACGAATTTTCTGCATATATACCGTTTGAAATACTGATATAATGCATTTTACACAGTGTCAAAGACAGCAGGTAACGTCAGAAATTGCGAGTGTTTTCTAGAATATTCGCTTGAATACGGCGGAAAAAACAGCAAAATATTTTTTGGTAAAAACAATATTTTAATTTTTCATGCGGCTGGACATTGCGTGTTTCAGTGAGCGTTAATAAAATGTGTATACGAAATTTCGAACTTTTGTGGTGTTAAATCACGTCCGTATACGTGACAAATTTGACCGAATGTCGAGTCCTGTTTATCGACACGAAAACGTTAGACAGATTCGATTCCGCCGTTAATGTGAGGACAAAATATTTTTATTTTTTGTATTATATTATTCTTAATGGTTTGAAATTATAAATATAGCATGGGCGCACCCAGGGGGGGCCCCGGGGCCCGGGCCCCCCCCAAGCCTTAGATTTTTTAATGTATATTCTACATATTTGATGATAAAACATGAAGAATACCTTAAAATTTGACATCAGGAGGCGTCGGCCCCCCCGACCCCAAGCAGTGGCGTAGTTGCGAAAAGACATGATGACCTTTTTTTTTTTTTTTTTTTGGTCGCAAGTTTTTTGAGGGCGCGCTTTGGAGCTGTCGGGCCCCCCCAAGACACATTCCTGGGTGCGCCACTGAATATAGGTACACAAAGTTTATATGTATACAAGGTTTAGTTTCTAAGATATCTACAAAAAATTATTTATCCATGTAATACAGCCTTATTTTGATGGTTTGTTGAAATGTGTAATTGTCTGTGAAATTACATATATATTTTTTTGATTTTCTGCCACGTTTTTTTTTGTGATTATTGTTTTATATAATTATGTAAAAAAAAATCTATTTCTTCTTCGAAAGTTTATAAATATTCCCGCTTGCAACCCATTGACCCCATCCCTGTCTACCAGCAAATGGCAAACGGTCCATTATAATATAGTAGTGTCTTCATATGAAAATGTAAGAAGAGAGTGCGCGCTTATACCAAAAACATATTTTGACAACGTTATGTCTGCTATCAAAGCACCAGCGGGTTGCTAATAGTCCGTATACACCAAAATGCTCCGCGAATGCTCCTCTCGTGTTCCGTATGTGCGCCGCTAGCCGAATTCATTTCAACGAACTTTCTACGACCCACTGAAAAACAGCAAACACGCATTAAAATGAAATATCAACTACAAACTGCCGATGCCGTCCCAAAGGATTTGCGAACACACATAGAGTAGCCGAAGAAAGCTGATTTTCGGCAAACGGCTTGCAAGCGGCACGCACGCAACTTGAAAACACGAAATAATGACAAATCCTTGTTTGCGAAAGAAGAATTCGCGGAGCAGTTTGGGGTATATGGACTTTAAGGTTTAGCTCCGTGCTCGCACGCCGGCGCCGGTTGCATTTTCAAATGAAGACACTTTGCCTATGTGCTATGATAGGATCATCGTCCGCCTCGGCCAAAATAACGCGCCACAAATATTCTATTTTTTTATTCTTTTAAAATTGTGACGAACTGAATAATAAACAGCATAACATAAAACAAAATAAATTCATACACCAACCTAGTGATTAAACATTTAAAAGTGGGGTTAAAAACATTCGCGGCTGCTACAGGAAGGGCAACGAGGCAGTGCCCTCCCAAAACTAGACAACAAACAGTATATTTAATTGACTTATTTAAAAAAGTTAAATCTTCTCTTACGACATGATTGTCTAGTTCTTTTTATTATCTGTGGTTAACAACACGCGATTAATTGGGAGAACTTTTTAGCGTAAATAATTAAAAGCCGGCAGCGCCGCTCGGGGCAGGTTTCAATTTCACCCGTTTTTCAACGGGGTGTGAGTGGATGTTCTCGAGCGGGGGCGGGAGGAATGTTTGTTTTAGTTGAAGTCGGCCATCATCATCGTGCGGAAACGTCCATTGCCCTTCTACACGTTGCCGGTTCTATCCTTAGTGAAGACTTATGAGTTTGTTTTGATTTGGGGTATTTCAGTAGTAAAAAGCAAGAAATAAATACCGTTGATTACATAATTAACTGAGCAAATTTAAATACGTTGACCTATAGACTTCCATTACAAATAAAATCTTTAGGGCTACATAGACCGGACCTAAAAATCCTAAAACTTAACCAAAATTTTAGTGCAAGTAATAAAAAATTATACGATGCTGAAAACTGGTTGTGCGGTTGTGAAAAAAACAATCCACGAAGTGATCCTGCGTAGGTGGCAAAAGGAATGTGTGATAACAAGCACTAGTGAAAAGTTAAAGACACAAAGTAAGGGCTACTTATTTAACTAACCACACTAGGCAAGACTGATATTAGGTGCCAATTGAATAGTGCCTATAGGCAAAATATTACCGAACCTAATGAAAACGTGGCAAAAATAGACATATACTTAGTAGGTTAATAGACTGTTTAAAATTCTGTCGAATTTTTGATGTTGCTCTACGGGGCCACGATGAGTCTGAAACTGGTGCTAATCCAAGCACTTTGCGTATGTAAAAGAAGGGCGAATAGACTTTATCTATAAACAAATAATCTAAAAACTACACTAAGTAGCAGCTTGTTTGTAAAATGCTAAAAAAAATCGTTTAGGTGCCCCCCCCCAATTTATAACGTCACCAGCCGCCACTGGTTAAAAATTAGGGACGGCCGCGACGCCGTAGGTATAAATAAATGTTCCAATAACTCATCTGTCCCAGCCACGTTATGATCTAGCAATATTTATATAAAGTTGATGCGTTATTACTGCTAGCCTTATTTTGGAATTTTCAATAATTCTCTATTACTGCAACACAAATTGTTTATGTCAAGAAATGAGAATAGGGGTGGAAAGGCAAATGATATGCACCTAAGCATAATTCTCCTAATTCTAAAACTATGTGTTTTACATATCAAACTATTAAGTGCAGACGCTCGAGATAGTTGAGTATGCAAACAGATTAACGATCCGGATGTTGTCAGGCCAGTTTTTGTTTAAATTTTTTTCATCCCCTCTTCTCTTTTAGTCGTGTTGGAATTTCTGAAAATTTAACTAAGTTGATGCCCTAAAGTCACAACGACACAGAAACGCATCAAAACTGTGTAAAATGTAACCTAAAAATAAAATAATATTAGTCTTAAATTTTAGCTGCAAAAACCCCCCAGACCCCCAGAACCTGATTTTTGTTCAAAAACGAAACTACTTAAGGAAAAATATGTAGGTAATAATCTTTATTGTAGACAATAAAATTTCCTTTTTAACCATATGTAACCCAGTGGGGTACGCCTAAAACTTACCAGGGGCGTCCGTTTAATAAGATAATGTAAAAAAATTTAAAAAAGATTTTTTTTATTTTTATTATCACCTCATTGCGAGACAAACACAAAAATTTTTACAACGGAATCGTTGCTTTAGGTCAAGAGTTAACCATATATAACGATTTTAAACTTATTTTTAAATTATTGTCTAAAACAATACATTTTTTAGCTACAGACTCATGAGCTGAGTTAAAAAAAGATTATAAAACTAATTATGCAAAAAATAGCTAACACTTAATGATTCTGATATGAAATATATTTTAGGGCTCTACTCATTATGCATTTACAAGAATAAGAGATACCAACAAAAATAAATAAATTATTACCTTCATTTAAATTAGATAGCTACAAATTTTATAACAAAGCTGCTTAAAAATTAAATTTGTCTCCCGGGGTTGAACGAGCAAGCAACTAAGATAAACTTTATTGGTATAGAGTTTTACATAAGCCTAAACAATCAATGACCAAAATAACCAATCCAAATCTGCTGCAGAGGGGTGCGTAACATTGCCCGCTGTGTAACGTTATCCTCCCCGCCCCTCCTAAATCTATAGTCAGTTAATTAAAAATAGCCGACGCCTTTAGTGGTAAACAAAATCTCACAAAATAACACTGCGGATTTAGCCAACATAGAGAAGGTCCATCTCTGCACGTAATTACCCTACGATTAAGGCAGGGATTATCACTTAAGTCATAAAATACTCGTTAGAGGCATTCGTGCGCCTTACCAGCTATCCGGCACAGATCTAATCGAAACTACAATTCGATAGCCGTTAATATTATGCCCGTAATTTGGCAAGCGTTACTTAGGACCATTCTAGTTTAAATAACCACTGATATCGTAAAGACAAAACAACTTTTATCTAAGAATTAAAAAATAGGTGAAACCTATTTTTCATTCTATGAGTGAAACGATAGCGAACCAAGGAAACTAAGTCCATGGCGGGACGAAAACGTCCACCGGTCTATAAGGAAGAGAGACATTTCGTCACAGTTCAACCAGACCATGCTATCACCGTCTCCACGAGTTAACAAAGTATAAAAGGCAACTTCATAGGGGCATAGTCAACCACGGAGACCGGTTTTTCGAAAAATGGCATTTCCTTCCTTAGCGTGGCTTGCCTGACACAAGGTAGAACAAACTGACTACAAGATAAATCAAAAAGAATGAAAAAATAGGTAAATGCCTTTTTCCGAAACACCGGTGTCCGTGGTTGACTATACCCCTATGAAGTTGCCTTTTATACTTTGTTAACTTTTATCTTCTCTGCTAGGACAGTTTTAACCTTATTAAAAGAAATCAATTAATACTCAAACTACATCGACCATGGGCGCACCCAGGGGGGGGGGGGCACATCAGATTGAATCATGATCGGATGTATAGTTTATTATTTTTATATTTAAAACTTCGTATGTACTTGCTTAGATGCTTGGTCAAATAATGATCACAGCATTCACCGGTCTAACGCTAAGGTTTTGCATTTAGCGAAGACAATATTTTATTAAAAGTACAATAATAATGCGAAACAAAAAAGTTTTTTGTTTATCAAGCACGGTATAAGTAGGAAGCTGTTGACTGGATTTTTATACTTAAAAACGGTTCGAGCAACTTACTAACCGAAACGTAGTCTTTTAAACTAAATAAAGACAATGCAAATCGAAAACTTTCTAAGGAATTTGCGAAAAAAATTTGTGATGTAATACCTTTGACATTGTTATACCTAAGGCTCATTAGGGACTTATTGGAATAAAACCTGACTTTATTTTAGAGTCGGCTTTATTCTGACCGCTTTACAAAGAAAACTGACAGCTGGTCCCTCAAAATTGACATACCAAAGTCAAGTTTAAAAATAAAGTCGCGAACTTTCATTTACACTAATAAATCCGGTTCTTAAATACACAAAGGTCGAATTTTGCAAGAAAGCAGCTGCTTTTTAAATGTAAATCTGTCACAATACTGCCGATTTTAAAATGACATCAGGTTTTATTCCAATAAGTCCCTATTATCCTCGAAACTACTTTGTGAAAGGCCTACACAAACAGCATTTCGATCTTATTATTAAAATTTCACTGTTAGATAAAAAAACTCATATTTAATTTGTTTTTGGAAAACTGTATAAAAGCAAAAAATGCCCTTATAAAATTTTAAATATTAGTGGTAGTTCCTGCTTGTGGGTTAACAACGGACGTCATCAGCACCATCTGTTCTAAATTTAACAGGGATTATGGCATCTTGGTGGTAATTTATATGACTTTCAGCTCTGAAGAATATAGTTTAGAAATGTCGATATTTAATTATTAAAGACGCTTAAGCAAGTTTGTGTGCATTTAGTTTACGCTACACTATGGTCTGAGCGATCAATATTTTGGCCAACAATAGGCTTTTGCCTGGAAACTCTCCAATCACTTAAACGCAAATCAATAAAAAAGTCTAAATCGCTAATATACCATTAAAAACTATTTATTATTACCCCCCCACTCTTGTCACCACCATTTTTGTGATTTATACTGCCTAAAAGCTCTTTAAAAAAGTGTATTATTTTTAATATGGTCTACAAATTACACCGCCTCACAAAAAAAATATAAGTTGCAAAACTCTAGGTAGACCCTTAAATCCTCCTACTTTTGGTGCGCCAAAACCGAGTTCTCCAAAAAAAAAGTTTCAATTATCGAATTTGCCCCTATTACCCCCCCCCCGCACTGGGGGGTAAAATTTGATCTATTATAAATATTCAAAATATTATGTATATTCTTAAGTACTTTTGGTCCGCAGGACTGAAATATAAGGAATAAAAAGTTTTGTAACCATTCAATCACCCCTTCCCCCTTTTATTTGGGGGTCAAAACTTTACCTTTTTAATGGACATGATCAGTTTATCATGGAAATAAGTCTATTTGCTAAATTCAACCAAGACAATAAAAGAACATAATTTACTCAATTAGCCCCTAAGTCACCCTTAGCAAATGGCGTATCCAGGGGGGGGGAGAAGGGCAGCTGTTGAGCTGTCCCCCTTTTTAACCAAGTGTTTTAAAATCGGACATTAAAATTGAATTATAATAAGAACTCCCCCACCCCTCTCTAAATTAAGAAGGCCATGGAATTTAGAAACCTGCCCCCTCTTCTGTTTTGGGTTGGATACGATCTTGCCCCAGCACCCCTGTTTCCTCCCTAAGCGGGGAAGCGGTAGAGACTAAAATAAAAATTCATATAGAAGTTTAGTCGTGCCTATAGTAATCCGTACACAATTTATTTATAGACTCCCACGACTCCCCTCCCCAGGGGGATGCTAGACAGTTTTACTCGTTCTGGTTTTTATTTAAAAAAATCGTGCCTACCCCATATTCGTCGACTTTCCTCTAATTTATTTTTACCTTCCTAGCCCGCGTAGCAATGGCTAGAGAAGGTATTATTTTTGACGAAAAAACAATTTTTGAGATAAGGCCGAAAATCTTACCAATATCGTGCTATTATTTCTATCCGTAACACGATAGCTCCTAAGCCGCTGAACCAATTTTCATAAAATTTTCAGGTAAAATAGAGTTCGAGACTCTAACGAGCTGGTTAGATTTTGGTTAAAATCTATTAATGGTAATGAGAGTTTTGTGACAATTAAAATTTTTTTAAAATGCTAACTTTTTAACGAAGCATTGTATCAATATGCGGTCTTGAAAATATAGTAGACTATAACATTTTGGACAATAATTTGTGTTAGCAAAAAACTTGGTAAGAGCTTTGGTTTCTAAGATATTTACAAAAAACTGTTTTCAAGGCTTCACTTGAAGTGTGCTAATAGGCTAGCATGGATCCATTTATTTTAAGCATTATATTTGTATTCAGAGTACACAAAAACCCCTTAAACGATGTATCACGTGTCAAATGTTTTTTTTCTAATCTAGATAACCCCCCCTCCCCTCCATTCTAAACTGTTCTTCCCCTCTCCACCGATAAAATGTATTCTATATTTGAATTTAGATGCTCCAAATACCAGAAAAAACAGATGGTGTCTGCTTTAAATGTTTGCAGTTTCTATTAATTTCCTATTCATACTGCCGGCCATCTTGAATTTTTCCTTTGTTTTTTAAAGTTCATTGCTAAGACAGGAGTTTTGATATCTATGATTCATTTTGCTTCTTTAAAGGTACTTTGCTCATTACTATCTATCTATCTCACGGAAACACAAATTAAAATGCACTAGAATAGGTACTTTGTGTTTATCAGAATATGTACGGTCATGTTTAATAACGAATTTGGAGACTGTCGCACCTTTTCGCACCACCAGTGTATGTACTCCGGAAAGTACGTAGCAGGACAAAAATATTTTTACAAAAATTAATATGAAAGTTCTTGAAAGTTTTTTTGTTAGTCCAATGAAATATCGACAAAAAAAAATTCATGCATTTCTTGCTCAATTTTGGTATCATTGGTATTTAAAGAATAAATTTAAAAACCCTGCGACTGAAATTATCAAAAAATAATCTACTTACCTTTAGTTAAAAAAGTCATTCCCAAAATTTTCTATAACTCTTCGCATTTTTTAGAAATAGTGTAACGTGGCGAGCGGATATACTAACGATATAAGGCTGACTTCTGCTAAGCATAACTAGGTGTAAATTTGTTTGAACTACCTAATTAAGATCCCAAGTGGAACTGGTAGACAACAAAAGTGGATACGGAACGACAACTGCAGAAGTATCTCAGGAACGTTGATTCTTTCTTGGCTGGATCACCTTATTAGTAAACTAAATATATCACTTACCAAATAAATCATCTTTCATGTATTTTCTCGCACATATCGTGTATGTAAAGTTTTTTTACTTGAATTATTCTGTTTTTTTTTAAACTTTATTTATGAAATGTAGAAATGTTAAAGTTTACTATTTTGAACAATAAGAAAATATAACAGTTATTTTTTTAAAGATAAGGTTTTTATTTTAGAGTCATTTAGAATTATTTATTTACTTTTATAGTTTCAGATGCTGAATTAAAGGTTTCCAAGTTTTACTAAGCTAAGTTGTAAATTGCAACTATATTAAATGAACAAAACTAATTAATACCCAAAGTTAGCTAAAGAGACTTCTTGACACAACTTAACTTGGTTTTTATGTTGGTTTATAGCCTTAATTCTTTCCTGTTTTTGTTTTTTAATAAAAAGAGATTGTTTCTGTTTTACACAAGGTTTATATTTTATTTTAAAAATGAATTTCATTACAATTTCAAAACAAATGATTTTGAAACCATGCAATAATTGTATTACATTAAATATGAGTTATACATTGATTTACAAAGAATATATTATTTAGTTAATTTTACATAAATTTGATAGTTATTGTTAATTACAACTTTGAAAATTTACATTATTCTGTATGCATTTAATTTCTCTAATTTAAAATCTGATTATCAATTAAAAACAAAATTATTTTTCTTTGAAGTAAATTTGATAAATCTGTAATGAACTAGACAAAATTTTAAAAACAAAAGTAAAGGTTTTCTTTTAAATAAACAAAAGAAAACCTTTCATGTATAAGTTCATTAAGGAAATATACAAAGTTGTTGTAATTGTTTTAGCCATTTTAAAGAAGATGGATGACAAAGAAATGACAAGCATTTCTTTGCCGGAAGAAAAACTTACATTCAAAAATGGGGGTAAACTCACACAACGCGAAAATGTGACTTTCTAACCAAAACTCACTTTTGTCGTGTCAAAATCGAAACTAATATTTGATATTTCGTATTCCAAAAAAGAAACTTTTTTCCCACTCTTCTTTAAAATGGCCCTTAAATGAATAGGCTTGGCTTAAAAAGGGCGGGTACCATTGACCCTAGATCAGCAAGATCTCTTAAACCAATCAAAATAGAGAGGCTTAGATCAAAATTGGTATCTGTACTTAAAATGGTACTAGAAAGTGATAGAAAATGAACATATCTTAAAAATTTTACAAGAGAAGGATAGAAAAACCATAAGTCACCCAATATTACCCTCTAAAGAAAAGAATCTTAAACGAATGGCCAAACAAAATTTACTTAATTACAAAAGAACATTGCCTTGCCAATTAAAATATATTTTGAAAATGCCTTTATATCTAGGCCTTTGAGATCTGAAAATGGATTGGCTTTGTCAAAATTTTGCTAGAAAAAAAACCAATAAAAAAAACATAATTTGATTTGCAAAGAAAATAAACCAGAAAATTATTTTTTAAAGACTTCCTTAGACTAAAAAAACGACGTTGAACCTATATTATAAAACATATTAAATCTAGACGCCAATCGTTCTTAATTTCCTTAAAGTACAAAGTTGCAGATATCTTTTAATTTTGCACACTTAGTTTCCGTGTTTCGATGGAACTAATTAACATCATCAAAAGACAAATGCTAGTCTATATTATAAATGAACAAGTTTTTCCACACAAGAAGAAAAATGTAGTTACACATTCTGATCATATGGAAGATACATTTTTCGCCGTCGACAGTGGCTAGATTGAAAATAGATAAATTTTCTCCATATAATTCAGCGTGGTCAGTGAGTTCAAGGAAGAAGGTAGATACGCATATATGCTAATTAGTTAAAACTCTGTCTTGTTAGGTATCAGTTTTTTTTTTGCAAAATTTCCTACGTTTCAATGGTGCAAACGATAATCTGATTATTTGACAGTTTAAACAATACATTTGAACATAACTGTATCTTAGGAGAATACAACATGTGCTTTATGAAGTTTTAAAAAGGATTGCCGACAGTAATTTTATTATACCCAAAAGCTGTTTCTCACAAAACCTTATTTTTTATAACCAAACAATTTATTTAAGGAAACAGATTTTCGGAAACGGGCGGACAACCACCATAAATTTTTAATAGAAGTTTTACGAATATATCCTTGTTAAAACACCCCAAATGTTTCATAGTCTTGTAAAACCAAAACCGACGGGAAAAAACACTATTAGAATAAGAAAACGATTTAGTTCTGCAAAATTCACTAAATGAAATCTGCTACAATAGCACATTAAAGTTAGTGAAAAATAATGAACAATAAAAAAACAATTGCTCATTGTCAGGAAATGTCAAATTCAGACAACGATATTTCGAAGCCTGCTTTGGCAATGAAGCCAATCATGCTGGTATTTTAAGGTGCCGTTATTTAGCTTTGAAAAATATATAACTAAACAGTTTTATTGTTAAGTTAGTTTTTGGTTTTTTTGGCCAAAATATTGGGGTTTCAGACTAAAGTGCGCTAGTTTGATGGTTGCGAGTTGGCGATTTGCTTTTAATCAGTGGCGTACGCAAAAATGAATCCTGGGGGGGTGTTTGAGCGCTGATCGGTATGCCGAGATAAGTCCTTAGAGGGGGGCTTAATCGCAGATCGATCGATACATTTTAATATTGAAATTTTGTCGTAAAGGTCAATATTCAGTGTCTAGGGGTGGGGGAGGGCGCTTTACGTTACATTTTAACATAAAAACATTTTTTTAGATTTTTCGTTGGCCGTACAAACCGAGAAGAGCCACGAAAGAGAAGCGGCAACAAGTATTTAGGAAAAATATATTGCATTGGGGTTTAAGGTGGCAGGAAGGTGGCAGGTAGAAATAGACCGGTAGCTAGCCGTTTGTTTAAAAAACGAGTATCAAACACAAGGCCGCACCCAGGGGGGGGGGGTTGGGCTTCGTGAGCCAGCCCCCCCAAGCCTAAAATTTTGAGAAAATAGCATAAAATGCGACAGATGGGAACCGAACCAATTAAAATTAAAAAAAAAATTGTAAAAAAAATTGTTTTAAACAACAAAATAAAAGTATCTATTTAACTACAATTCCTGCTAAATTACTTTTTTAAATTCAATAAATTATAAGTATATATTTATAAATTATCTCTAATTTTAAGAAATAATAAAAAGTTGATCCTTTATATTTTTTTAACATTTTCTTTTCTATAATATATTTGTAGATAAATAGATGCGATCGGCGGCCTCGAATACCCCTAAATATAAAATTTAAACAAAATCCTACAGCTATCCCCCCACACTCCTCAAAAGGAGTGGGGGGGTGCTTTCAACTTTATAGTTTTAAAACATTGATCAAAAATATTTTATTCTTAATCCAATAAGCCACGACATACCAATTTTATTTTAGAAAAAATTAGAGGTAGAGGTTACACCCCTCCTCACATAAATTTCATATTTTTTTAAAATTTTACCAAACATTTTTAATCCTAGTTATCACAAACCATATCCCAATTTTTAACGATATCAGTTATTAAAGCTGTCAAATAAATAGTTTCTAAAATTTGCCCAGAAGTATTTTATTCTTAATCAAATAAGACCCTACGTACAAATTTTAGGAGAAATTAGACATGGTATGGTATTTTTAAATCTAAAAAAAAATTGAATTAATTCCCGAAAACTGATATATGTACACAAAATTGGATTAACTTAAGAAATTCTGGCCTGCCCCGACGAATAGTGCGGAGGTAATAATTTTAAACCATCGCAACATTGCATTGTCATGGCAACCATAAAAGCATGCAAAATTTAAAGTTCATCTGATACTTAAAAGTTAGTCAAATTTAACTTAGAATATGTGTAACATGTACACAGACATACAAAAGAAGTTAAACAAAATGCTCGTTTATAATAATTACTTATATCTAATTAACAGCTTTTATTAATAAATGTAAAAGTGTGTTTTTACTAACAATTACCTTTTTTTCAACAATACTTTTTTCTCAGTGTACAAAGGAATATTTAGCGATTTAAACAATTTTTCTGAGTGTTTTCGACATGTTACCGTCGAATGCAACAGATGTTTTAATTACAAGGTAAATAATTTTTGCTTCAATATAGGTCAAAGGTGCCGAAAGGTTTGGTCGCTTCTTGTTGGTGGCTCTTCTCTGGTATAAAATATTTTAAAACAGATGCTATAATGGTTCATTAAGACAAACTGAGAATTTTGGTTAATGAAACAGTGCCAAAAATAAAATTTTGTTCTTTTGTTTTTCTTTCATGTACTTACTTAACCTTTGAGTAGTGTAACGCGGTATCACATACCGCAGGGAACATTTGTTTTCTTAAAACGATTGAGAGAAGTGCTCTCTCTAACTGAGTATTTGTAAGGCAATACCTAGGGGGGATCAAGGGGGATCAAACACGCCGCCGAAATTTTTAGGAGCTAAAAGTAATCAAATATTTCGCAGTGATAAGTAGTAGACATATGGGCAACTTGCATTTTTATATGGCAAAATTGACTCTGATTTTATAGATTTTTGCTTATAACAGCTAAAAACATGCTCAAACAAAGATTAGTCAGGCACAGATGAAAGTTCATCAGTTTTTGGCTTAGGTAAATATTCTATTTAAAAAAAAACTAAAATCTTAAGCTTATTTAATAGATAGATGCATGCAAAGTGAGTGGCATAATATTTTTGTAAAATTTCACTCATTTCAATTTCTAAAAAACCCAGTATTGCTTGAAGACCAATCATTTTTTTAACAAACGGTTGTGTTTTAAATAATATTACTTGACTTGCCTGCGAAAAAATAGTCTCATTTTTCTTGTCGTGTTTTTGAACTTAATTTTTGCCCAGTCAATGATAATTTTCGCTTGACAAATATAAATTTGACTGAAACAGTATGCTTCGTTGATTTATTTGTTATCCATCCATGGGCAGAAAGCACGTACGTCTTAAACATATCTGTACTGCTAAAGCGTATGACTAATATATGTATTATTATAATAATATCTATATTATATTATGACAGACGTGCAGGGTGTCCCAAATTGGGCACTTTTAAGGGGTTTAAGGTACTTCTAGGGGACAGAGAAAAACTGACCACGCATTGCGAGGCTCAAATTTCAAGAGAAGACTTTTGATTTAGAGTAAATTGCAATTTTTAAGACTTTGTCACGAGGAATTCACCCACTAAATTAAATTTTAATTGTCACTTTTAGTTTTTGAGATATGACATAAAGTTGCATTTTTTCTTATGGAATATCCTATATTTTAATTAATTTTCGAATTCGCCATTGATTTCTTTTCAAAATGATGTATAGATGTATGATATGTCATAGTTTGATTGAGCGGTTCCGGAGAAAATTAAGGTTTTTATTATTGTCTAGTGTGCGTTGACATGAAAGCCTTGCGGTCAAATCCTACTTCAATGCTCCTATAGTTCTGTTGTCTTATACTATGCAAATCAAGTTGGCCTTGCGTCTTGGCGTTTTGTCATTGTTTTCAATTGTTTAAACAATTTGACATTACGCTTTGATATGAAATTATTTTGCACAAAAGCGTTTTTAATTTTATTTTGAAATATGTATCAAAGCGATGAAAAGTATAACATGTTAAAATGTTACTGTGAAAGTAATGATAATCGACAGGACTCTGGAAACTTGAATCTTCAAAGGTATCCCGGAAGGGATCGTGAGTTAGAGCAGATAAGCATTATTAGTTAGTAGGTTGGTTGTTATTTTTTCTGTTGATCTATGACGCAATGATTATTAATGATTTTTAATCATTTCGAATTTCTATCGAGTCTGTAATTTTTGTTTCTTTTTATAACTAGGCTTTGAGGGCCGTCAGCTGAATTATAATTTTTCCAAACCAGGCTTACTATATTTTTGACTGTGTAAAATAATAAAAATACTGGAGTGCCTTGACCTGCCTCAGCAGGAAATCATAACGCACTAGAAATAAGTGAAAAAGCTGAATATCTCCTAAACTGCTCAATCAAACTATGACATATAATACATCATTTTGAAAAGAATTCAATGACAAATTCGAAAATTAATTAAAATATAGGCCACTCCATAAGAAAAAATACAACTTTATGTCATATCTCAAAAACTAAAAGTAACAGTTAAAATTTAATTTAGCGGTTGAATTCCTTGTGTGAAAGTCTATAAAATTGCAATTTACTCTAAATCAAAATTTCCACTAATAACGAAGTTATAGACCCCCTTCCAACATGCAGACTTTTCAAAAAGCCCCCGTAGCTGAAAGACGAGACGATATTTCAAAATGCGGTTTTCACTTTAAGTCTTCTCTTGAAATTTGAGCCTCGCAATGCGTGGTCAGTTTTTCTCTGTCTCCCCTAGAAGTAACTTAAACCACCTAAAAGTGCCAAATTTGGCACACCCTGTACGTGGTAGAAAGGCTATTGGGATTGTCATGTATTTTAGAAGTTTGGCTTGTAGGTTTTGCAACTTTATCTAAAGCATTGTATATTTGT